>BMAU01004709.1:0-392637 GCA_019973935.1 Trichonephila clavipes | reverse complement strand
GGTCTATGCGGATAAGCCACAAACGCTTGACCATTTGGAAGACAACATTCGCCGTGTTATTACCGATATACGGCCACAAATGTTGGAAAAAGTCATCGAAAATTGGACGTCAGATTGGACTACATCCGAGCCAGCCGTGGTAGTCCTATTGTAGAAATCATGTTTAAAATGTCATGCCAGAATATTATCCTTCGAATAAAATTCATGTCAATCGAATAATGCATCGTTGTTTATTTATTACGCAATTTAAAGTTCTATACCTCTAAAAAACACCCTTTACAACTAGTGTCACAACATACTCGGAATGGTCGCCTATATCCACAAAGGTGTTCGTTGGAGGGGACATATCTCTTTCGGGAGCAGGCAGCACTAATAAGGAAAGTCAGATAATTTCTGACAAGCAAACAAATTTACAATCATTGAACTTCGCAAAGTCATCTTGGGAGCAGAGTGTAAGTATCAAATTCTGCATGTTGCGCGAAAAATCACCTTCTAAGACGCTAGAATTTCTGAAAAAAGCACACGGAAATGATATTAGCACCAGCGGATTCTTTCCTTTTTTAAAAGCTGAAAATGAAATTGACGGATATCTTACTGTGCAATGAATTGGTCGAAAATGCGACAAACTGAAAGACCTCTCAACCTCTCAAAATGAATTCAGAAGTGTTTTGAAAAGTCATGCTGGAACAATTGTGGGGTGTAAGGAGGACAGTATTTTGAAGGCCAATAAGATATTAAATTATTGTTCTATTTTTAATAATTTTGTAATTGACCTATTCAGGAACTTTTTCATCCTACCTCGTATATATATATATATATATATATATATATATATATATATATATATATATATATATATATATATAAGGATAATTAAACTAGATTAAAAATTAAATTCACTATCTAGCATTTGACTTATCTTTCTCAGTTCACATCTTCAAAATATCAAACTAATCACCCATTTATTTCTTCGAACCATATGGCCTAGCCAATAAACATGTCTAACTCAGATCGTTAGATTTAATAGTCAACATATGTCAGCATTAGCTTTCAAATACCTCTTCAAATCCACTATACTTATTACATGTTCAAGTGTTATCACTTGAAACCACCACCATGGCGTGCTTTTTTTTTTCCTCCCTGCTCTCAGTGTCAGAACAGATGTAGAAATGATGGAATAAAGATCGTCTTTTTAAAACTTTAATCTGATTCTGTCTTTAAAAATCATAACAGAATTAAACCAGCAGGATTTTTTTTATCTGCGAATGGATTTCAAATCTTAACATAAAAAACTTATTTTTTTATAAAATAATTTTTAATAATAAAAAACGAACGCCGACTGCGGTAATAAATGCAATGGAGAATTTGATGGAACTTCCCCTATGCTGAGACATCGGATTGCCGGAATAAAAATGTTACGAAAAAATAGCTAGTAATCCCGGAAGTACATCGCTCATAACACCGAGAAGAATACAGTGTTTACCGCCGATCGATATTCTGTCTTTGCTGAAGGGCCATCCAGGTACCATGAATGGATAAACATTTCTAATAGAGAAAAAAGGGAAGCCTGAATCCCCCTAAACTCCGTGAAGAAAGACGTCGCTCCCTTCCCGCCAGAAAAAATGAGATATTTTCTTTATATTTCAATTGAGAAAACAAAGTATATAGGTTTTGTCATACAAAATTTTGAGAAATTTTAATATACTTGTCATAATTTTATCTTAAGATGTCGATTGAGTTAACAGTTATGATAGAAATTGGTGTTTTAAAGTTGAAAGATATAAATTAAGTTATTAGAGAAATGACTCTAAGGTACTAATACTAATGATATTGATTTTGAGAAGAAACAAAAGTAAAATCACTTGCATTCTTTTTTCTCCACTGAATTTAATTGTTTTGTTAATTATTTTATTCAGCAGTAATCTTATTACATGTCATTTAGAACTTTTTCATTTTGAAATTGTGTGTTTTGATATACCGGCCATATATCAGGATTCACTATTTCTTAAAAATTTTCTTATCTAAAATTAAAATTAATTGAATAACTTGAAGCTTATTTTTGGGTATTATACAGTGGATAAGGGAGAATACCCTCATTATAATTTTGTATATGTCTCGAAACGTTAAGAGGACAAACTTGTTTAGTTTGATATGTACACCTCTCATTGTTTCTTATTAGCATCCCTGAACATCTGTGATTTGTTCACGCCGATTTCTCAGAGAGATGTGTTCAAAATTAAGTAATGTGATACAGTTTATATTAGCGAATGTGTGATGTAAGAGAAACTCAAGAAATTTTGTCTATGAAACGAATTTTTAGAAGGTTACGGAAAGATTCAAAATATTGAATGCGATATTGTTGTTACAGTGAATATTGAGAAAATTTTCATGAATACTAAAAATGATTATTGAAGTGAGTCCACTTTTCCGACTCAAAATTAATAAAAAAGAGCTCTTATATTCTAATATTCTTATAATTTTTATATTTTATAACGCATATAAAGTAAAATATTGTTTATTGTGTTGAATAGTGCATAGAAGTTGTGTGTTATACACCGTTTTCATATTATTAATAATTTCATTTTATCAGTGTCTATATTTTTTTTCACTTTTAAAAAAATGTATTTCATTCATGCAAACTATGTGTAACAATATAAGGTATTACTACGATGGCACCAGAGTAGATTTTTATACAAAATTATTATTTTTACATTTGTATATCATATATTTTTATATTTATTATCTTATTGTTTGATATATTATTTTCCAACATAAAATTCTTTTTGAAAACAATATCTACTAGCTATAATACGAATCTATTATTATGAAGGAATAGGCGGAAACGCGAGCTCTTATTCTAGATGTTGAATAGATTTGAACAAGCTAATCTTCAATTATATGTATGGAAATTCATTTTTATCAATTATTATTTTGGAAATGTCATTACTGTGTTTGTTGTTATAGTTTCGTTTATTGTATTGCATTTTGATTTTAGTATTCCTATTACTTAAATATTTCTACTGTGTGTCATATGTCTTTCTAAATAATGTTATGTATTGTTTTGTGTTTGTTGAAAATTGATTAAGTTTGTAAAAAGATAAAAAACCACGCCATGACTCCCTTTTAAAATTGGGGGGAAAATGTAAGGATAATTAAACTAGATTAAAAATTAAATTCCCTATCTAGCACTTGACTCATCTTTCTCAGTTCAAATCTTCAAGTATCAAACTAATTACCCATTTATTTCTTCCGAACATATTGCCTAGCCAATAAACATGTCTAATTCCAGATCGTTAGATTTAATAGTCAACATATGTCAGCATTAACTTTCAAATACCCTCTTCAAACCCGCTATACTTATTACATGTTTTCAAGTGTTATCCATTTGAAACCACCACCATGGCGTGCTTTTTTCCTCCCTGCTCTCAGTGTCAGAACAGATGTAGAAATGATCGAATAAAGATCGTCTTTTCATTTTTCTAACTTTTAATCTTATTCTGTCTTTAAAATCATGACACACACACACACACACACATATATATATATATATATATACACTGCTGGACAATTGCTAAGGACGGATAACACTATCATCCATAGCAACCACAAAATGTGGAAAATTAGAATAAGTGCGGGATATTAGTAAGAAGAAGTATGAGTATGCAAATTTTTTCCACGTCTGTTCATCACCTGATAGCGTTCATAAGAACTTTAAAGGTTTTGACGCGTGTGGACAGTTGTTGTTTCAAGTCAAGTTTTACAGGAAAGATTTAATAGACGAACTTAAAACTTTTGGCATGTCTTCCCGTCATCACATAGATGATTTTATGCGTGGCCGAATTATTCGAAAGATCGAAGAAGGGCGAAAAATAACAGATGTTGCCAGAGAGTTCGTCATCACTCACAGCGTTGTTTCACGGCTGTGGAAGTCATTTAAAACTACTGGAATGTGTAGTAGACGGCACGGGGGAGGTCGTGTTAGAAGTACGACGCCTGCAGAAAACATATATATCGTCCTATCAGCAAAAAGGAACAGGCGCACCACAGCTCAGCAGGTGGCAAATCAGTTTCTTGCTGCCTCAGGAAAGCAGATCTACCGAAAAACTGTTGCCAGACGTTTGAGGAGGAGGACTATACGCACGCAGACCTGTTGTGTGTGTCCCATTGACCAGAGCAGCACCGTACTGCCGTTTGCAATGGTGTCGTGAGCATCACAATTGGACTGAACAGGACTGGGCATGCGTACTATTCTCAGATGAGGAGTAAGGTTCAGTCTGTCATCGGATTGTAGAAGCCAACTGATCTGGCGCGAGAGTGGTACTATCGTCAGAAAATATCCAGGAAAAGGACCGATATCCGACATGCAGTATCATGGTGTGGGCCGGAATCATGATCAATGACCGCACGCGCCTATATGTGGTTGCAATGGGACTATGACGGGCCAACGATACATTGATGAAGTTCTACTTCCTCATGTTCGTCTTTTCCGTGGTGCTGTCGGTGATAAATTTGTTTTTTATGGATGACAACGCAACATGTCATCGAACACTCGCTGTTCAGGATTGTGTAGACAGCGAGGGTATTCAACGTCTCGTATGGCCAGCGCGTTCTCCAGATCTAAACCCCATTGAAAATGTGTGGGATGCTTTGGGGAGGCAAGTTGCTGGTCGAAACTATCCTCCGACAAACAAGAACACCCTCATCCGTGCACTCACAGAGGAATGGGATAAATTGCCTCAACAGCTGCTGGATAATGTTGTGCAAAGTATGGTACGACGTGTGGAATGTTGCATCACACTCCACGGTGGACATATCCCGTACTGATACCTTTCTTTAAGGTGCCTGCTGACTTTTAAATGCATTGTTCCATTTCTCCGTACGAAGATCAAATGAACATTTTTTTCTTTCAGATGTTTTCACAGCTTTTGTACTTTCCAGAACAATAAATATTCTTTATTCTAATGTCTGAACAGTGTGGCAACTATATTTTATCCCTACTAGGCCTCATGTCTCGCTTAATGTTATACTACATAGCAATTTGTGATCCGTCATTAGCAATTGTCAGCAGTGTATATATAATATTTCAGGTTAATCTCATCATAAAATCTGTTTAATTTTTAATGGTCTTTAACCTCCGCGTAAGAAATAGATGTTAGCTTACCCACCTAATGAGATGTAATCCTAACTTTATTTCTATGAAATTAAAACCTTAGAGCAAGGTAACAAACTCAAAGGCTGACTTTGGCCAAATAAACAAGGCAGGCTTCAAAGAAAATCCATATTCGTAGAAATGTTAGTTTATTTCGAATAATGTATTGCAAAAAACATTTATAAAATAACAAAAAAAAATAATAATTACACTTCACAATTGAAATATTTTTTCTGCTGCTATCTATTCAATTTCGGGAAAAATTTTGATATTTTATTATATATTATTGTATGTCAATATATTGACCGGGCTGCAAAAATGCTCGTTGTGGGCCACGAGTTTGATACCCTTGCATAGGGTACTTTGATTATCTCTTATGTTTTTACCTCGTACGATATCAACCACGAGATCCGCCCACGGAAATCATGTGTATTTTGGAAATTCCGGTTAGCCTTTCATATCAAAAACCGAGATTTGTTGGAAATTTCGCGCGCTTATTGAAACTGTTATTAAAATGTTCACTTGTACTTCGTCTTTTGTAAGTAGTCTTTTATGTTGCGTGTGTTATCTGTGTTTCAATCGTAAGAATAAAAATATGTAAAAAAAACTTTTAAGAATTCTCATCACTCAAACAACCGTTACAATCACAATCTGCTTATGGAAATAATAAATCAGCAATGAATGAAAATCACTCGTCTATAATTACATATGCACATTCATCATCGATAAATACAGAATATGCGATTCTAATTCTAAATGCAAATTTTGTTGAGTGAATACTCTCGCTGCTGTTTTATCTTAACTAAACTCATCCGATTTTTAGTTATGTTGTTTCAGTTGAGAATTTTACCTTGTGAATGAGAGAAGTGTATATTAACGTCACACTGTAAAGTAACACGAGAACTACAGGCAACGGACCTTGTAATTTTGAACCATAGTCAAGTGACGAGGACGGTACCTCCGAACTTCCACACCACTTCAATGTTAGTATTTTGAGCCTCAACAAATTTAATGTACATAATTGTGGTCTTCTGATTAAGAAGAAATGCAAACCTTTTTCTTTTTATTTCCACTTTGTATGAATTTAATGATATCTTCGATTCTTAATCTGCTGTACGTTTTATTAAAATCATTAGTTTCAAAATAGTTACTACAAGTCCTTGGTAATTAAAAGATTTCTGGACTTTTTTGGTTATTTTTTTAAATTTACTTCACACATAACTATATAATTTTGTTCCGAACCATCCGTCAAAAACTGGTTTGAATAATAATTCGCGACACACTGGATCCATTGGTATATTGATTTGGCACAGCACAAATATAAGTTTGCCGACCCCTGCTATATCAGCTTAGGCAGAATATCCGACCTAAATGTCAATGAATTGGTGTTAAAGACTGAAATTAAATCGTCTGACATTTCAACAGCATGTAGAAGCGTTCGAAAAGTGAAAGAACCATACGGAAGCATTTGCACACAAAATAGAATATTTGTGGAAACTAAGCAACGTACTCCCCCTCCCCGTTGTAGCACAAATCAGAACAAAAACTATATAGTTAGCGTGGGAGATCCTTCCGACCTTCCTTATTACCCAGAAATACCTCCGTAGGATTAACAACTTTTTTTTATTTCTGCGTAGATAGTAGTTTAGTAATGAACTGAAAAATCGGCACATTTTTCTTAAGAGGCCTTGTTGACATTTTTCGATAGTAAAAAAAAAAAGCAGTATAATAAAAATGAAATTCATAAAATAGATTCTCGCGAGGAAAGGGACGCGTTAATGTGGGAGTGGATTAAAATGATTTTGTGTAAAAATATACAAATATATATATTTTCTTAATTCTATAGAATTAAGAAAAATATATATTTGTCTTATAAGACGAGTAAATCTTTTTGATTGCCAGGGAAAAATGAATGATGCGACATAGCATAAGATATTGAAACGTGATTTACATATGTATACAGGGAAAAATTAACCCACATACATTTTCCTAAATTCATAAAAAAGTCATTTTATAATTTTATTTTTACCTCGCTCATTCTTGTGATGTACTTACTGCTATTACATTTGTTATATTTTCATATTCATCGTTTGTAATTAATTTAACTCTATATGCACGCGCGTTTTCTTTTTAATATAATAGTGTAGTATTTTTTATTACGATAAAATGTATCTCACGTTATTTCTTCTTTTTCTCTAGGTAAGTGGGATTTCCAAACTATTTTTGTACTGTATTCTTCTCTTTTCTCTATCGAGGTAAGATTTTTGTACTGTCGATTTATTCCACATTCAATTCTTGAAATTCCCAATCTGATGAATCCATCGATTGTTCGAATTTTTGCTCTTTCACGCAAGGTACGCAGATACGCTAAAATACGCAGATTTATCGTATATTGTCGGGGTATAATTATATATATGCATGGTTAGAACTCAAAATTTTTTAAATACGTACTTTGTTTTATGAACACTTATAATAGGAACATAACAAAATCGTTATTAAACGTAAAATCAGTATGCTGAAATTCAAGAACTCTTTGTGAGTTTCCCTGAAAAATAATATCCAATAGAAACCTAAACCCTAAATTTTTCAGAAGGACCACAATATCCGAAAGTAAATCCAATTAAAATCGTCGGCCCAACATCTACCAGACATTGCCAAATGGACAATCGAAGGTGAAATGCTACACGCAAACACATTGGGTGAATAGTAAACTACGTCAGCCAGACTTATTTGCTGAGTGGTCAATCGGAAATGCAAACCCAACTCACAGGCACATTTAGTAGCAATCCGACGTGACTTCGATTGATTAGAATCTTCGGAAGCTAGCCCATTATGGGTCATAATGGACCATTAACTTCTGAAAGAATTATAAAAGGAAAAAAGGAATTTAAGCCTCACACACACAGATAACGTGGAGGCAAAAAGAGCTATTACGTTGAATTAAAATAAATTGTGGGGGTTCTGTGATGGGGAGTATGTTACCCAGGGCCTCTGTTGAGTACAAGAAAATAATTGTGGAAGACGAGACAAATACCAAGAAGTGCAAGTTTTTGTTAACCACATTACTCCTGAGTCGGGAAAAATCGTCTGTAAATGTAGAGTCAAGGGTTTTGGCATATATCATCATTGGTTATCACAGCATCACAATATGGAAAGTAAGGCTTCCTTTAGCAATTTGAACTGCGTAAAGGTTTTTTTTTTCAAAAGACATTGTTATATTTGAATGAATGTAAATTATTGTGCGAGGACATAGGGCTCATTAACATGAATTAAATGTAAATTATTGCACGGTCCTTGAAAATAATCTCTAATGGGACTTTTGAAGGATAAAATAGGAAAGGGAAATCGGTTATCATTTTCAGTGAAACTTGGTATTTATTTAATATCGTAAAAATAAATCGCGAAACAGTCTAACACAGAACACTAAAGTTACAATATTATAACGATAACAGGATGAGTTTTGCGAACAAAAAATGTTTGAACATCTTAGCTTTGACTAGATTTTAATTATGAAACTCTTCCACTTATAAATGTGATGCAATTTTACAAAAGAAGTCGACAATTTTTTGGATGAAATAATAGTTATAATTTTTTTTGAAGTATCGTTCATCATTTTTAAATAGATAAAACTTTGCAGAACACTGGAATGTCCGCTTAGTAGTATTTTTAGCTGTTTTATTATAATTATTTATACAGTGCTTTTGTTGTTAGATGAAGCATTCCCGTAGTAATTTTTTAACAGAAATAAATATCATTTATGTCAGAATGATGTTATGCATATATGGAATAAAATAATGAATTAAAATGTAGTGATGGAATTTATCAAAATCAAACTAATTTGTATCTAAATGTAAAGGTTATCTTTAATCAAAAGTTCATCAATGCTCTAAATGTTTTTTCCTTGGTTATTTCTGTTCACAGAATAAGCCGAAAATGATCAAGATGATGTGAATCTTTATTTTAATGAATATCTGTTGAAGGATAATCTTGATCAAAAAGCTCTTTCCTATTGTTGATTCTTTCTCCTCCCATATTAATGTATCTCGTATCTTTTTTTATATATATTCCTTTGATTGAGGCAAAAAATATTTTTTTTATTACAAATATGTAATTTTTCAATTAATCAGTCATTATAATGTCATATTTTGTTCGAAAATAATTATTCTGAATAAAATAAAATGCAATATTCCCAAAGAAATGATATTGGTGAAAACAAATGTGAAAGCCATTTCATAGTGGCACCGTCTAGTGGCGGCTCTCGTTACCAAATTTTAACTCTTGAATCAATTTCAATTCAAGCTCTCGTCGAATGCTAAATATTGCTGTGAAATCATTTTGCCGAGAGTATCAGAGCTAAGTTGATACTCAAGGGATCTTACACATTCCACATAATCATGACATGCGTGCATACAATTTTCCCAAGCAGAAAATCTATCCACTCCATCCGGGTTCGAATCCGCAACTTTAGGCTTACGAAGCAAACGCGCTACCTCTAAGCCACAGTACCTTCCACAGTATATTAATTACTAGCCGAATAGTTGCATGTGCTTGTAACCATTCATGTCATAATATTTCTAAATTGAGTGACACAGAAAGAGGAGGCATCCACCAAACGAAAATAAGTTACGCTTCCTCCTAACCACTTCTTGTGTAACGAAAATTCTACAGGTTATTAAATTTGCATTTTTTAAAATAGTGTTCCGTTTGTAACTTAAACGAGTAATAAAGGAATGTTGCACTAAAAGCAATATTTATTAAGAAAATTTGGCACCTTTTGAACAACTTTTTTTATTTATGTATTCAAAAATTATATTTTAGCATTTCACATGATGTTTCTATTCAAGAAAATTATACCAGGTGAAATTTTACAAATAGTGTATATATATATATATATATATATATATATATATATATATATATATATATTGTGAAGTGGACGGTGCTACGTGCTACTGCAAGCCCCCCTTAGCATCCCTCTTTCAGGTGGATGCGAAGGGAAGCAGAGAGCAAAGACTCGGACGAAAGAGGCAGTGAGAGAAGAAATATTAGAACACGATAGAAGACGTTGAGAACGCAGGAGGGACACACGCACATCGGCATAGCCGTAATAACTCTTAAAAAATAATGAAAGCCAATTATATAGGCAAAGACGTGCGTTTAAATGTTTCGCTTAATTCATTAATCGTTATTCTTCATTTTATTTATTCTTGTTTTAAAAATAAACAGATTATTCTGTCAAAAGAGTTTACGAATTCATCCAAGTAACAACATAACATAACATATATATATATTCATTCACGCAATTTTAAAAATTAAAATTTTTTTTTAAAAAATTTGCCAATTCTTTTTGTAGCTCTATATTTTTGACATGGAATTTTTTGTAATATTCTGAAGTATGTTTTAAATAACTTTACGAATCGATTTTACAATAACTTAAGTTAGTTTTGGAGGAAAAAAATAAAGTTTTGATATGTATGCTAAATTTCAACAAAATAGCCAAAATCTCATACATTAAAGTTTTTAAAAAAAGTATCAAGTTTACAGCAAAAATTTATCCTTAATTTTATTACAAGCATTATATATAACTCAAGGGAAAAAATAAAAGTGTTTGGTAGGTAATTGTCGAAGGAGAAGAATTTTAAATACGAAAAAACTCAAACTGAGAGAGAATAACCATTTTAAAGTTTATATAATTCTAAAAATAATAATTATTATATCCAAAAATAAAAATAAAATATCAGTTTAAAGTATTAGCTACATGTTTTTCTTAAATTAATAGCATTTTCATATTATTTCAACCCATATATTTTATAAATTATCCTTTTTAGTGAGTATTAATTGCATAAGAAAACTCAAGGACAATGTTAATTTTTTTTTTTATCATAACGGAAATTTTAAAGTTTTTTGCTTCACATAATATCGAAATATTATATTTTTATGAAAAAACATATGATGAATATGTACCGAAATTATAAAATTATTAATACAAAATGCTTAATTAAAAAAATTCATGCACACATCTCAAAAAAAAAAAAAATATTACATTAATGTAATACTCCAAAAATATCCAGAATTATTTGTAACACCTTTTTTTTAACTATCATTTCATTTTTTGAAATACTTTTTCATATTGTCAAAGCTTTTTTTTTTATCTAAAAAGGTTGCGTAGTTGAATTCCCTAATTTGTTTACATTTTCTACAGAATTTTTTTCTCCAAATTCTAATTTTTAGGCATGCAAAAGGGAATCGAAAAAGAATCGAAAAATAATAATGCAAAGAATATAACTAAATTAAAAAATGTTTAGGTCATTTCTACGATGCCAAGTCTCCTTAAATCTAAATGGCCCTCATTTAAATGATTGTTTTGTGTTGTTGAATATCTCTTCATTAATTTCTCGTAATGACTGAGAAATCAATCTTACCTTTATTTATCAGACGATTCAAATTGAGCTGAAGCGTATCTCTCCCTACTCAAGGCTTAAAAAATCAGTCAATCTATCCTCTAACTATATCTACTCCTGTTAGCTAAGTTCAAAAGCTTAATCATGAACGAGATATTTTTTTGCAGTAAATTTAGAAAATGTAAGCGACTTTGATAGATGAAATACAACGAATAAAACAGAATAAAATACATGGCGTGTATTAAGAACAAAGTGAAACATGGAAATATAAGGAGTGCTTACAATTGTTCATCCACTGATTTATTACAAAATTTTTATTCCAGTTTCTTTTTATATAGAAAATAAAATATTTTGATTAGCTGGATCCCAGATGTTGCCCTACTTTAACTACAGCAATTATAATATATTAATGCAATTCATTTCAACTCATGTAACTTAACAAAGTTAAATATAAATAAAAATAAAATTTTTAATAAAAAATTTATCTTAAATTTATAATAAGATTTTTTAGTTGTTTTAATGTTAAATTTTGATGAGATATTTGCTATCTGTCTAGATATATAAAGGGAAAATTACCATTAATGTTTCTCCTTTTTCCCTAGATCAGATAGATGAATGTGCATTTTTGCTTTTTCTTAAAATATTTCTTTTCATAATACGTATTTTTTTTGTATTGTATTTTTGTCATCTTTTGATGCTAATATTATTTTACTAACATTTTTCTTTTACTTGTTTGTGAGTTTACCTTCTACTTCTACTTTAAATTTGAAAAATAAATACTCTAGTTAGTTTCGATTCTTAAATTGGCAACTAGATATTTTTAACAGTCGTATGCTATTGATCGCGATTTAAGATGTGCTATAAGCTAGTTTTAGTTATTTTAGGATTTTAAGAGATAAACTAATTTCCCCGTTTTGAACTTTAATGACAATTCATCGAATAAAATTCTGTTAGATGATATATGTTCTACTGTAGATTTTTTTTTTTTTTTGTGCAGTTAAATTCTAAGAAGATACGTGCTGTTGTTTTAGTATCTTGTTCCCATACATAACTTTAAATCGATACAGTTCACTTTTTCGAATTAAGATGCTTTAAAATACAAATTAATGGTTATAAACTCTTGGTAAAATATGTAGTTCTTGAGACTTTTTTTATTAATTAAATCAAGGAAAAAATTACTGAAATATGGGATGTGTAATTTACAAGAAGCTAAGATTAAAAATATCTGTCGAAAGTTTTTTTTTCCTTACTGGTTTAGTATCGAGCACGTGCTACTACTGATAATCTATTATTTATGTACGTAACACCCAAAACAACAGCTGTCACGAACTGTGACGTGCCTTTTGCGCAAATGGCATTATGATACGGTGAACAAATGGATGCAGATGACACGTTTTCGTCCTATTAAAAGTGCTTTTTGTAAATGTGTGTACAAATATTTCATATACAAAAAATAAATATTTCTATATCGATAAATGACTAGAATTTTATCTTTTAACAGCATGCATACAATTAATTGAGCAGAATAAATTGCCATGTATTATTTTCCATTGTAAGAATATAAAAGCATTTCCTGAATAAACGGTGTTTTTTCTCAAGCCTATTCACACATCATGTTTTTTTCTTCTTACAATTATTCTACACAAATATGTGTCAACTAAGATTAGCTGTAATGCTTTCGATTTAAGACAAATAGATTTTAAAACTCTTGAACTCTTAAAACTCTTGAATTATAAAATTTTAAAAAAATATATATGAAAAACTGCTTTTAAATTTAAAAAACAACTTAAAACTAACAATTGTCTGAAAATATAAAATAATATTCCAAGACTCTGAGTTTCCTGAAACAAGAAAACATGGTTAAATTTTTTCTGGTTCTGTAAACTAAGGACCGATTAATTATTTTTAAAATCAGTAAAAACATGTTACTCGAACATCACTATATACTTTTACTCAAAACTTATTCACAATGAATGTAAATACGCAAATTATATGGAAGATAATTATCTACCTGTTCTATATTTATTTGTATATTTTGGTATAATTCTCAAAATTTTATTTTGTATATCTGCGTTATAAGATATGCTCTCTCAGTACCTGTTTCCTAGTTGTTCTTATTGAGAATTCTTTTTAGAGGAAAGTAAAACTAAAATTGTTGTATTATTCACTGCAGCTCTTCTCAAAATATACCGCATTGTGAAGGAAAATACAAGAGTAAAATTTTAAATGCATGAAAAGAATATACTTAACGAAATAACAAGTTATTAATTTTACTATAATTCAATAAATAGAAATTCAACTTAGTCTTAATTAACATTGAAATCCGATTAGATCAATTTCTAGGAAAAATCAATATTTACAATAAAACAAAAAAAAAGTACTTGTATTAAGGTTTTTATTACTTAACTTTTTAAAAGTAAAGTTCATTAAATATCGCCATTAAATCTTTATCACTTGGTCATTAAATGAGCATTAAATATCGATTGCAGACAAACTAAAAACGATCGTCGATTTAAGTTAAACGATTAAAAAAGTAAACGCTTACCGAAATTAAAATGTTTTAATTCGTTCAAATTATCAACATCCCATCACAAAGCAACTCGTGCCATTATAGGGAAGTGCTTACAGCAGAGTTTCTCAAACTGTGGGGCGTGCCCCCTTTAAATAACTCTACAAGGGGGCGCGAGCCTGTTGAAAAGTTGAAAACTAAAGATTATTCAAAACATTATTAATTTACTGAAAGTAAGCAAACAAAATACTTTCTGGCATAATAAAATATTAAATACACATTTACACTGATATAATACACTTATAAAAGTATTTGTACTGTATAATGTATTTTATTATTAATTTAACAATACTAAGTTATAAGAACAAGCTTGATAATTACCAGGGACCCCCTCTCTCATGGGCTTGTATTAACACTTATCTTGATAATGTGTACGTTTATAAATAATTCCGTAACTGCCGATTAAAAGTTACATGGTTTGGTCCCCAATGCCAGGGTTTTCCACGTAGACGCGCGTATTTTGATGTTTTTTTTTTTTTTGAATAAATAAGCAAAATCCTCTGAAATAAGTAAATCCTTTGCACAAAGACTGTCAAGGTCCTTCTATTGTGTTCCAAAGCCTTAGGAATAATTTTATGGATAGCAGTGCAAAGAAAAGATCATACTTCGGAAAAACGTATATATACGTCCAGAAGATTAATGCTTTGGTGGAGCGAGATGTTTATATACGTCGGTGACACATAAGAAGTTAAAGTCGTACACTGTAGCTTTAGTGTAAAAGTATAGTATTATTGAATTCAATATACAATGTTATTGTATGGAGGGGGTTGCGATGAAAATGATGATTGAATATTGGGTCGCGAGTATTGAAAGTTTGAGAAGCACTGGCTTACAGTCGCAAATTCATGGTTGGCTTTGCCAAGTTGTAGTGGCAGTGCCCGCTGCATTACTTGACCGCAGTTCAAAATAACGAAATCCGACATCAGTTGCCATTGTGTAACTCATAAATGTGACGTGTTAATAAACAAAAAGTAAATCAAAGCAGCATTAGGATATTAAGGACGGCCCTTGTCATCTTCAGCTACTCTCCATTAACAAGGACGCTGATCTGTAACCTCGCTCTCCAAACGTAGATACTGCACCAGCGCGAAGGTGAGTGAGAATTACACTCACATGGGAAAAAACATTAGCGCATCAAGAATTCGTCAAAATGAAACGAAATTTTGCATACGTTATGACTACTTTGTTATAAGTAAACGGTTAGAAAATCAAAGAAAAATGATCATTTATTTCAGAGAAAAAGGCAAAAGAACGGAGGATCTAATACCCTGTTTGTTTCCCCCTCTAGCGCGATGCGATATGAGCAGGCATTGAGGCATACAAGTTATGTATAATGTCTTAAAACATTTCTTTCCATATTCCTTGCCTCTTGTTCGTTCAAACTCGTGGGATGCCCAACTCGCCGTCCCAAATGATCCTAGATAAGCTCGATTGGATACAAATCTGGGAATCGGGTAGGCCAAGGAAGGGTAGTAGCATTGCTGGAGGCAGTCTTGTCACAACCCTTGCCGAGTATTGTCTTGTTGAAAAATGGCTACTGGAAGCCGTTTTATGAGTGACAAAACATGTGGTTGCAGGATGTCATGGACATACCGCTGGACTATCATGGTGCCACGGATCGATACTAGGGGTGACCGTGTATTGTAGGCAATGACACCCCATGCCGTCAAACCAGCTGTGAGAGCGGTGTACCGCTGTAAAGCAAGAGGAGGATTGAGGCGTTCACCATGTAGTCTCCACACACGAAAATGATTGTCACCACTGCTGAGATTAAATCTGGATACGTCGCTAAAGACGATTTGGTTCCATTCCGTTGTAGTCCAGTTTCTCTTCGTGCGCGGTACCGCTTCAAACGGAGGCGTCGATGGCTGGGTGTCAAGGGCAGCACACATAATGGGCGCAAAGATCCCAAATGTCCTTCAACCAGGCGCCTTCGTATGGTTCGAGAAGAGACATCAGCCCTAGTGAAGGTCTTACCTGTGCCTGGATGGCGGCCAATCAAGCAGTTGGCTGTACGCGTGAATATCTTACAATGGGGCGGTCTTTTCGATGACTAGTCTTTCGAGGGCGTCTTGAGCCTGGTCTCCGGGTAAATGGCATCTCTCGGATCCATTGGTCCCAACACCTCCTCACAACTGAATCAGAGTGGCCTAATTGACGAGCTACACGCCTAGTTGATCACCCAGCTTCCATCATGCCGATGATTCTCCCCTCCCAACAGCTGCTCAAAAAACGGCGTAATGTCATGTTTACCTCAGCTCATCTTTTGTGAACGATTCAACACACCAAACAAACTTCTGTTACATGTTCTATACTCCACGGAGAACGATGTTAAACGCCCTCTACCAACTATACCTCATGCGCAATCACGCAGCATTTCTAATCATTTGCATATCTTCCCGACATGTACCTTCATGCTGAGTTTTGTTACGATCCCGCAATTATTTCTTGGTGCGCATTTTTTTAATCCATGAGTGTATATTAACGTTACACTGTATAGCAACACAAAGGCTTTAGGCAATGGACATCGTTATTTTGAACCTGACCAGTACGACACCTTAGCTGGCATTATTTGGTAAATTACAATGAGAAATTTTCGTTTTACGTGTTATAATTTTAAAAAAAATCAGCCATTTATTCTCTTTTCAAATACTTCTTTAATTACAAATTCCTATTAACAAATATGATAGGTAATAAAAATGTGCATAAACAACACAACTAATTTTTTTAAATAGATGACGTTTTTTTAAAAAGTGTATAATGTGTCTTTATTTTAAATTTATAAGTTGAACAAGAAATAATATTGTATCAAAAATATTTAAAATACCATTTTTTTTACTTATAACCATTAGAACTACATCCACGCTTTAGATATTGTGTTTGCTCTTAAATAAAAACAAATGAAAATTTGAATTAGCTTATTCTCAAAAAATGTAACTATTTTTTATGAAGTAATTAAATTATTCATGTTAAAATAAAGTATCGGGGAAGTGTTATTTGCTTTTGATTATAATATTTTTATTAATTTTGAAAGTCAGAATAATAATAGGCGACAAGATAAATGGAAGTATAAACAACTTTTTACGCGTTTGAATTCTTTTTTTTTTTTTTATTTAGGGATATAACAAGAATGACATATATCAGACAACGATATCATTTGCAATAAATGTATTTTGATGCGAGTTTTGTTGAACCTAAAACGTGTTAATTCATTTTGGCTTTGTCAATAAATGTAATGCACGCTAAATCTGACGTGTTGTTTTGTTGAATATGCGTCCACGTTTGACCATAAAAAATCCGTCGCCAAAAGCCCTACAGCCCTTTTCTTACACCTTCTAATGTGGCCACGATAGCCTAGGGTTCATGGTCACGAACTCTTAAGAGGCGTGACGTGGGTTCGAGTTCTGATGCGACTAAGACCTGATGCTCGTTGAATCTGCCAAGGTCCAAAGTCCTCCTGTTGGCGTGGCGTGGTAGTTAGGAAAGGGGGTAACCCAGATGTCGTCCTCGACCGAGACTCAAAATTAGGAGGTTTATCGCTAATAGCCTTCACTGACTATCCTCTTAAAATTCCTGAAAAGGAAAAAATAACTAAAAATAAATAATTTTGTTGAGAAAACACAAAATAATGAGCTCAGTAGCATTTGTTTCATTGGAGCGCATCGGAAAATTTTTCGGAAATGTTAACACACTTTAAAAAAATCATCCTTTTAATTAGTACTATTTATTTTAGTATTCGTTTTTAACAGTAATTATATGCAAGTCGGATTAATTTTCTTTTTACATTTATGAATTTTGATTTACATGAATATAGAGGAAATTTGGTTTCATAACTGTAACTGGGCGCGTTTTATCGTTGAAAATGACCAATTAGATAAGAATTCATAACTTCAAAGACTTTTTATAAAAATTACCCCAAAAAAATTAGTTTAACTCCCTGCTCCTACGCTAGAGCAATTTACATTGTGTTTAAGGCAGATTTTTAAAATTAAACGTTTTTTATTAATGTTATTTAAGTTTTGCAGTTCTTATTATTACTTTTAAAATAGGAGTAAGCGCCATACGTAGGTGTGGCTTGAAAGATTGGTGAGAAGGTGTTAGCTAACACGTCACCCTTATTACTTGATTGTGATTCAAAATGAAGATGTCTACTGCCAATATTCTTCGTGTTGCTTGGATGTGTGACATTAGTAAATAAGCAAACATCTATTACGGGATCATTCTGGAAATTTTGCTCCCTAAATCTAGCATAAAGTAAAAAATTTTCACAAATCCACTGTTTCTAAATAACATCTTAAAATGCTTCCAGAATTGAAATAAAAAATAGATACTCGTTTTTTTTAAAAAAAATGATGGGTAGCGTGAAAGCTAAGAAATTAAGTGGTTGATTTATTTCATTCACAGATGTTTGTTGCAGTATTTACAATTGGTTACAATTTATTCAAATTGTTGACTATCCCCATTTTATAGAATGCTATTAGGGAAGGAGGAGGCAAACACAACCGTTCTTTCTGTTGTTTCAAAACACTCTCTCTGTCTCTCTCTCCACTCTGTTAGGTTGGGCAGAGTCGCCTCTTACACCATGAATTACACTCAAGAGAAATCGAGTTCTTTTCATGGACATTGATTGTCGGGGCGATGTCAGATGAAAAGACGACGCAATATTTTTTGGGGTGCGAGAGTGGAAAAAAATGGTATAATGTGCTATAAGAAGCCTGTTTAGCAGCTGTATTGCGGGAAAATGTTTCAGCGTGGTTCTAAAGTCTGGAGAGAGGGCGAGAGCTCACGTTTCACCCTTAGTTTATTGCGATGCAAAATAAACAGATCCACTGCCAATAGTCTCTGCGTTGCTTGAACGTGTAACATTAGTAAGCAACCAAACAATCATTAAGAAATCATAATCGAAATTTTGCTCCCTAAATCAGCGTTTCGCAAACTGTGGGGCACACCCCCTAAGGGGAGCGTGAAAATTCTACGAGGGGGGCGCAAGGATATTGAAAAGTCGAAAGTAAAGGATTATTTTGTGAGAATCTTCCTGAATTCCACCTTGAACACCAAAATTGATTTGAGGCAAAGAACGACCAGAAGACATTTTTACAATAACAAATTATAGTTATTCACTTGAATCAATTATCAACTTTCTAATAACAAAGATTAATCAATATGTCTACGTCAATGTGATTGGACCTTATTATTAAATTAAATCACGAAATATGATACTAATCAACTATTCAACTCAATATCGAACGGGATTACCGGAATAAGAGGATCGAGAGATACACGCAATTTGAATTACTAGCGTTCATTAAATTACCATTATTTTTATTATATATTTACTCTTATAAGCCGATAATCTAGATTTAAATCTCACCTTCCTTTTACCACCTCACTTTCCAGGCGTAACAAACTTTCTAATTGTGGATCACTGCCAAATGATCAACGAGCCGCTAATCGCACAATCAAATTGAATCGCCTTAGAACATTTTCAACCTATCTCTTGGCGTAATATCCTGCTGTTAACTTACAACACTCTCATAAAATACTTTAACTTGTTTGCATATCTCGGTTTCTTCTTTTAGAGCTGGTTGGAAATATACGCGATTTTATAACCTCCAAATACGCCTAAAAGTATTAGTGATAAAGTGCCGTACAGATTCGTCACAATTTTAAAAGAATATATTAATTTACTAAAAGTAAACAAGCAAAATTCATTCTGACATAGTAAAGAAATTTAAAAAAAAAACATTTACATTTGTTTAACAACGCTAAATTAAAAACAATTTTAATAATTACCAGTCACTACATGGGCTTAAAATATATAAAATTATATAAAAAATTTAGCACTTATTTCGATAATTTGTGGTTCATAATTAATCCCTTAACTGCAGATTAAAAGTTACGCGGTTCACTCCCCAGTGCCAACATTCTCCGTTCACCGGCGGTAGCCGAGTGGTATAGGTATCGGACCGTGGCTGGCTTTGTCACGAGTTCGACCTCAGTACCACTAAAGACCCGCCGTGTAGGGCAGCGATGCACGCTAAATCTGTCGAGAGCTGAAACGTCCTCTCATTGATGTGGTGTGGTAGTTGGGAGAAGGGGTGTTAGCTAAGGTGTCGTCCACGTCACTTGACCATGGTTAAAAATTACATGTCCGTCGCCAAAAGCCCTCATGTAGCTGAACAGTGTGACGTTAATATTCACTCACTCACTCTCCAATAGGTGCGTGCATGGGATGTATTGGGGGGAGTGGAAAAAAAGTAATACATAATCAAGTCCTCTGAAATCTTTCGCAATCACTGTCAAAGTTCTTTCATTGCATTCCAAAACCTTCGGAATAATTTTATGAGTAGCAGTGTACAGAAAAGATCGTACTTTGGAAAGACATATATACACGACCGCGGCAATTAACGCTTTCGCTGTGCGAGACGTTTATATACACCGGTGGCACTTAGGAGGTTAAAGTCGTATTGTACGTATTGCAGCCTCAGCGTCAACGTACAGTATTATTGACTTCAATGCATTGTTATTGAATGGTGGGAACGGGGGATGATAAAAATTATGATTGCATATTGGGTCTCACATATTGAAAGTTTGAGAACCACTGTCCTAAATCTAACTTAAAACAAAATATTTTCACAAATCCATTATTTCTTAATCATATCTAAAAATACTTCCAGAATTAAAAAAAATAGATGCTTAAAAAGAAATGCAAAAAGAAATGTTCTATAAAGAAAAAGACAATTCCGATACACAGTGTAATTTCTCGAGTTCCTTCGTTAATGAACTAAAAGCTCCAAGAAATGTCATTTGTCTGTAATGACTATTTTACAGCGGATAGAGAAAAAGTAAATTCTACTTTTCGAAGTGTCAATATCTCCCGAGGGCATTTTAGAAGTTGCGAAATGGCGCAGAAAGGGGGTAAAAAGTCACCCTCTTACTGCTGCGTGGAATAAAAGCTTCTAAAAAATTAGCCTTTTTTATACTTCGGAAAAGAATTTCTCTTAATCTCTCACTCTGAAACAACTCGACCCAAATACAAAATTGTTTTTCTTAAACCCGAAACTTAAGTTTTTGTTCAAAAATGTGCATTTAAAAAAAAATAACGGAAGTTGGCAGAATTCAAATTATAAGCTCGAAGAAATAGAAAACTTTAATAAAGATTTTTAGAGTATCTGAATTGTTTGAATTCAGTAATATCAAGGTTTTTTTCCGATTTTGAGAAAAGTAATAATTAAGATTTTTAATTAAAAAACAAAAATATTAAATCATTTACTCTTTCTCTTTCTATTAGAAATAAATACATTTTTAAGGTGAAGGATTTGCTAGAAAATATTACTAATGCAGAATTACTTAAATAAACTTTGCAACAACATTCTGCTTATACAGAGTGTTTTTTTTCCAGGTATAGAAGTTTAAGTTGGCATTACTTTCCAAGATGGCGACCGATTTAACAGCTGTCAAGTGATTTATTCTCAGTTTGGTTTGGAAATTCATCAAAACGATCCTCAAGCAAGGCGTAGATTCGTCGAATGGGCCCAAAACGAGATTGCCGTTGTTCCCGATTTTCATAAGCGAATTTTGTTTAGCGATGAAGCGCACTTCTGGTTGAATGGCTACGTCAACAAACAAAACTGCCGCATTTGGAGTGAAGCTAATCCACAAGTGTATGTCGAAACACCGTTACATCCAGAAAAACTGACTGTTTGGTGCGCTTTATGGGCTGGTGGAATCATTGGTCCGTATTTCTTCAAAAACGATGAAGGCCACAACATTACAGTCAATGGTGATCGGTATAGAGCCATGATTACTAACTTTTTCATTCCTGAATTGAACACCAGGATGTCCAGGAGCTGTGGTTCCAACAAGACGGCGCAACATGTCACACAGCTCGTGCCACAATCGATTTATTGAAAGACACGTTTGGTGACCGCCTAATTTCACGTTTTGGACCTGTGAATTGGCCTCCAACATCTTGTGATTTAACACCGCTAGACTATTTTCTGTGGGCCTATGTAAAGTCATTGGTCTATGCGGATAAGCCACAAACGCTTGACCATTTGGAAGACAACATTCGCCGTGTTATTGCCGATATGCGGCCACAAATGTTGGAAAAAGTCATCGAAAATTGGACATCCAGATTGGACTGCATCCGAGCCAGCCGTGGCAGTCCTATGCCAGAAATCATATTTAAAATGTAATGCCACAAGATTGTCTTTCGAATAAAAAAAATTCATATCAATCGAATAATACATCGTTGTTTTATTGCAATTTAAAGTTCTATACCTCTAAAGAAACACCCTTTATATATAAAATATCTTCTTATGAACAAAATAAATGTAAAATAAAAAACAATAACCTTTTCATCATACCATTTCTAGCGTGTGTTAAATCAATAGAAATAGAGAAATTTATTATATTCGTTTTTATTTTTTGTTTACATTTTGTGAATGAAAATATATAACTCACAAAAATTATTTTTGATGATCCTTTTCTTTTTATAGAACGATATTTTTCAAATTTACATCCATTATCCGTGATGAAAATTGAGATAGTCAAGTTGTTGAATTTACAAATCTTACATCAGGAATTTACAAAGTTCTAATAAATTTACTATCAGCTGCTTTCTTTAAGGTTCCTAAGGACTACCTTTGGAACCGTGATTTTGCAAAAGCGTATAAATGGAAATTATTAATGATATTTTTTGTCACTTAGATTAGAAAATGTATATAAAATTGTTTTAAGAATAGTATTACAATAAAAATTATTTAAGTACAATATTTTGACATAAAATGAACATAGGATAACCAAATTTCAAAATATTCTCCTATTGTGAAAAATGCTTTTGTTATAATAATATTTTGCCTGTATATAGCTCAGACCTCTGTACAGAGTCTCAACTAGAATTTTTAAAATATACAACTTAGAAATGGGTTTACCATGTTTTACGACAACAGAGGGGAGGAAATTTAAGAAAAAAAACCGCCGATAATTATTTCAATGGGTTGTAACTCTGAAAATAATGTGAATTTTTCAAAAATCATAGTTGAGCCTCTGTACAGAGGTGTGAGCTATGTACAGGCAAAATATTATAATAGAAACATTTTTCACGAAAGGAGAACATTTTGAAAAAAGTTTATTCTATGTTAATTTTTTGCCGAAATATTGTATTTAAATAAATTTTTTGCCAAAATGTCCTTAAAACAATTTTATACATGTCTTCTAATCTAAGTGACACTAAATATCACGAAAATGATCCATTTATGCGCTTTTTTAAAATCACGGTTCCGAACGTAGTCGGATACCTTAATGCTCATTCTGAACATCAAATATTTATTGTATTCCCTTTATTTCCTCACGTACTTTATTGCATTTTTTTTTGCAAAATAAAGCTTTTAATTTTAAAAAAATGGCGATCTTTGTTCGCTGAAAAGCTTATTTGCTGACAAATACAGTACTTCAGAACAAATGAAGCTATTCTATCGCTTAATTTTTATTTGTGACCGGACTACGAGAAAAGATATCAACTTTCATAAAGTGATCACGCATGAAAAAAGTATGAATTGCTATCTTATTTGTAGTAACTGCAAAGTAAAGGCTATACCTAATTCAAAATTGATCGTGTCAAAAGTTTTATACGCATGGTGATGTGAAACTAACCTTTAATTGTTAAAAAAAAACCCTGAAAAAAAGTACAAAAAGTTTAGCTGAAGAAACCGAGTCTTGTTCTGCACAACATAAGTACAGCTGGGTTTTTTTTTTTTTTTTTTGCTGAAGCACATAACCCGCCAGGGCTTTTATCTCATATCTTGAAGGTGGAGGTAGCATGCCATTGAATAACTTGCGCATGTTTATAAAATTTTAATGATTTAGAAAGAGCTTAAAACTTAATTAAATACATGAAATAATTTAGATATCAGAAGAAAAAAAATAGATTTAAATGCATTTAAATTTATATAGTAAAAGAAAATGCTTTTTTCAAAGCTAGATAAAATTTAAAATCATAACTTTATAATATACTTGACCAATGAAAGCGTCGGGAGGATAAACTGTCCGACCTATGGGGTAGCAGCTATTCGTGGTCTGGTGTGAATGGAATGTATTATCAAACAAACAAATTTCTTCAATGAAATAAAAGGAAACCAAGAAAAGAATAAGAACGCTTAAAAGAGAAACCCAACGGAAGAGTTGTGGAATGGATTTAAGAACATTTCCACTTTTCAAAGTATCGGTAATTCTCCTGGGAGTTTTTAAAAGTTAGGAAATGGCGCAGAAACGGAAAAACCGGTTATTTTGCATCGTTTGGGGGGAATAAAACGCAGAAGAAAACCTTTCAAACAGTTCAGCGTTTATGTAACTCCACCGAGTGACTATTCGGAAATGTTTCAAAATTGACTTTTTAGTAGAGCGGGTTTATTTTTGATTTCCCCCAACCTTTAATAATTGTTACTGGTACATATATAATTGATAGAGAAATGTTAGCATTTATAAAACATATTGTAATAGCTATTATTAGTACTTAACAATATTTATATATATATATATATGAATATATATAAGTTTACTGTTTTAAATACATGGGCTACAGTATATAGGTTATATACAGTTTGAATATATAGATGAATATACAAGTTAAGTACTGTAACTTGAATACATTATGTTAAGTGCTGTAACTTGAATACATTAGGTTAAGCACTGTAACTTGTAACTTTAGTATATTAGGTAAAATTTTGTACAACTGGTAACCTGGATATATATGGTACTGTAACTAGAATATATACTAAGTTAAAAATTAATCAAGAATTTCTTAAAATAGCTCTTATTTTGTAATTTTTTTAAATATTCATTTGCAATAAAACGATTGCAGTTATAACCTTCACATTTCCTCAAAATCATATCATAAAAAATTGTGTTTCATAATACGATCCAGTTAAAACATTTTCAATCAGATCGTTAGCGTTTCGTAGGATTGAATGACAACATTTGCAGTTTGTAAAAATAAGCTTTTTCATTGTTTGACTTCATATTCTGTTGTTTTTCTGAAAGTTGTATAATCATAGATGACAAATATTATTTCATGCGATCATTTACTGTCACACTTTAACACTATCCAACGCAATTGAAGTATGTTATGCGCTTTTTTTAAAATCAAGGTTCCGAACGTATTTGGATACGTTAAACACGCATAAACAATTCTCAGACTATGCTAGTGTTTCTAAAATGACATCTGTAGTTGGCCGATAGGGGCGTATGCTTTGATAGATAACTGATAGATAGCGAATTATTGGGCAAGAATCAATCGTAAATAAAGTCCACTCGAAAATATCAAAACTAGTGTTTTGATATAATAAAGTTCATTCGAAAAAATATCAAAACTATGATATAATAAAGTCCATTCGAAAATATCAAAACTAGTGTTTTGATATTTTCGAATGGATAAATAATTCGCTATCTATCCTATCAAAGCATTCGGCCAACTACAAATGTCATTTTAGAAACACTAGCATAGTCTGAGTTTATGCGTGTTTTGCGCATAAATGGATAATTTTCATGATATTTAGTGTTACTTAGATTAGAATACATGTATAAAACTGTTTTAAGGACTCTTTGAAAGCAAAAAAAAATATTTCAGTACAATAATTTGACCAAAAATGAACATAGAATGACCAATTTTCAAAATGTTCTCCTTTTGTGAAAAATGCTTCTATTATAATAATACTTTGCCTGTATATAGCTCAGTCTCTTCATTTAACTAGAATTTTTGATAAAATCACATTATTTTCAGAGTTACAACCAATTGAAATAATTATCGGCGTTTTTTTTCTTAAAATTTCTCCCTTCTGTTGTCGTAAAACATGAATAAATCCACTTCTGTTATATATTTCAAAAATTCTAGTTGAGCCTCTGTAGGAAGGTTTGAGCCATATTAAGGCAAAATATTATTAGAATAGAAGCATTTTCAAAAGGAGAACATTTTGAAGAAAAAAAAATCTATGTTATTTTTTTGCCAAAATATTCTACTTAAACAAATGTTTTTGTCATAATGTCCTTAAAACAATTTTATACATGTATTCTAATATAAGTGACACTTAAGATCATGAAAATTATCCATTTATGCGCTTTTGCAAAATCACGGTTCCGAACGTAGTCGCGGATACCTTAAAATAATTCAATTTTTTTAAAATTTGCCTCTTATACTGTAAAATAGGATAGAAAAAGCGAAAAACATAGAGACAAATGAATGAGGTGTATGGAGGAAGCACAGTGAGCGTTTGGGTGTTATATAATGGATATATAATGGTCACACAAACGTGAAAAATGCACCTCTGTTACTTATGACGACCTAGTGCAAGAGTTGTAGAAAATATTGAAGAAAATAAATGATACCCTTTTTTCATCAGTTTCAAATGAGATTTAATATATTTTAAGAAATTTTTTCCATTAAGTGGAGACAAAATGCTAACATTATAGAAACGGTTTCAAAATGGTGATTGAGTTGCACAAAATCCATTGTTTAATCAGTGCTTTCAGTTTCCTCGTTGAACGACATAATTTAAGATGATTTGTTTTTAAATCATTAAGTTGGTCTGGATGTAGACTTTTTGTCTCGATATTACTTCGAATATACTGACCCGTTGCACTTATAATCATTTGCTGATCTTAAAAAGCACCCTTGTGGTTAGCGTTACGAATGAACATAATGTTAAAACGCAGTAGTAACAAATGAGGAGGAAAATTGATATGATAACATTGGTAAACATTATATTCAAAAGTCAATTGATATGTTCTGGTTTTCATGTACAAAAAGTGTCCCTTTCATACGCACATAAAAAACCGCTATTTACTTGAAACCTCATTCCTTGTATATATTCACGAAAATAGAAAAAAAAATGTTAGTTAAGTTATAACATATGAAATATATCCGATTTTTGAAGTCTACTTTAAATAAGAATATATTTTTAGAGTAGCAACTTTTTATTAATCAAATTATAAGAACAGTGGCGTGGCTACCAACGGGACCCTTAAGCTCAGGGCGGGGGGGTGTTAGGAACCTGACCACCAAGCAAGCCGAACTTGCAATAACTTCTTTCACATTTAAAATTCCACATTAAGATTGCAACATAACATAATATCAAGGCAACTGTTGAAAGTGATTTCGGACTGTAGGGGATTCCATCTAAATTCTTTCCTTTGTTTGTATAGTGTTAGAAATTTATATTATTTTTCAATTTCATCATTTCTTTAAAGGTTACTTGAAAATAAACTTCAAGTTCCATGAAAAAAAGGGAAATAAGACTAGTGATGAATTGTAGATATTTTTGTCTTGTAGATGTTGTGGCTAACACACACACACGCCTTTAAATATTGTTTTGAGATTGCATTTTTTTTACTACATTGCTAGAAATAGAAACACCAATGTATACGATATATACGCGCGTTCGATATATATTACGCCTATCACCTAAGAAAAGAAACTTACTATGAAATTTAAATTCTTTATTCAAAAACAAAAAAAATGCTATGGGTTTCTTAAAATTATGAATTTCGATTTGTCACTATGACATTGTTTATTAATCAATGAGATTTGAAGTTATTTTTAGAAATTTTCAATGAATGCTATATTTCCGATGTCTGTTTGTCTTATGTCAATTTTTATCCTGCCAGACATAATAAGCTTATTTTCAAGGAAAATGTCATTTTTCTCTAGTATAGAAAATTGCATTTTTTCGTGCATTTTTTGTGTTGCTTTAAATCATGTGCAACAATATTTTGAGATACGAGTTCAATTTCTTCTATGACCAATCCACTGAGTCAAAATATTTGTATAACAAATCAAGTTTCTCAATGGAAATAAATTATAAGTTGAGATAGTTTCATGGTACACACACTCGCCATCCTTTCAAACAGTATATTTTTTTAATAATGGATTTAAGAAAATTGATGAATAGCTTCAAACTTAAGGGATTATATTATTTATTTATTTACGTCTACACTTATTAAGTACAATATTTACATGAAGTACAAGTTATCCAAATTATTGAGTATTTCAATAGTACAGAATATGTTAATTGTGATGGAGGAAGCAGAATACATCACGTTTCTTTTCGAGTGTTTCAAGCAGACTGCTGTCTCCACTCTCTTGGGTGGGGTTTCTTATACCCCGAATTTCACTCGAGGTTCGGCTCGTAGGTGGAATCCAACATTTGTTTTTTTTCACAGCCATCGATTGTTGGCGTGATGTCAGAGGAAAGGACCCCGCAAAATTTTAGAAGTGAATGTGTGAATGTGAGCTGTGTAATGATATTTGCATAGGGAATCCAATCTTGCAGCTGCGAGGGCGGGAAAACGTTATAATTCTTCCGCTTCTTGAAAACTTTTAATGGATGAAGAGTTCATGTCTGGTGGTGCTGACAAAAGTTATTTACCTTTAAAGTTTAATGTCACATTTTAAAGATAAGAGCATCACTTATATATATAAATCAAGTGCTATAGCATTTCCTGAGTTGCATTTTAGACTATATAAAAAACCTTCAGCTAATGTTTAGATTTGTTTTACCGTTAGTGAGGGAATGCTCTTGCTAGGGAGATTCTTGCTTACGCAAGATTCAAATTTCAAGACAAATAATCAGTATCAATAATAAATAGGTATACTATAGCATTAAAAACACACCCAGATCACAACACGTATTCTAACTGTTGTGTTAACAACCTGTTGATATCAGTATACTAAGTGTACAAATTTGCGAATATAAAACACCCTTCGCAATACGCATGTTTACCAAAACATAAACAAACTTGACTAAATTAATATGTAAGGTAGACAGAATTAAGCATTTTCATATTATTATTTCTCATGGATTGGTCCTTTTAACATACATATCAATTCTAAATTATATAAATTATTAGCAATAAAACATTATTAATAATAATTGCTAATCATCTACCACTCATCTGGTGAGATTATTCGCATAATTGGGACTTTTACTTAACCAATATGCCATTTTACAATTTCATTTTTTTGGTATGACATTCGATATGGCTTCGTTCTAATTAGTTTATCGTTAATTCGATTTCGTGTTCAGCAAGATCAGTTAAACTTACACTGTTTAAAAAACATTTTAAAAATATATTTTGCAATTCGCGCAGCTGATTAACTTGTGTGTCATTAAAACATTTGCTTAAGTAGCTAGCCTAGATTACATCCTCAAAATCATAAACCTTGGAGCTGTTTTCTAACTATGGAATTTCTAAATCTAATTTCCAATTGGAATAGCAAATCGAGATTGTTATAACTATAACACATGCTTTTGAAGAAGGGAAAAAGGTAAATGAATACCCTAAGTATATCCCTTTCTTCCAGTTCTTATCACCATTTTATTTATACTTTTAGTGAAAAATAAGATAGAAATATTTGTTATGGTAGAAGAATAAGTTTTAAATACACACGAAATGCTTCTTTTTATTAGCATTCTTTTATATGCTTCACTTGCAGGTAACGGAATCTTTGAACTCTATTTTCACCCATTTAAAAAGATTGGATTTCTTCAAAAATTTTCTCACTTGTCTAGGACCGATGACAATACAATAATTTAATCATTTAGTTTCATTGTCCTGGTCAGAATAACCAGGATAAACGATTTCCTATTTTCAGATCCCATCCCGCATCTGGCGACTAATTTCAAATCCCTTTTACAGATTTAGCGACTAAAAGATTAAGTTACAACTTAGTTCGATTAACTAGAAAAGGGTGATTTTGTCTTTTTAAAGTATAATTTATTAGTTTTCCATTCTCATGTGAACACATGTAGGGGTCAAATACAAGGTATACAAAATAATTCATGTCTGATTATTTTTATGTAATTATGGATTCAACCTTGTTTGTGTATTTATTCATTATTTGTTTCTCATTTGAAGCTTGGGTGTATTAATGTTTATTTGATTTTTTAGTTCTTCTCAACTACAGAGGAATCCAGTTACTCTTTCGTCCTTGATATCAGGAAATAAACCAGTGCTTCTCAAATTTTAAATATTTGCTACCCAATTTTCAATCAGAATTTTCATCGCACCCCCTTCCTCTAAACAAAAGCATTGTAGTGAAATCAATAATAATATACTTTGACTCTAAAGCTATAATACGACTTTAATTATAAGCCATACAAATTATCAAATTAAGTATTAAATTTGTATATATTATATATGACAAGCCCATGGGAGTTCACTGGTAATTATTTAACTTGTTCTTAACTTATTGTTAAACTAATTATCAAATACACATTGTGTAGCACTGATACATTCATAAGTGTATTATATAGGTTTAAATATGTGTATTTTACTTTTTATTAGGTCAGAATATATTTTGTTTTGCTTTCTTTCAGTAAATTAATATTTCTTTTAAAATAATCTTTTGTTTTTGACTTTTTGATATGCTTGCGCTCCCTACCCAGTGTTATCAGGCACCCTAGGGCATGGTGTTCCACAGTTTGAGAAACGCTGGACTAAAATCAAAATTGGCTTAGAAACATATAGTTTTTTTTCAATCGTGATCTGTTAACTATTTCATTGAACAGCCGTACTTTGTTCAATATAAGTTGTATAATTAATTATCTTCATGCAGAAAGTAACTTTCCTGATATTATTGACTTTTTTTTGACAAAAGCTTAAGGGAACAAACTCGTTATAAATGTATTGAGTTTGCGTTATCCCTACACCTAAGCAATAATATCCCTCTAGGGAAGAATGCGGATGAAAAAGTGGTTGAGCAAAAATGCTCAGAGTGAGAGGGCGCTACATATCTAGCTTGTATCTGAAAGCTGTGGGAAGGCGATAAGTCTTTTTACGATCCTGTATTTATTCCAATCTACCCCGCATACGAAACAGAAAAGGAAAAAAAAGCATAACACCAGGGACTTAGATACATTATCATTATGTTTTTACTGATTTACGATTTTTACTCTTCTCGCGCTTCTCCAAAAGAAATTCTCCTAACAAAAGCTCCAAAAGAAATAATGTTCGTTCTAATTTTTTTATTCGTATCATTTTTAGTTAGTTGCTCCTTTTTTCCGTTGTGTTGATCTGTAATAGAATTCGTTGAAAGCAGAATGTGAATATTCACTATTAGTTATATATATTTTTATACCTTTATTTTACTCCGCTTTTCTTTGCTCTTTTTTGGTACGAAAACACATAAGAGACCCATTCGCTTCAAAATAAAAAACATGGGCCGTAGGAAAGATAATGACCTTCTGGGCCGTAAAAAAATAAGACACGTTTTTTGAAGATATCGAAAATAATTCCATAAAAGAGGCCACACATTTTCTTTACTTTAATTAGCTCACATAGGTTATTGAGGTTATTGTTTTAGTCACTGTATTAAAGTGTCTCCTGCTCACATTTAATGAAATGTTCATTATTTTTATGTTGCACTTATGGTTTTCCCGCACCGCAGCTGCAGATTGGTTTCCCGATGCAGATGATATTGCACTGTTCAAACCCACATGTGTACCCCTAAAATATTGTGGGGTCCTTTCATCTGACATCGTGCCGACAACTGATGACCGTAAGAAAAGCAACTCGGAGTGAAATTCGAAGTGTAAGAAGGAACCGCCTCACACCGTGAAAGTGGAGAGGGTAATCCATTTTGAAACACTCGTCAAAGAACGTGGTGTTTGTCTCTTCCATCACCAAAAACGTGCTCTGTTATTTTGAAATGCACAATTATTTGAATAACTTACAACTAAATGTAAATAGTTTAATTAACACAACTGTGTAGATGTGATAAATCATTAATTTATTTTATCAAGTCTCACGCTATCCATGAATTTTCCCAAATTTTCTCTTTGACTATAAACTAGTGCTATTAGCACTGGCGCTCTCAGGGGGTCCTGTATCAAAATTTCTACGGGGCCCTTTTTTAGATATAAGAGCCTTTTTAGTGGGACTTTTTTTAGACATTTTGGGGGCCCCGTATCATTGATACGGCTAATACGGTGGTCGCTATGCCCCTGGATATTAGTGACAGACCATTTTTAGAAACTGTATCATAATCATATAACATATTCAACAACATTTCCCCTTTGTGGATAAAAAAGACCGTTTTGAATTAACAAATAACAATTTTTCAATATTAATTTCATTATTGAGAATAGTGGGCATAAACAGTAATGAAAATTTGAAATTGATTTTATTCTTTTGCCTAATTTTCATTTTCATTTTCCATCTGTTTTTAGTTTCAGAATTTACCCTACTATATCGTTTTTAAATTTGTTATTAAAACTATAAAAAAATTACGATACAATTAATGTGATGATTTATCTAAAATTATCAGGCTAATTTATCATTGAATATTTCTTCTAAATAAAGCATTTTATTTCCATGGTGTTTTAATCACTCTCTCTCTCTGTCATGCGTTTTTCATTCCTCAATCATATTCTTTTGCACTAAAACTCCTTTTGAATTTTTTAAAATTCTTTTGATATCAGTCGTCTTAATCCAGAGCGATTTGGTTATCTTGAACCGAATTAGGAATTTTCCGATTTTCACTTTGTGTTACATGAAAATGAACACATTTATTTAGAAACAAAATTTCTGTTTTTGTTAGGATGCGTCAAAGCTATGATCTTCTATACTATGAAATAGGCCAAACCGTACAATGAATTCCCAGCTAAACATTGTTGTCTTTAAAGCTTTCATCGTGACTCGAAAAACTTCTGGAAATAATATTTCGCCCACTTTTCTTACCACAGTGGACTTAAGGATGCGTTGTAACGTTTGAAAGAATAACGGTAGCGTATTCTTGGTTAATTAAAATATGGAATTTATTTACGTCACAACTATTGAAAATTATTTACTAAATGATACATTAAAGTTATTAAATTTAATTATAGATTGTTAGAGTCCAATATTTTGTGAGAGGAGGATTCGTTGGTTACCGCTCCCGTGCAAGTTCAAAGCATCTCTCTCCTCATCTTCCGGTCGACGAGCTAGATTCCTCGGGGGTCAAAAAGGGGTTGCGTTGCAGGTGCAAGATGCACGTGTGGGTGTCGGGTCCACAAAGAAGCCGACTAGATGTTAATGTTTGGAGAAGCGACGTTACAGCGTCTATTACACTTCTCCTTAGTTAGAAACGACTTGTAAGCGCAAGATAAAACATGAACACTCCAGTTTTATCATTCGAAGGCGACAAAGAATTAAGATGTCTTTAACACTAGAACGTCCGTAGGTGTCAATTTATCGCCGGAGACTGTTCACTTTGTTCTCCTTTCTACATTTTTGCAGGAAATTTGAAAATTGTCCGTGACTTTTAATCAGTTTCCCTGGTGATTACGCAGAAAATGTTTTGCGATTATAGGTTAATTAGGAGTGATTTTACAACTAAATATTCATAGAATGTCTGCTGGTGTCAACAAGCGTTGAACAAGATATAGTCCACTAAGTAGATCCTGATGCGACGCTGATGATAACTTATTTAATTACTTTCTTTTTCTTAACCAAAAATACTAATTTCTTAACTTTCCAGGTTCTTAAGTTAACATCGCATCATGACTTAAGTTAAAATTAAACACTAATATATTCTACAGACAAATTACTGTACTCTAAATTAAAAGTCCGATCGTATAGTGGTAACAATTAATTTTATTGAACAACAATTTTTAAGTAACTGTAAATATACTGCATAACAAGATTGAAATTTAACTTAGCTTTGAGAGAGATAGGAGGTGGGATGGAGTGGGGACATGGTTGCCGCCCGGAGTCTCGCGGAGACTAGATTCAAGGTCTGGATCTGCTCAGTCTGTCTCTGTCTATGTCCGTCTCTCTCCAAATCGGGGCGCATCCCGTTTTTAATCTACGACGCTTTACTCCAAAATCCTAGAGCGGACTATTTGCCTTGTCCACTTAATTGCCTCTGATTGGTCCAGAACCAGCGCAGAGTTACCGCGCAAAGTTCATTGCCTTATTGAAGCGCGGGAAAATCCTATGACGCACCCCAATATTTATGAGTGCAATGAGTGCCTCCCAGGCGTGGGAATGTTAGACACCCTTTGCTGAGGAATTCACCCCTCAGTGATGGGGAAAGAAAACGAATTCCACCAAACTGAGTTCGCAATTCTGAAGTTCTGTTGAATATTCCTGATTAATCCGCGCCACCCATAACTTCTCCCTTCTCTCAAATACACAGCACACACAAAAAATTACAACCAGCAAAAAAAAATTGTTCCATCACAAGAAGAGAGTTCGGCGATCATATGTGTGTGTCGACCAGAAGTAGCTGATGCATCGACACTGCAAAGAATGTTAGGCGCTCCGGCGGTACAACACCTCCAAAGAAATCTGCAGCCCGTTCGCGATGAGGGAAGATGTCCTTGTTCCTGTAGACTCCTGCAAATGCGGAATAAAATTGTTCCATGTAAACTGCAATAGAAAAAAATTTTGTCTCCCAGGGAAACCATATTAGTCATGAAACCAAAACCAGTGTGGAAAAGAAAAACTTGACCCCATTTGACTTCCGCCGTAGACTCCAAGCACAAACCTCCCACTCTCATAACTTAAAATAAAAATTTTTTTAAAAAATTATAAGCAATTTCCAAAAATTAAGTCTCAATTCCGTTAGCAGTAAGGGAAAAACAAATTAACTACTAACAACTACAATGAAATTCATGTACTAAAATAAATTGCCGAATGGGTCACCAAAGAATTCACAAGGACAACATACATAAAATGACAAATAGAAAGAATTGAATAATCACAAAGAATCATGTGCCACTAAATAATAAAAATTAAGACGAGTAACACATAATAAATTCAAAATTGCATATCTAACAACTGCGCTACCCACAATAACCACACATGGGAGCATCGAACAAAATAATTTGTGATAAGAAATATAATATATATATATAAGTACTAGTGAAAACATATATATACAATACAAATGTGGCACCCAGAAACAGACACCTAATAATCGTTTAACATGGAAATCCTGACACGATTAATGTGATATGCATGTCCCAGACCACCAAAAAAAATTACTAATTTAACCCTCAATATACTCAAAGCATAAGAAATTGCAATGGTTCACTAAGATCATTGATAACAATCTTTCGTAAAAAAAATTATTTAAAGTGAAAAATTAGAAATTGAAGCGATGGGTGTGAGAAAAAAAATATATATATAACCTCCGAGAATGCTTAATAGCCTAAGAAATTTAAAAAATTCACTACAAGCATTGGTTACAATTGAAAGTTTAAAAAAAATTAAATGTAATTAATTCAGATTTGCAAATTAAAATCTATAAATTGTAACGAATAGTGCAAACGGTAAAAAAAATTTATAACCTCTAAGAATACTTAATAGCATAAGAAATTTAAAAAATTCACTACAAGCATTGGTTACAATTTGAAATTAAGAAAAAAATTACTGTAATCAAATTTAGAATTGCAAACCATGAGTGTGCATTTGATCAGGATGCACCCCCAATGTTTACAAAGGCAAAAAAAAAATTGCACATGCCATTCCCTGCGCAAACGATTTGCTGCATGCCGCAAACGCCAGCACAAGAAACAGAATGAAAATCAGGAAAAAAAAAAATTGCAAATCCGATTGTTAAAAAAAAATACTATATCGATTAATACTATAAAAAAAATTGAGAGAAAGAAAAATTTCTTCTACATTCAATACATTCGAATTTCCATTTGAGAAACGAATTCCAGAAATCACAAATGCAGTTGAAAATTTCAGAAAAAAAATTATAAACATAAAATTGATAATGCAACCCATGACATATGAGGCGACAAATACAGAGTAAAGTAATTTAACTAAAACAAAAAAAAAAAAAAAACTTATTGCAAGTGCTACACGTAATTAAACACAATTCCCCCAAAAATATCACTTAACTAATCAACATAACTTTTTAACATTCTATGCAATACAATGTATCAATTCCAAATAATAAAAAAAACTCAAAATGTTTCACTATACGCGCAACAAATATACAAAAAAACAAGATCCTCAATTTACAACAATACCGCTAACTCAATTCATCGAAAATCATCGAATTAATAACTCAAATATCATTCTATAACACTAACTAAACTTATCTGCAACTTCCAAATAATTAATCGACTTCTCCACAATACCAATAACTAAAACCCATCTTTGCTCATCAATTTATTTTACACAAAATCTCACATAATGCTCAACTCGAACTTTCCTAGATTCATCTCAAAACATTCTTAAATATACCACACAATCATTAATTCAACTTATCTATGTTCGTCAACTTATTTACTCGAAATCGTACAAATTCCTTAACTCAAATTACCTTCTCTACATCAAAACAACTATCTCGAATATACCGTATAATTATTACAACTCAATCTTCCATTTCCATATCAAACAACTCTCGAATTTACCACATACTTTTGAACGCAAACTTATCTAACTCCATAAAAAAAAACTTTCCCAATTATTCAACAAATTCATCAGTTTAAAATTTATCTATCTCCTTCGAATAACTTTCTCAAATATTCCACAAAATCCTGAACTCAACTTATCCAACTCATTCAACAATTAGTAAAACAAAAAAAAAAAATTCACACCCGATCTTCAGCATTTTCAAACCAAAAAAAAATTATCAACTCAATATCTAAAACAACAATACTAAATATTACGGAAGAAAGGCTATTGCGTCTAGGGAAAAAAAAATTTAGCATCGAGCACCAACGAGAGAAAGTAACAAACAGGAAGCAACAAGGGGGAGGGGAAAAAACGAAGACCCCATAGAAAAGGAGATGCTGAGTTTCTGATCTCGATTGCGACAGCAGGGGGGCGCGAAGGGGAAAATTCTTCCTAATGCGCCGAGAGAACCGACATCCAAAGTTCCTGCGAAAAGGAGTAACCAACAAGCAGAATTCCAACCAACAACCAGAGTCCCACCCTTGGGCCGAGGCGCCCGCGGGGGAGAATACCAACGAAAAGTTCTCCGGCGGAGTTCACCGGAATGAGTGGACAGCGACTAGCGTGAGATGGGTTGTTTTCCTTACACTTTAATATCTCAAAATTCCAAGTACTACAGCCAAGAACGCCTAATCAATTACTATCAAGGTTTAACACAATTAATTTTTCTAATTTAAGCAGTGCAACATCTAACCAACTGTTATCGGAATTAACACCATAATAACACTTAAAGCGCTCAAAATGTAATATCTACACTACGGACAAATTTAACAACACCCTATCGACTACAACTTGAAACAGCAACAACACAGAATTTCCATAACGATAATAGTAAGCACAATCAATTAACTGAACCGCCTCAACATTCGAACAAAAAAAATTGTTAACCAGCAACGAAACACGAATTCCATATGGCAATATACACTCGAATCAATTAGACGGAAAAAAATTAGAACACAATAAAATGCACACCTGATTATCTTCAAACAAAAAAAAATTATCAAACTCAATATCTAGAACACACAATACTAAATCAAAATTCTCCTTTTTGTCAATACCAAACTCAAAGCTAACACAACTACGCGTACACAAAACATAAAATTTAACAATACCATTATCTGACCAAAAACTTATTTCCAAATAACAATGCAAAACTACAATTAAATTCCAAAACCATAAAAAAATTAAATCAACATCAACACTCAATTCAATAATCTACCCAAGCGCTACCATGAATCAAAACAAGTTAAGCTAAATCAACAAAAATACTATAGCAACATCAACGAAAACATTAAATTCCTAGTACAGTTTAGCACACAACCGAGACACAATGATTGACTGCACCTTCGTTCAACCAAACCACAATTTAACTAGAGCCCTAAGCAAACAAAATTCCAAATCTATAGCAAAACAAACAACACAAAAATTAAATGAGCATTGAAACACCTAACCGAAAAACTAGAAAATTTTAAATTAAAATTAGCAATCATATAACAGAACAAAACAACATGAGCAAAACAAAGTTAAGTTTCAACATAATTTCTTAGGGAAAATATTCAAACAACCACCTCTATCCATATCTTAACAAGGATAAATTCCAAAGATATCATTATTTAGTAATACACAGCCACTTAAAATTAATACACTAACACAACTTATCACTAAAACTGCTTCTGACACGATATCGCTACCAAAAAAATTAATATTTTATGCAAACTCAAAATTTAACAAGAAAGTACACAGTTATACACAATCAAATCAGCATGAACTAACTTATTCAATAAAGGAACCTTTTTGTATGAAAATAATATTTAAAATACTAGATAATAACCGCAACACAAAATTATTTAATAAATGAAAAATGTCAAATATGTATATATATAGTAACAACATTCAAATTTCATGACAGGTGTCCAAAGACCCCAAAATTTGATTTTTGTTGCAAACATGATTTAAAGCTTAAAATTTATAAAATTAAAATTGACGTGCATACATGACTCGCATAAAAAAAACAATCCTATTACAAACAACGAATTTTATATATTGCATAAAACACATAGCATCAAAAAATATTTTATCCAGAGCTAAAATTGATATTAACCACATACAACATTATGTCATTTAAGCATCAAATCAAGAAATGAAACAATTGCATAAAAAAAATTGAGCTAGAATTCATTAAATAACTAAGTACAAAATTTTATCTCACTAAAACATCAAACATGACATAAAACAAGGTGCAACAATGAGACACGTACCATTCCATATGTGTGCTCTCGAAGTGACGAAGCGTAAAAATTGTAAAAAAAATTTCAGTTTCCTTCAAAAAAATATTTTAGCGTGGTAAGTGCATTAATGAGCCGAATTGCCTGCACGGGCCCTTAAATTATATCGTGGACTTGGAACAATACCTTAACCTCCGTCTCGTCTGGTTGCAAATCATCTAAATTATTTAAGTGCAAATATGAGAATCTCTTAATAAATGGAATCATCCGATTGACATGTGTGTTAAATCTCTTCCTCAATTGTTCTACATGTTGAACCCTATAATTGACGTTAGAAAAACGCTCTGTAAGGACCTTTAAACTTAGGTCTGAGTTTTGGAGATAAATTAGATTTAATATTAGGCGTCTTAATAAAAAACAAGGACCCGATTTTGTAATCATAATAATGATGCCTTGTCGCTCTCGTACTCAAATCGACATGCGATGCCTCCTGATCTTTTAGATTATTTAAAACATTATTAAAAATTTGCTCCAAAGACGGTAAAAGTTTCTGGACATATTCATACTTGTTTTGTGGTGTGTCGGAGTTTTTCTCGTAAGTGTAAGATAATCGAATATCCCTGCCATGTTCTAGGAAAAAAGGCGATGTGTATGTAGCTTCATGAATCGCTGAGTTTAATGCTAACATGGTGTGCGGGAGTTGCTCATCCCAGTCATTTGTGTTTTGCGAATTTGATGCCAGAATATTGGCTAGCGATTGATTGGGTTTCTCTACCCTCCCGTTGACGTGAGCGGAATAACTTTATATGTGTCTTTTATGAATGCCCATAACTCTGCAAAATTCAACAAATTCAGAACTCTTGAAATATGTAGCATTATCTACAACTAATTTATGTGGGCAACCCCTGTGAACAATGTAATTATCAAAGAAAGCTTTAGAAATCGTACTCGACTTAATGTCAGGAAGTGGAACAATATGAATGTATTTTGTGAATGCATCTATCATAGATAAAACATAGCTATATATATATTACCTTTAGGCGTGGTTTTTAAAGGACCGAAAATATCAATATGACACGTTTCTCCCGGTTCTTGACTTTGTTCTACTGGCTGATGAGGTGCTGGCGGAATTTTGAAAGCGTTTTTTCGAGATAAACATACAGTGCAAGAACGAACAAAATTTTTAGTATCTTTGTACATATTCTGCCAAAAGAAGTTTTCATGGTTGCCGCCCGGAGTCTCGCGGAGTCTAGATTCAAGGTCTGGATCTGCTCAGTCTGTCTCTGTCTATGTCCGTCTCTCTCCAAATCGGGGTGCATCCCGTTTTTAATCTACGACGCTTTACTCCAAAATCCTAGAGCGGACTATTTGCCTATCCGACTTAAAATCATGATTTTTTCAAAAATTGACAAATTTTGTTTATGATTTTATTTTATAGGCCATCATATAAGCTTAATAAAAATACCAAGTGTTTTATTTTCCATTCACTAGAACAAAAATTACAAGTGTTTTAGTAAAAGCAGATGCCATAACTTTACACAAGATGACAAACTTTAAAATGCGTTTTACTCGAAATGTGTTTTTTGCGAAAAGTTCAACGGGGACAGCGATTGCTCAAAAAGTTTTAAAAATAATTTGCTGAAATTTTTTTTCGTTATGTATAACAGTAGAAGTGTTTTGATCTTCAGATTTATCAATCGCTGCTTTATTTTAAACTTTACAGTCCTTTATGTGAATATAATCACTTTCTTTTTAAGCAATTTCGTATAATCACTAAGATAAAGTGCTCTAGGTTTTGTAAAAATTGAAATATCTCTTTATCCTGAAGGTCATTTCAAACACGAATAATAAAGTAACACATCAAAATTGAAAAATTGAGAATTTTCTCATAAAAATTTTGTACAGAGCGCATTTTTACCAGTTTTTCCCATTTTAATAATAAATTTTTTTTTTCTGCTTTCAATTTTAAGAATTTGTTTCTTTAAAATATACTAAATAAATCTAAAAATCACAAAAAAATCCTCATATTTCCATTTTTTCAAAAAAAAGTTGTCGCAAGTAGTCGGATACCTTAATTGCCTCTGATTGGTCCAGAACCAGCGCAGAGTTACCGCGCAAAGTTCATTGCCTTATTGAAGCGCGGGAAAATCCTATGACGCACCCCAATATTTATGAGTGCAATGAGTGCCTCCCAGGCGTGGGAATGTTAGGCACCCTTTGCTGAGGAATTCACCCCTCAGTGATGGGGAAAGAAAACGAATTCCACCAAACTGAGTTCGCAATTTTGAAGTTCTGTTGAATATTCCTGATTAATCCGCGCCTCCCATCAATACTATTAGTAAAACAAACTTCCTTAAGTTCTATGGCTCATTTTTTTTTACCTTGAATGCAGTGTTATTGAGTTCACAGTTGAAATGAATCAATTATTTTAAAATCGTTGTGTGTAAATGTTTTATTACATAATATTTGCTTATGTGGTGATCAAAATAAAAATATCATCCGATTTTCGAAAGTGCAGAGCATACACCATGAAACGATGATTCTTAGAAAAAATGATTATTTTGTGAAAAAATGATGAAATTATTATTTTGTTGCGAGAGTTTTCTGAGAATGAATTGGCTCTAATTTAGATTTCGATTAAGGTATCCGACTACATTCGTAACCGTGATTTTTGAAAAAGCGTGTAAATGGATAATATTTTTGATATTTAGTGTCACTTAGATTAGAAAATGTACATAAGATCGTTTTAAGAATATTATTACAATAAAAAAATTATTTAAGTACAATATTTTGACAAAAAAAGGAACATAGAATGACCCATTTTCAAAACATTCTCCTTTTGTAAAAAATGCTTCTATTAAAATAATACTTTGCCTGTATACAGCTCAGACCTCTGTACAGAGGCTTAACTAGAATTGTTGAAATATATAAGATGTGGGTTTATCCATGTTTTACGACAACAGAGGGGAGAAATTTTAAGAAAAAAACACCGATAATTATTTCAATTGGCTGTATCTCTGAAAATAATGCAAATTTTTCAAAAATCATAGTTGAGCCTCGGTACAGAGGTGTGAGCTATATACAGGCAAAATGTTATTATAATAGAAGCATGTTTCACAAAAGGAGAATATTTTGAAAAAAAAGGTTATTCTAAGTTCATTTTTTGCCGAAATATTGTATTTAAATAATTTTTTGTCAAATTGGCCTTAATACAATTTTATACATGTATGCTAATCTAAGTGACACTAAATATTATGAAAAGGATCCATGCATGCGCTTTTTTTAAAATCACGGTCCGAACGCAGTCGGGATACCTTAAGACTTAAAATTGAATGAAAGTGACTGCGAAAAATCTGAAGAAAAGTGATAATATTCCAGTAAACCCAGATATATATGTCGCTATTGATGGTATAGAATGGATACCACATAATAGAAATATTCCTGGCAGATTTGCGATTCGAAATGTTTTGCCACAAAGCAGTGGTCCAATAAGCTTCGCGAGAAATAATGTCAACGTCATTTTTTTCATGTTATAAATTGGTCATAATATATGATAATTACATGTGTGAAGTATTATTAAAAAGTCTTAAAACTAAACCCTACATAACAGTTGTCCAGCATTTATTTAGTTAAATCAATTACTTTGTATAATTTATATCGCGGGTTCAAGAGGACACCTGTGAACGTTTAAGGTTAATCGAAATCCCGGACATTCTCTCTCTAGTGTTAAAAAAATATGTGTAATATATAAAGGGTGTTTTTTTTAGAGGAATAGAACTTTAAATTGCAATAAAACAACGATGTATTATTCGATTGACATGAATTTTTTTTATTCGAAAGATAATCGTGTGGCATTACATTTTAAATATGATTTCTGGCATAGGACTGCCACGGCTGGCTCGGATGTAGTCCAATCTGGACGTCCAATTTTCGATGACTTTTTCCAACATTTGTGGCCGTATATCGGCAATAATATGGCGAATGTTGTCTTCCAAATGGTCAAGCGTTTGTGGCTTATCCGCATAGACCAATGACTTTACATAGCCCCACAGAAAATAGTCTAGCGGTGTTAAATCACAAGATGTTGGAGGCCAATTCACAGGTCCAAAACGTGAAATTAGGCGGTCACCAAACGTGTCTTTCAATAAATCGATTGTGGCACGAGCTGTGTGACATGTTGCGCCGTCTTGTTGGAACCACAGCTCCTGGACATCATGATTGTTCATTTTAGGAATGAAAATGTTAGTAATCATGGCTCTATACCGATCACCATTGACTGTAACGTTGTGGCCTTCATCGTTTTTGAAGAAGGATTCCCCCAGCCCATAAAGCGCACCAAACAGTCAGTTTTTCTGGATGTAACGGTGTTTCGACATACACTTGTGGATTAGCTTCACTCCAAATGCGGCAGTTTTGTTTGTTGACGTAGCCATTCAACCAGAAGTGCGCTTCATCACTAAACAAAATTCGCTTATGAAAATCGGGAACAACGGCAATCTCGTTTTGGGCCCATTCGACGAATCTACGCCTTGCTTGATCATATTTAAAATATAATGCCACAAGATTATCTTTCGAATAAAAAAAATCATGTCAATCGAATAATACATCGTTGTTTTATTGCAATTTAAAGTTCTATACCTCTAAAAAAACACCCTTTATAAAAAAAATTTCTTTGAAGCGTTTGAATGTCGCCGGCAAGCTATGACATGAGAATTGTAAAAAAGTCGTTTAGCTGAAGAAATCTAACCTTGGCATTAGTTTTAAAATTATTAGAAAAAAAATAGCAAAAAGTAATTTTTATTACTGTTTGATACATTTTGTACGAACCTACATTGAATCGTCCTTTCCGTTGGCTACTCTGCAATAGGGTAAACAATACGATGTTTTCCAGACGTCAATAACTTCAGAAGAAATTTCATTTTTATCTCGCCTACCCCTCTCTTTCTTTGCCTTCTATTCCTTTTCTTTAATTTATTTTTTTGCGTTTTATTCAACAAAAGTTCAAGTGACAGTTTTTTTCTTTCTGATTTGCTTAAAAGGTTTCTTTGAGTGTAAGTAAAACAATTAATTCAAAATTTATATGAACCTTATGGAACCTTTTCTTTTACTAATCGAACATTTCGTTTATTTAATCGGCGCCAGAAATGCTGAGTCAAACAATAGAACTATTCATAAATATTATTTGTGGTCTTTCTAAAAGGGAAAAAAGCTAAAATCTTTGAATAAAACAAATGAACCATTTAAAAACCATGGTATTTTAAAAAATAAATGCTGTACCATTTTGGAAATTGCATGTTACAATGTTACAAGAACCATACTTACGTTTTTTTCTTACATGCATAATACATCATACGTGCATGAAACGTTGTTATTGCCACTGTTAAACGATGTGGATTATACTGCGATTTATTGCACTCACAATTCTAATGCACAATTAACTATCCATTAGATACAAATGTCGAGTTAATCTGCGATAGACTACAAAATGAGAATATAACTTAATTCGAATGCAATTAAATCACAGTACGGTATAAGCAAGCTTAGGCATTCGATGCCGGTAACGATTACAGCGCAAATAATTGATCAACATATTCTAAATCTAAGTTTAATGACTAAGTTTTATAAGTGCTTTGAATATATTTTAGCACGATATAATGAGTGGTTATGGTATCCTAGTAGCCAGAATGTCACGATCATTATGTGTCTAAGTACCACTTCCGGGTGTCCAGGTACCACTGAAGACCCGCCGTGTAGAGTGAGCCGATACACATTAAATCTGGTTATAAAATATCCTCCAGATGGCATGCCGTGAGGTGTGTCATCCTCGTCACTAGACCAAGACTCAAAATACCGAGATCCGTCGTCAAAAGCCCTCTTGTTGACTTATAGCCCGAATTTAATAAGGTTTCCCACACAGCTCGATGTAGTTAATACTATTTGCAAATAAATCAGCTTAGTGTTTTCATTCCTTTCTCTGAGTTCAAATGTAATGACATTTATAAAATTTTAATTTTCTAGATCAGTTTTTTCTTGAAACTTCACATTCGTTTTAGATTTTGTAATTGCTTGATTTCGGAAGTGATAACATCGGATATCTAAAATCCTCACGTTTTTTGTTTATTTAATTTCAATTGTTGTTGCCGTCTGTTTTAATTGTGGGATGCATATAAAATACAAGTTGAAGAACAGAACCACACAATACACAGACATTTATTATAAATGATGGTCCCAGCATATAACAGAAAGGGATGCGCTGGTTTCCATTCGAGACGGGAATCTATTGCAGGCGAAATTCTGACTTCTTTTCCCGAAGAAAATATATCCATGCCTTACTTGGATTTGAACCCAAGCCCATTCAGTTGCAAGCCGAGGGTCATACCCACCATACTGGCTGAGTGACATAAATTTCGATTCAAAATGTATTCTACTGCTAATCCTTAAAAAAAATGTTACATTGGAAAGAAAAATTAAACTTGCAGAATCTAATTTTTATGTGTATGTAGTATAGGGAAAATACGTGTTCACAAAATTAACTGGTGTTTAAGAATACACTCAGATCGCGTAGAAGTTAGTACCAAGAACTTAATTTTGCCTGCAATAACAGTTCTAATCAGACTGAGCATTGAGACGAATTTAATTTGGATGACAGATTCGGGAATTTTATTACATGTGTCAATAACTTTTTGCCATTGGTCATACATCACGCTAGCTAACGAATGGTATATTTTGGCGCAGCTTATCCAAATGTAGCTCTTGAGCCATAAAACTAAACAATCACTCACTGAATGGTGACAGGCTGGTATTTGACAGCGCAGAAAACAAGTGTTTGCAATGGGAAACCGATCTGAAGAACGTACTGATAACGGCACCACGTCGAACACATTATGTTTTCATTTTAAAAAATATGAACATTTTACGTTCTACAAATGAACATAAGTCATCTTATCAAAATATAGTGTAGCGGAGATAGAATACTCTCTTAACCAACATTAGCAAAACGGAGGATATTAAGGTACCCCTTCCTTAAAATCAAATGTCCAAGTCGGATCTTATATTTATTATAAAGCCATAACATAACAAAGGCTTTAGGCCCCCTAGAATCCTGAACCCTCCGCTATGTGAGGGGTGTACATTACGCCACTGGTTACGGACTTTAGCACGCTGGAAATGTAATGGTGGCTGTCCAGAACATCGTCCAAACGAACAAAAGATGACCAGAATGTGTACCCAACGTCACACTATGCTATCATTCTCTATGATACGCCGTTATGTAAAATGCATACCGGAAATTATTTTTTCATCTTGAAGCCATCCTACCAGGATATCTCCATGATAATGCCATACGCAGAGTCAGAAATCTCTTGAAAAAGACCGTGTAAAACCACTTCTGTATTCATGATCGCGCATCAACGCACTCAAGCGTTTCTCTGTTGCTGTGGTCTTCAAACCTTTTCGACCCACGGAGCCCTTAGAGGCTAATATAAGGTGTTTGGGGGAAACCTCTTCCGACACTTAGAAAAAGATTACATCTTAAAATAATAAATTAAAATAAATCAACATATTATACGTACTTTTTGCAAAAAAGTAATTCTTATTTAAAAATGTTAATGTACTCTTAATATAATTTACTTACATTAATATATAATGTTAATTTGAAATTCCTAAGAGTCACCTACCCAAACATCAAATTTCCTAACTGGGATATGTGGTATGTGCCTGCATTCTCTTATACAAACTGTCGATGTCTAGAGTCTTCTAAAATTACCTGCAGTCACATTTTGTATTTTGCAATCGATTTTGATGTTATATTTTGCTTTTGTAATCACTCACGTTGGAAGAGAAATATGTTTCCCTTAAATACATTATTCTGAATGGCATTAAAACATTCATAGCTGTGGGAGAAATCCTGTGTATTTTGCATGGAATTGCAACCTAAAAATTAGGTGTTGTGCTTGCTTGTATTTAGATTTTAACGTCTAACCTGTTGATATGTCGATAACATTTAGAAGTGTTTTGCACAGTTTGAAAAGGCGCATTGTTCATTAGAAACTAGTTTTGCAGAACATTGTACTAACCCTCAAGCTGTGGGGGTCTTCCCCCTAGGGGACGTGAGGGCTCAAGCATATCGAAAAGTCTAAAATAAAAGATTTTTTAAAAAATTATTAATTTAATGAAAGGGATGAGTGAATGAATGAATATTAGCCTCGCCCTGTTCAGCTACACGAGGGCTTTTGGCGACAAACCGCGTAAATTTGAACCATGGTCAAGTGACATCGATGACACCAGAGCTGGTACCCCATCTCCTAACAACCACACCACACCATCGGGAGGACGTTTCAACTCTCGACAGATTTAGCGTGCATCGCTGCCCAACACGGAGGGTCTTTAGTGGTACTGGGCTCGAACTAATGACTGATTGATTGATTGATTGAATATTAACGTCGCACTGTTCAGCTTTACACGAGGGCTTTTGGTGACGGACCACGTAATTTTATTATTAACCATGGTCAAGTGACGTGGACGACACCTGAGCTGGCATGATAGGGTATCGAAAATTATGATTGGAAGTTTGAGAAGCATTGTACTAACGAAGAGAGGGGGGATGGGGTCACATAAAATTAGTTTGTAAAAATTGTAGTTGATATTAAACAATAGAATATCCATTATCGTATAGGTGAAGCATGTATTTCAGTAAAGCTTTTAATTTTTTTTCATTACGTTATAATAATAATTTTAAAATTATAACACAAAATAAAGTTAATTATGCATAAAATATTTTTCAGTTTTAATAACTGGGGTTGATCCTTAGATACTTATAATAAACTTCATAGAGGATGTGAATCCCATTTTGCGTACGCAATCATAATTTCATTTTCGGTTCTTTATTGTGACACGGGCACCCCCTGGTTATGCCTTGTGGTACCCTGGGGTTCTGCGTAACGCAGGTTTGATGACCACAGCTCTACTGCAACGTCAAGGGAAAACCCTGCAGTGGTCATCGTGCTAACAGTCTGTGATGGGGCAAACTTCTTCACAAAATCCGTGTGGGCGCTTGTCTTGCAAACAGGTGAAATTTCAGATTCAGTAATGAGGCTACGTGATAACTGTAAAACGTGGGAATGGCAGCCTAAAGCATGTTATTTAAAGGGTCACTGAGATCCCGCATATCATTCTGGATTAGTCTCCTGGGTCCACCGATTTCATAATCACAGATCAATGAACCATTTCTGGCAACATTATCGCGAGTAATGTAACAAAGTTACCGTTTGGCCACTCACTCAAATTCCGTTACATGTTCATAGACACTCATTTCTACAGGAGGCATAACACGACTTTCAATCAAGCAGCCAACGTTCTAGGGCGACTTCTGTATCAGAAATACACTGTATGACTTTTTTTTTTCAGACAGACTGTAGAAAACATTATAAATACTTGTTCTGTTCAAACGTAGCGAAAAAAATATTATAATGTTTTATAAATACTAATACATTTTATCTAAATTTTACATTAGCCATACACAAGCCTTTGGGTATCACTTTTATTGAATGTAATGTAATATATTTTGAAGCACTTATTTTGTTATAAAACGACCATGACCGTGATTGGGAAAATCTGAGATCCCCAATACTTCACATTTATAACTATGAACAAAATTTGCGGTTTTTTCACACAAACACACACAATTCTTCGATATCTTTTTACTCTGATTGCTGACAAAAAGAAAAAAATAGGGGAAAGTGAACTCCGAAATGTCAGTGTATTTATTTTATAACCCAGACAAAAAGGAAGAAAAAAAATCGCATCTTGAACATATTCTATTTGAGGTTTCGTACAAGTTGACACAAAAGAGCCATTTTTGTCAGCTTCTGGTTGTAAGTGAGAAAATATGGGACTGCACTAGACGTCAATAATACCCGAATAAATTTTTCTTTTGGCTCTGTTACTTCTTTCTTGCCAGAGACGAAGGCAATTGTGTGCTTCTTGGTGCTTTTTAATGGAATATTTAGTTGCTGTAAAAAAGGCCTCACTAAACGGCCTGCATGCTTTTGAAAGTTGATAACATCTTCTGAATATAAAGTATCAAAGAGCACTTTTTTATATATTTATTTACAAAAGACTTTATATTTGCACCTTTTCTTTCAGCTTTTATATATCACTGAAAACAACATTGTAAGAAATGCTTCACTTAAAAACATACCACACCCTGGTGACTCTGACACATTATTTGATTCATATAATCTGATTCATATGTCTTCATTCTATATATTTTATACATACGATGTTCAATCAACGTGTTGTGATATTTGTATATAATCGAAAATATTCTGTGCAATCGATTAAAAAAACACAGAAGCATATCAAGTTTTATATACATACATACATATATATATATATATATATATATATATATATATATATATATATATATATATATATATATATATGTATGTATGTATATATACATGCCAATTCAGTAATTTGTAATTCTATCACGGATGGCGATGCACTGAGCAACGCGTCTAGGTGCATAGTTAGTGAGAGTACAATTGGCTCTCCATTCCCAGTCAATCATGCGCCATAGTTCATCCACTGAACACGCTAATTACAGGACATACTAATAGTATTCAATTTCATCCCAGACGTGTAAGATTGGTGAGATATCAGGAGATAATGGTGGCCTTGAAAAGCATCGTGCATCTTGCAGAGCACGTTGGCTGATGCCTTTAAATATGAGTTTGGGTGTTATCTTGGTGGAAAAGAACAATAGGCACACACTCCCACCACCAAAAGAAGGGAAATATTACCGGTCGCAGCACATCAGTCTTGTATCGTTTTCCTGTCATAGTGTCATAATAGGAACCAGGGGGGATTTACTATTGTTCGCACTGGCGCCCCAAACTATGATGTAACATCGTCAGACGCTGGGATGTTCCACAGATGTAGCTGTATTAGACCTGTCACGACAGTCAAACTGCTATCATTAATAAACAAAAGATAGAATCATGTATGAACTGCTTTTCCATCTTCCACTTCATTCTTGCTCAATACCTTTACAAATGGAGTCATCTGTAATGTGGGAACAATGGCGATCTTCTTAAAGAATGTCATGAGTGCTGCCACTATTAACCAATCGATCAATTACAGTTCTGATTCCTATAGAAACGTCTAGGGTGTCATGCGCATGTTGCAAAAGTAAGGTAGAGAAAACTTGGGTTTCACTGCGCGCATGCTACCTTTCTGGACAGCACACCTCAAACTTACTACATTACCTTATTGCCCCCATTTTTGCAGCAGCCGATGCACCAAAGATCAGTGCTTCTCAAACTTTCAATATCTGCGACCCAATATTCAATCATAATTTTCATCGCGTCCCCCTTCCTTACAATAACAATGCATTGAATTGAAAAATACGACTTTAACCTTTTAAGTACCGCCGACGTATATATACGTCTCGCTCACCAAAAACGTTGATTGCCCCGGTCGTATATATTCGTTTTTCTGAATTACGACGTTTTCTGAGCATTGCTATCCATAAAATTATATCGAAGGCTTTGGAGAGCATTAAAAGGACCTTGGTACTATTTGCGAAGAATTTACTTATTTCAGAGGATTTGCTTATTTATTCCTTTTCTCTCCCTTATACATCTTTTCATAACATTAATCGTGTGCCTACGTGGAAAACGGTGGCACTGGGGAGCGAATCGAGTAACTTTTTATCGACAGTTAAGGGATTTTTTATGAACTTTACGAATTATCAAAACAAGTGTTAATTTTTGTGTAAAATTTTATATATGACAAGCTCGTGAGGATCACTGGTAATTTTTAAATTTGTTTTTAAAGTATTGTTAAATTAATTATAAAATACATTGTGCAGTACTGATACATTTATAAGTTTATTACATCAGTGTAAATGTGTATTTTATTTATTATGTCAAAATGGTTTTTTTTGTTTACATTCAGTAAATTAATATTTTTTTAAAAAATAATCTTTTGTTTACGACTTTTCGATATGCTCGCGCCCCCTCGCCGAATTATCACATCCCTCTAGAAGGGGTGCGCCCCACAGTTTGAGAAACGCTGCCGTAGATGCATCTTGGTGGGCGTCAGCTGATTAGCCGTATTAATCAGCCTTCACTTCTCTGTCCAAACAGTATGTCTCTCGTTAAGTCATGTGCGTATTGTAACTTGTGCCTCCGTTTATACGGCCGGGAATTCTGTGCTATTACTCTTATTCTTGATATAAAAAAATCCATGATGTTTTCTTTGACAGAAATAATAGTAAGGATTGCCCATTCTTCATGTTTCTTTCATTTGTCCTACCCAATGTGTACCGGAAAGCTACACATTTCACATCATTTGCAATACTCTGGAAGATTCACCTGTCTGAAATCTGCATAATATTCTGGTGTCTTTGTCTTGGTGTTGCATTTTTAATTACATGCGATGCATTGCATTTGATTTTACATTTTGCGTGAAGACTTGTTTGTTTTTTTGTTAGAGGAGCTACAAAACTGATTTAACATCAGTTTTTTTCAATTAACATTTCGTGGTTGCTTCTTCTCATTTATATCTTGTTGTTTAAATGGTAATTTTTTTATAAGTTATAAATAAATAAGTTATAAATAACAATCATAGTTAAATTGTGCCACGAAAATGATTGCTTGCTTACTAATATCCCACTCAGTAGTAAGTTTTGATTATAAACCGAAAATTTTGAGCCATTTCCAAAGAAAGATGCAAAACTTTCAAACTAGAATCTCCATACCACATCAGTGGGAGGACTTTAAGCTTCAACGTGTGGATGTCTACATACAAAGGGTCGTTATTGGTACTAGGATACGATGCAACACCAGCTACGAGTTAGGGCACACATTGCATCGTTGTGAAGAATCAATCTCTTTTATCGCGTATTGATTAGTCGAATTTTAATTGTATACTTTAGAGGAAGGGTGGGCAGACTTTTCCAGGGTACGGGCTACTTTGAATTATTTTAAGGTGTTGCGGTCGACCCAATGTCTGTGGCGCACACAAGAAGGGAGGGGTTCACTGGTTCGGATCTTCCCCCATAGCCCTTGATTTGTTTTCCTATTCATTATAATCCATTGTTTCTCTAACTGTGGGGCGCACCCCTCCAGGGGGTGATAACCCTACAAGGGGGGGGCGAGCATATTGAAAAGTAGAAAACAAAACATTGTTTAAAAAGATTATCAGTGTACTAAAAGCAAACACATAAAAAGGGAAATACACATTTTCACTTATAAATATATCAGTACTGCGCAATGAAGCATTTCAAAGATACTACGTTCAGAGCAAGTTTAAAAATTGCCAGTGTCACCATAGGCTTGTCATATATAAAATTATATATGGAATTAAATACAAAAATTAACACTTATCTTGATCATTTATACGATTTATAATTAATCCCTTAAATGCCGGTTACAAACTACGGGACTCGATCCCTAGTGCCCCCGTTTAACACGTAAATGAGCGTATCTGGTGTATTGGGAAAGGGGAGGTTAAAGGAAGAAAGAAACAAATAAATCCTTCGCAAAGGCAATCAAGCTCCTTTTATTGTACTCCAAAGCCTTCGGAATAAATGTACGGATAGCAGTGTACAGAAAATATCGTACTTCGGAAAGACGTATATATACGTCCGGGACAATTAACACACTAGCTGAGTGAGACGTTTATATACGCCGGTGGTACTAAGAGGCAAAAGTCGAACCGTGTGTGTGTGTTTTAGCTTCAAAATATAGTATTATTGAATTCAGTGTATCGTTATTGTATGGGGGAAGGGGGTGCGATGAAAATAATGATTGAATATATTGGGTCGCGAATATTGAAAGTTTGAGAAGCACTGTTATAATCCCATGTATATAGTACGTGAAACTTTATTAAGTATTTATTATTAATTATTTTTTTTATATTTCATGATGATTATTTATTCAGTAGTTTATTATTTTTTAAACGTTTTTGTTTCCGACAATCTACAGATTTAAAAGAATATGTTGAGCGGCGTATCGGGGTATGATACGAGAATGGTAGACTTACGACAGTCTACCCCACTTTCTCCCTTGAAAAATTCTTGTGTGTGGCAAGACCCAGTGGCGTAGGTGTGGTGACGTCGGAATAGGTCTATAATATTTAATTATAAATTTCTAATAAATAAAGAATATCCATTAACTTACAGAACTAAAATAAAAAAAAAACTAATACTTTAAAAACCATGTTTAAAGCAAAACGTAAAACACAAACATAATAAATAATACCCACAAAGATGCAATACTGACATTAGATGAAAATAAAACATTTTCATCTAATGTTAGTTTTCGTTGTAATAGTCAATAGTTGACTTAGTCTGCATATGTTCAAATTCAAAATATCAAATAATGTTCAAATTCGTAATCCATTCGTAATCGTATTTCAAAAATTCGATTCGAATTAATTCATTAAAAATTGAATAAATTAACTCTTACCTGTCAAAAGTTGATGCGACTAAAAACACTCGACCAGTCGGATGGAGGGACAAACGTTTATTTACAAACAAAACAAGACAGACAGAAATACTAGATACACTTGAAAACAAGCGACTGCAGCGCCGCTGAACTAGAGTTACAACAACATACTTCAGCCAATCCTGAATATTTTCGTGTATAAATACTAACAGCTAAAAATCTTCAGACGGTTACCCCAAAATGTCTTGGCGGTACACCGGTCGATCGCGATCGACATAATGCCCACCTCGGCTTTAGAGAAAGCCAGTTTAAAACGTGATATGATGCTTCATTTAAATATGGTAAATTTATTTTATTTATTTTGTACATTTAAAATCAATTGTTTCATATGGGTATTAAATAAGTAAACAATATTTTAGAAATGTGTGGTTTAAGAGTCGCTCATGACCCAATCGCTGCTTGTCACTGAGTTTGCTTCTTTTGGACGAGAGCCAATCTTCTTCACGGAACACGACTTGTTCGTTTTCGAATCGAATTAGCTTTTTGAAAGGGAAGATCGTCCCGTTACCCGCTCAACAAGCAACCGTTGTTGACGGAACGCACCGCTTCATTAGACGAATCTGCATCCTCTTCCGGGAATTTAAATACATTTCCTCTCACTACTTACAAAAGAGGAATGCTGCGAAAAGAAAGACGACAGAAGTACTTTTCGACGGTGTCTTTGAATTCGGTATTTCTGATCGTAACTAACAGGGTTAGACTGCGTGGTATGAGGTGGGTTGGATTTTCTTTAGTTGTTGGAAAGGCTTTTTCTGTTATTTGAATGCGAAGAAGTAACTGGGTTTCAGTGCATTCCACCACTTCTCGTTTCACTGAAAGCCTTATTTTTTCAAACTGATTTGTGTATTCTCTTTATGGAGCTATTGGTAAAAAGTAGACTGCCAAAAAAGGCAAATATTTTGATTATTGATTTCTAGAATGTGTCAAAGTATTCACTGAAGTAAATGCTCTGTTTGTTTAGTTTGAGTTGATGTACAAATATCTTTTAAAATATTCATATCAATTCATTTACTAGATAATATTTAAAATAAAGATCTATTTTATAAATAAAAATATTATCAATCCTCGTTGCAATGGAAATTGATGTTGATACTTTGCTAATTCAGGTGGTAACTGTATGCGTGAAGAAAAATGTTAGTGGACATTTGGAACAATGTCCTTACTAAATGGACATGTTTATTCTCAACGACGTCTGACTTCTCTGTCTACCTTTTTTCTTTTGAAGTTTTAATGCGGAATGGATTTGACCACCCTGTCCAAACCACAGGTGGCGCAAAATTCGTTGTAGTGGGAATCATAACTTCTGGTATTTACGCTTTGGACATCTCAGTTGGAAACAGAAATAATATCTACAGTCGAAAGAGATCAAGCGTAGGCTTGTTTGTGGTCTCTACTGCTTTCAAGCCCCATGATCAAGTCTTGATCTTAACATTATGTGCTATAAATGACATCCAATCCCTCCCCTCCTCCTTTCCGACAATGGACCAACTGTGGGTTAGTATCTTTATCAGAATATAAAGAGCACCGCCCGAAAATGTAGTTATATAAGGTGTCCCAGATCCACAGGGACAGACTTTAAGGGGAAATAGGGGACATCATAAGATTCAGATTTGCGTAGCAACCCGTGTTCGGAAAAGTCTTCATTCGCCGCGTGGTGACGTTGTTCAAAAGAGAACTTAACTATGTCTATTACCTCGTAAGAATCCATGTTCAAACAAATCGGATGCAAATTAGAGCAAACATCAGGTGGTCTGGTGCATCTCTCTGTGAGTACCTTCCACGATACAATCTTTCTGCTGCTCGAGCATTTCTTTCTACCAATCCGTAAACCATGTGAATGTCTGTCAGCTCGGTGTTTGTAAAACGTTCCACACTCCTCTGCGGGTAATGGTAGCTCAAATGATTGCAGTAATGCAAGTGTATTTCCTAAATTGCGCTTGTGAACAATGCCACCTTGCGGCGAACGAAGTTTCTGAGCATGGATTGCTCAGCAAATCTGAATCCTCATGAGATGTCCCCTACTTCCCCTTAAAATTTGATCCTATGAACGTGGGGATCCCTGTATAAGTGTGGATGGTTCGTAGCATACTAAATTGTATCCCATCATTTCCTCAAAATGAATTTGTTTCCTATTCATTGATTCGTTACGAAACATTGAAATCGAAATTAATTTTAAAAATCAGAGCTTCTCAGGTGCGGGCGTGACGCCTTTGTTGAGGTTAATTTGTTTCAATCAACGACGTTCTAAAAGAGAAAATTAACACGCTAAAAAGAAATAGAAATCAAGGAATGAAAATCTGAATACAATTTATAACAAGAAGGTAATAAGAGGTGTAATAAATTTCTGTGCTCTGCTGTTACTGACAAAAATAATTTTAAATACATGAATCGAAAAAAATTACCTTAGGGACCATGAAGCGTTGTATAAAAAATAAAAATCAGGCAGCCTTACACTAGGAAAGAGATTAAATAAACATTAACTAAAGAAATTTTAGAAAACTATCTATTACGGGTTAGGTGAGAATGTGTCAGCTCAGTGGTGGCCGAGTGGTACATGTATCGGACCGTGACTTGCCTTGTCACGAGTTCGAGCCCAGTACCACTAAAGACCCGCCGTGTAGGGCAGCGATGCACGTTAAATCTGTCGAGAGCTGAAACGTCCTCCCGTGGGTGTTTTGTGGTAGTTAGGAGAGGGTGGGTACCATCTCAGGTGTCGTCCACATCACTTGACCATGGTTCAAAATTACGTGGTCCGTCACCAAAAGCCCTCGTGTAGCTGAACAGTGCGACGTTAATATTCAATCAATCAATCAATCAATCAGTCAGCTCAGGTGTAATCGTCACGTGACTATGGTTCAAAATTACGAGGTCTCAGACAAAATATCGCCAGATGCAAATGTCTTCCAGTGTGATTGACTTTTTATTAATATCCCACTCGGAAGAAACATGGCAACTGTGGTGACGAACGTCATCATTTTCAGCTACGGTCATGTGACGAGGACGACACGCAAGATGACTCTCATTCTCCAAGCATTGGCGTGGAGTGCGAACCTGGAGAGTGAGGACTTTGAGCCATCACGTATTTAACTCGTATCAGCTCCTCTAGATGGTCGGTCTTTGGTTTCTTTGGTTATCCAAACTACGAGTCGACTATCTTACTTTTCGGTTTAATTGTAAAATCAATTCAACACTCATATTGTCTAACCACTCTATGTTTGACTATGTCACCACAGGTACTCCATCAGACAGACTTCCTCATAAGTAACACTAGAAAATTGGCACAAGATAGAAGTTTAGCTAAATGTAACTTTTATGGGGAAACTAAGATTCGAGAAGCTACATTTTTCATTGAGTTTGCCTTGAACACGGTAATGCACGTGGCTTTGGTCCGGTTGTTAACTGAGGCCGCGGTAGCCGAGTGGTATAGGTATCGGACTGTGGCTTGCTTTGTCACGAGTTCGAGCCCAGTACCACTAAAGACCCGACGTGTAGGGCAGCGATGCACGTTAAATCTGTCGAGAGCTTAAACGTCCTCCCGTTGGTGTGGTGTGGTAGTTAAAAGAGGGGGTGCCAGCTCAGGTGTCGTCCACGTCACTTGACCATGGTTCAAAATTACGTGGTCCGTCGCCAATGATTGATTGATTGATTGAATATTAACGTCGCACTGTACAGCTACACGAGGGCTTTTGGCGACGGACCACGTAAACGTTAAACCATGGTCAAGTGACGTGGACGACACCTGAGCTGGCACCCCCTCTCGCTAACTACCACACCACACCAACGGGAAAGTTTCAGCTTCGACAGATTTATTGCATCTGCTCTTGTCCCTACACATCGGCGGGTCTTTTCTTTTACAAGTGTTACTGCATCCGTGCCAAAAGCCGGTGTAGCTGAACAGTGCGACGTTAATATTCAATCAATCAATCAACCGGTTGTTAACTGGTTAAAATATATACACTATATCAAGATCAAGAGCTTCACTTTAGTTCTTAATGTATAACCTTTGTAGATAATACATATAAAAACGTTATGGGTACTGGGGTATTATCAATACAACATAAAAAATACGCCCTTTCATTGTTCACATGTAGCTTGGTCAAGTATGTCATTAGCTCCACTAAAACCCACTTGTCATCTCTCTACTTCCTTATTCCAGGGCTAACCCTTTCAAATATTGTCAACAGCTATTCAGTATTAGCTGTCATTCCAAAGTGAGTCAGAAATTATATCAATCAACATCAAGCGAAGTTTATCCCTCTATTTGTCACGAAATCTCTCAAACGTTAACACCCCAAAAAAGTTGCCACCGCCGCCTGCCAAAACACCCTCCTTCATCGCCAAGTCTTCAAATAAATCTCAAAGTTTATTTGCTTGAGTGGCATTTATTTTTCACTGCTCTTGTCCAAACACATCGTCAGGCTAATAATCTGTTTCTTTTACAAGTGTTAGGCATCCTGCCACCGGCATTAAATTCGAAAGAACGGCTTAATACTTTCCCGAAATGGGACATCAACTGGAGGTTTGATGTCCTGGATACGTTAACACTTTCTTTCGGGACTGTACATTCTGAAAGAGAAGGTTGTCCCAACACTGCATTTCGTCTTTTTACGATTTCACAAAACAAAATATAAGTAAAAAGCATTTTTTTTCCTAAAGATATTCTCAAAAACAATTTCTTTGGTAGACTTGTTTTGATATTTGTTACGAAATTTAAAGTAGTGTAATGTAAGTAAGAAGCGGATTAACAATGCAGCTCGTTCGTACACCTTTGTCACATATAAATTTTAAAGGTAAGGTTGAGACTTTACTTAACGGAATTCGTATTTTCAGATACCTGAGATAACTAGCTTAAGTTACTATTTAAGCTACGGCCAACCAAAAAATGTTTTTTGAAAAGGTGTGATAGAGAGAGAATTCATTTAACACAGGAACTTCAGATGTAGAAAGATAGACATGATTCTGATGTTTATGAAAACGAACATGTTCCAAGTCCGGACACTGACAATAAACGTTTTATTTATGATTGCAGTTACCCCGTATGTTTTAATTTTATTTTTCAGCACGGATTGAATGTGCAACAAACACTGAAAATAGATTTAATAGGTTTCAGAAAAGGATTATATAGCCATAAGATATTGCTTGACTACTTCTCAAATGTTTACTTTCCCCAATAATGAATTTAATTTCCAAAAATATGTAACAATAGTGTTTTTTTTTGTTGTTGTAATTTTTGCTCCGAGTTAAGGTAAAAAAAATGTACTTAAAAATTCACCAAAATATTATAACTTATTCATCATTTGAAACTGAATAAAGATTTGAATTGGATGAAATTATCAACAAATTAAGACACTTATGAGGCTGTTAAGTTCATTTCGAAAACCGTTTCTTCTTTGCATATTTTGGGGTCAAATATGAGTGCGGTTTTACATTTGAAGTTTTTGCATTATATAACGAGTATTATTTGTGCTGAGGTAGCAAATAGAATGAATAACCTTACTACGGAAGCTTAATCATAGTGAGTTTCCATGTATCGTTAAAGTATCAAAAATTAATTCGTTGACGTTTAACATATACGAAATATAATTTTTACGTTTTAAATTAAAATTTAATTTAACTTTTCAAAATTTTATCGTAAGAATTTGATTCTTAAAAATCATGAATGTAAATACGTATATGTGTCTGTATGCATGTGTGTTACCTTTCGATGTAAAAACTATTTGCATTTAATTCAGCGTTTCTCAAACTGTGAGGCGCGCCCCCCTTGAGGGGAGTGATAACTCTACGAGGGGGGGCGCGAGCATATTGAAAAACTGAAAACTAAAGATTATTCAAAAAAATATTAATTTACTGAAAGTAAACAAACAAAATACTTTCTGACATAATAAAATATAAAATGTACATTTACACTTATATAATACACTTATGAAAGTATTAGTACTGTACAATGCATTTTATTATTAATTTAACAATAATAAGTCAAGAATAAGTTTGATAATTACCAGCGACCCTCTGGTCTTGTATTAACAGTTATCTTGATGATTTGTACGGTTTATAATTAATTACTTAACTGCCAATTAAAAGTTACGGGGTTCGTTCCCCAATGCCACCTGTTTCCACGTAGACGCGCTTATTTCGATTGGGTTTTTTTAGGGGTAGGGGTAGGAGAAAAGGAATAAACAAGCAAATCCTCTGAAATAAGTAAATTCTTCGAAAACACTGACAAGGTCCTTTTATTGCGTTCCAAAGCCTTCGGAATAATTTTATGGATAGCAGTGCACATAAAAGATCGTACTTCGGGAATACGTATATATACGTCCTGAAAATTAATGCTTTGGTCGAGCGAGACGTTTATATACGTCTGTGACACATAAGAGATTAAAGTCGTATTGTAGCTTTAGTGTAAAAGTATAGTATTATTGAATTCACAATACATTGTTATTGTACGAAGGGGGGACGCGATGAAAATGATGATTGAATATTGGGTCGCGTGTATTGAAGGTTTGAGAAGCACTGATTTAATTCGTTTTAAAATATTAATCAAACATTTCAACTACTCAAACTTCCAATATTTGCGACACAATATCCAATCATAATTTTCGGCTCGCCCACGTTCAATACAATAATAATATATTGAATTCAATAATACTATATTTTCACACCAAATATACAACATGACGTTAACATCTTGAGTGCTACAGGCGTATATAAACGTCTTGCTCAGCCAAAGTGTTAACTATTAGGCCAAATAATATGCGTCTTTCCAAAGTACGATCTTTTCTATGCACTGCAACTGATAAAATTATTTCGAAAGGTTCTGGAATGCAATAAATAGACCCCTTGAGAGTGTTTGTGGGAGATTTACTTATTTCAGATTATTTGCTTGTTTTTATTCCATCCCTCCTCCACCCCACCCCACCCCCTAAATTCCTCAGCGTGACTACGTGGAAAACGGTTGCATTGGGGAGTGAATCGCGAAACATTTTATCGGCAGTTAAGAAATTAATCATAAATCACACAAATTATCAAGATGTGTTAATTTGTGTGTAAAATTTTATATATGACAAGCCCATGGGCTCACTGGTAAATATTAAACTTGTTTTTAACTTTGTATTGTTAAATTAATCCAAAAATATATTGGGATATTTATAAGTGTATCATATCAGTGCAAATGTGTATTTTATTTTTCATTGTATCAGAATGTTATTTGTTTCTTTACTTTTCAGTAAATTAATATTTTTTTGAGAAAGGCTGTATTAATGTATATACTGCCGTTCATGGTAATCATTTATATTAACACAAATGGGTCACTATCAAATGAATTACTCATTGAAAAGTATGCCAGAATGTTTCTAAATATCTTTAAGTAGATAGCGCAGAGTTAAAAAGTTTTTAGTCGTTCACAAAGTTTGTTTTCCCAGGTTCAGTGATTATTTTTCACTGTCCTCATTCAAACACATCACTATTTACTACGTGCCTCTAACACATCCTTAAGTTTCCTTCCAATACGAACCTGTAAGTTTTACATGCCACGGGCACTTAGCCAAGTAAACGTCCACGAGAAGGGTTGATGTTTCCGCAGAATGAGGCAGCAAAGAGGCGTCTGGTGTGTGGACAGTTTTCTTTCTTGTTTTTCTCCCTCTCTGGAACACCCCTCCTAACTGTTCGGTTATGAAAAGAGGACAGTTGTTTTAAGGTAAACCTCTGTTTTTTTACGATCCTTTTCTTTCTGGGAAAAATTTACTCCCCGAGTTATAAAAAGGAAAAGGGATTTAGTTCCTCGTAAACCAGGCGAGGTGATTATTTTCCAGAGCGCTTTAGAGACTCTGGAGTATTGAGGCGTTTTTGTGGTATTTTTTAAGCACTGGACGGCCCAATAAACACCACGTTATATTGCTGCACCGGTGTTTGGTTATGTAGGAGAATTTTGAAAGTGTTTTTTCTTCTACTAAATGATTAGTCGTGATTTGAATGTTCTGAAAGTTTATTTTGTGTCTAGGAAAAAGCTTATTTAGCCAGAATTTCATTCCAAATAAATGGATAATGAAGTATAAAGATACCTTTCGATGATAAAGAATTTCCAAGAAAAAATTACTTATTCATCAAAGCCAAAGTAGGATTGGGTGCCAAGACCGTTTCTGAAGCGCGCTATCGATTTTCTTAATCCCCTCTCTATAACAAAAGGTACCGTCAAGACCGCATAACTGTTTCGAGCGAGAAGCATTTTTTTGGAAGATGTAAAAAAACAAATAAACATAGTTCTATTCACAAGTTATGAGACTTACACGACAGGAACAAAGTAATAATATAATAAGATGTTCCATCCTACACTAAATAAAATAACTTTAGTGTGAATAGATATATATGTCTTTATATTTAAATGATTATGTACTATGTAAAGATATTGAAGTGCATCTTTATCAAAATGTTTTTCTAGATATCTTTTCCCTGAAAGAAACTAAAAATAACTTCATTTTTTTGCTATCAATTAGACATCCAGCAAGTGGCATCAGCACTGGTTATCATAAATTTAAAAAAAATCACAAAAATGAGGATAGTTCAAAAAGTTATGCGTAGAATTTAATAAAACTTATGCACATTATATATATATATATATATATATATATATATATATATATATATATATATATATATATATATATATATATATATATATATATATATATATATATGTACAAAACATATGAAGGTATAACATAGCATAAAATTATATCACCAGATAACTAATGCGTTATTGAAATTAGCATATGTACACAGTGAACAAAACGTATGTGTCAGTTTGGTATAAGAAAAGTGCGTTATAAATATGGGGTATTGTCCAGTGGCGTATCGGAAAATATTAGGGCCATCCTTAAAAGTTAGAGTTTTGCCACCAAGCTAAATCTTACAAATTTGACCTCAGTCTCGCCTTGGTCCCCCTCAATGTGGGAATATGGGGGAGTACTTTACGCCACTGGTATGATCCCGAGAAGTAATACAGCACGTGCAGCGATGTGTGTTGCTCTCGATTTTGCGGTCGATTAATTCTGTAGGAAGTGCGAGTCATTACTATTTCAAGGCAGTTGAAAGCTTGGCTAGGGTCCTAGGATGCAGCTATTTATCGTTATAAAGATTCTCAAACAATTTCAATAGCGTTAAGGTCCAGTGATCAAATTGACCGCTTCATGCACTGAATTGTTTTCTGATCAATATAAGAATTCCCTATGCGAGTTCTGTGTGGTCTCGCATTATCATTATTTAACACAGAAGCAGTACCTATTGCCCCGGCATAAGGGTACACGTAAGCATCCAGGATGTTATCTCCATAGGTGTGAGCTTTAACAATTTTACGAGAAACGACATAGATGTCTGTGCGTTCACCCAATGAGATACCACCCCAAACACAGATACTGCCCGCGATCTATGTACATCTCTTTCATGGATGCGTCATGGATGAAAACGAATTCCAAGTTCTCTCCAACTGAAATAATTTCTACTAACACTTTCGATGCTAAATCTAGATTCATCCCTAAAGAGAACAGCCTTTCATTGATTACGCGGGCTGCGGTAGCCCAGTGGTTAAGGTATCCAACCATGGCAGGCATGTCATGAGTTCGATCCCAGTACCACTAAAGACCCGCCGTGTAGGGCAGCGATGCACGTTAAATCTGTCGAGAGCTGAAACGTCCTCCCGTTGGTGTGGTGTGGTAGTTAGGAGAGGGGGGTGCCAGCTCAGGTGTCGTCCACGTCACTTGACCATGGTTCAAAATTACGTGGTCCGTCGCCAGAAGCCCTCGTGTAGCTGAACAGTGCGACGTTAATATTAACTCACTCACTCATTTATTGATTACGCGTCCAGTGGACATGTATACAAGCTCACTCTAAACGTTTCCGCCTGTGGCGTGACATGAGTGGAACTGAAATGGCTGGTCGCCTCGTATAAAAACCCTGCTCGTGAAGCCTCGTGAAGCCTTCAACGCATGGTTGACCTTGATACCAACCTTCCAGAGCTTGCAGTGAGTGAGAATCCGAGTTCAGTCAGAGTTGTGGTTTTTGATTCCTTCGCGCGCATAATGAAAAATATTGGTCATCGGCATTCGCGGTAGCACGTGGCTATCCTTGGCTGAACCTCCTATTTGACGAATCGGGGTTATAAACTGTTGCCAAAGTCTACAAACTAGAGACGGACTCACATCCAACCATCCAGCTACTTCTATCTGACTTTTTACTGCATCTATTCTCTTAATAGCTCTCCATCGCATTTCTTCCATCAAATGATACCAGCTTATTGTTACAATTTTGCTATGCCAGATTTCTAATCTAAGACATACAGCAACAATCGCCGACTGGTTCTGAGATATCCTTTTTTTATGCTTTTCGCAAATGACGTATTCCAACTGTATCATCACTATTTTGCATAATGTAATATTGTTCAGCTCATTTTTGTAATATATTCAAATTTCATTGAGGTGGGCTTATTTTGGGGCAAGTTATCAATTTTTTTTGTGATTTTTTCCATAATTTATAATAACCAGTGTATAAGGAAAGATATCTTAAAGCGATACCATGATTATATCGATGAAAAATAAAATATTCGTAACAACATTTAAAGATGACATCTATGCTACGGTAAAAGCTTCATTATTTTAACTACATAATCTTCCCAAGAACGGTTTCGTATATTTTAAAGTTCAACTTTTGTTTCTCTCGTTCCCTGTCTGTTAGGAGTTTTCGCTGAACGTTGACATTCATTCCAGATTAATTTATCATAAACTTAGAAACAGAATGGTAGAGACAGTAAATGTAATCGTAAGAGACTCCTTGTTTATATAGATTTAAGTTTGTTTATATAGGTATTTGTTACAATAGTTTTCAATCGATTGTTGATTGATTAGATCAACTAATTTTTGGTCTGCTTGACTGTATTAACATGATTCTTTAGATTTTCAAAATAAGGATGGTAGGCCTAAATGCGGTGATAAAATTTTCCAGCAATAACATTTTCCTTGATAGAGTCAAAGAGAAAGAACTTTAATCCAAAACAAAGATTTATTATATATAATCAACATAAGTAATTAGTATCAACAATTTATCAATATATTTCAGAAAGTTTATTAAGACGAAGAGGCACTTCATACGACAAGAGACACTTTTGTACGACTGACTGGATGACTAGTATCGTACCTTCGCTCGGTATGAATAAAGTCATAGAAGTGATAAATTGTAGTGGGCGCAACAAGCGATAATAGAGGAGTGAATGAATATTAACGTCCCACTGTTCAGTTACACGAGGGGTTTTGGCGACGGACCACGTAATTTTTAACCATGGTCAAGTGACATGGACGACACCTGAGCTGGCATCCCCCTCTTCTAACTATCACACCACACCCACGGGAGGACGTTTCAGCTTTCAAAAGATTTAGCGTCCATTGCTGCCTTACACGGTGGGTCTTTAGTGGTACTGGGATCGAACTCGTGAGCGATAATAAAGGAAGTGTACTAGGTACCAACAGGTATCGGGTAAAAAAGAATGAAAGATACAACATTTAATGCAAGCGTAAAGAAATGTTGCCGGTGTAACGATTCCCACCACACAGCTGTGAATTGGCATCTTTGAGAATCACCACACGTGTATTCGAGGGACACTTTTCCTGACTAGCCGGATGTAACTGGAAGAAAAAAGACACCGGCCGCCGATCCCAGAAGTGAGAGAGAGCAGATAGAGAGAACGTATGATGGCCTGACAACCTCCGTTAAGAGCGACCTGAAAAGGAAACTCCTCCCTCACAAACCACATCATTTGAACTCTAATAATCTTTTAATAAGTTTAATAACTTCTATGTATAATCTGTAAATAATAGCTGTGATGTAAATAAACCAAATATATAAATATATCAATATCACGCTACCGTTATTTACCTCTAACATCCCACACACACACTGGTGTTCCAAAAAAATCTTATTTTCTCTTTAATGAGTATCTTGTTGATAATGCGCGGATTATCCAGGTTATTCGCAGATAATCTAGGTCATTTGAGAGATGAGAAATGAATGAATTAACTGATTTCTAAACCACGCATTATCACCACGTGCAATTTGAGTGTAATCGGATAGCTTACAGAGGTCATTTTTTTACGCACACATAAGCATTGATGGTTCATTTTGCATTACAAATATGCACTTAAATTCTTTCTTTCACAAGAAAATGAAATATACATATATATTTATATTTACTTTAAAAAACACTGTTTGGATGATTAAATCAAATTGCATTCATTTTGAATATCATATAGCACAAATTATTTTCGTATTTACGCTGGATTTTCCAAAAATCCATCATTCTCATCATTCTCGGTTTTCTTTTTTTTTTTTTTGTTTAACTAATATAGAACTTGTCTATTCAAACACATTTGTCTTGGTGTTCCAAAATCCAATGCATATACTATTATTATCTACGAGAATAGAAGTAAGCACTCAGAATACACGTAATAGCATTTTGGAAGATTTAGTTACGCGCGCCAGATGGCGCTTTTCTGTATGTATGAGGCTCATTTTTAATATCTGCCGAACTACTCAAGAGCAGCTGGTTTTCATCATAAACGGCAGGCTTCAAGAGGGTGGCAGTTGAACAACGTTATGAGGTGCTCTGGTGGTCTGTCAATATTCCTCCATTCCTCAGGAATGCAACGACTTTTCCGGAAAAATAAAACAATAAAAAAAAGGATATCAATATGTAACGAGAGAAATATCCTTTGCGGAAAGTTGATTTTAATAGATACAAAAATTTCATTTTTAATACAGTTTAAAAAAATAAGTTAAGCGCTGCTTTTCAAATTGAATTTTTAAGAGGTGAATACTTGATGGTGAAATAGCAAAATTGTGTTTTCTATATTGCCAAAGCATTACTTTTTCTTAATTTTTTTTGCAATATAACGATGGTTTTTTCCCTCTTACTGCCCCCATTTTTAAATATACTTCCAAAAAATATTAAAAAAGTAAATAATTTTTTCAGTTTTTTCTGATCGTTTTAATTTAATTTTTTTAAATTCATTGCATTGTTTTCATTTTATCCATTAATTAATTTATTCAATTCCTACTATGAGTCCCCCCCCACACACACACACTTACCCTATATATATTAATTTATAGAGAGAGAGAGTGCTCAAATTTTCAAACTTGTTCAAATTTTTAATCGTTAATAAAATACTTTCCATTCATCCACTCGAGTTCAAATACATTTTTTAAACTTGTAGTGGATGACACTTGATGCTAATGCAGTTTTTTTCAAATATTAATTCATTACTTTAGCTTTAATTTTTAATTTTAAATTATTTCTGCGTTGCAACTAGTTGCAACCGATGACGCCAGTACGTTTTTCAAAAGAAGTAGGAGGTTTTTATTAATCGATAGAGCTCGTATGTTTTGGGGGTGTGGAAGCATTGAAAGAGTGCTACGTTCGCAACATATCGCACACTACCCTTGTCTCCATAGAAGTATCCATTAGAATTTTGTGTAATAATGTATCAAATAATCATAGGGCCGTTTCATTAATTTGTGAGGATCCACACTTCTCAGCGACGAGTTTTATTCAACATGCCGAAAAAAGGCCTGATAGTACGCAAATAGTTCGTGGGTTGAGTGAGTGAAGGGGAGTTATACTGTATTAACGTCGAACTTTGAAGCAACATGAGGGGCTATTATCTACCGGCTTCGTAATTCTGAGCCTCGGTCAAGAAACGAGGACAACACCTAGGCTAGTATCCTCTCTCCAAACTACCTCAACGTCAATAAGAGGACTTCGAGCCCGACAGATTTAACGTACATCATCTCCTCTACACAGATGGTCTGAAGTGGTACTATGCTCAGGTACTACTGACTCGCAAGGCACGTGTGCCTGGTTCTCGCAAGGTTCGAGACCATAACGTGTAATTTGAAGGTGAAAGACCTAAGGATACTTGCCACAAAAAAAAAATTAGGGGTAAGCTCAAGACATGAGGTGTTGCCAAATCCAATTTTATACTGAAACTCCAGAAGTGAAAAAACAAGATGTATCTCAAATGGTGATGGAAAGGACTGACAATGTTCTTACTATGAACTCTGCTAAAATTTACCTCGGACAATATATTCATTAGCATATCTACCACTTACACTTCAAAAACAATTTTTTTTTGCAGATTGCAAATGTGAAACAATCATTGATAATATATATATATATATATATATATATATATATATATATATATATATATATATATATATATATATATATATATAAATTTAAGATGTGATATATATATATATATATTTTTTCAAATTTAAGATGTGAACTATATTTTAAATAGTTATTTGTAAAGAAATTACTGAATTCTTCTTAACAAGGTATCAGCATATTTATTTATTAGACCTGCCCGGTAACAGAACCAACATTACAAGAAATGCGATGCGCTTGAATGTTCCTGTAAGCTCATTTTCCGCGAAACCGAACCCAAGAACAAAATAAAGGGGGAAAGGGGAGCTACTCATACACGAGATGAGTCGCAACACAATCGCTGCCGACATTCCAGAACGTCAGACATCATCTCGAGCGAAGACGGCGGCGAGTAAAACGAAGCATTCCGAGAGAAGTCGCATATTGCATTTCTGGGAGATTCTTCCACTTCACGCCAGATGGCGCGTTTCAGTACGTCGGAGGCACACTTTTCATACTGTGCCAAGCTGACAATGACAGCTGTTTTTCGTCTTCACTGGGCAGACTGTCAGTCTCTGATCATTTTGTTTACTTTCGGATTGTCTGCTTTTTCACCGAAAAGGACTTCCCTCGTTTCAGGACATACCTCCCCGAAATGGGATGGAAAGAAAGAAAAACAAATGGGGGTATTAAAATGTTTGACTTCAGTCCTGAGAATGTTTATCAGAGGGGTAAACGTTGTCTCCGACGGCAATAGACGGAGCGTTTGGTGAAACAAATAGAATTTTTGAAATATGTGGGGTTTTTTTTATTACCGTAAAATCCGGCGTATAACGCGCACTTTGAACACCAAAAAATAAGATCGAAACTTAGAGGTGCACGTTATACTCCGTGTATAAAAACGATAGCTTTAAAAGTAACAAAAGAGATGAGCATAAGAAAAAGTTACTTCTAGATGTATCGAAACACTGTTTATTTATAAGAAACGACTTGCCCCATGAACTAAAAGAGTTGTAGTTCTAGAAATATACTATTTTTTCAAATGTCTGGGAAAGTAATTCGAATAAATGACTTTAAAACAAAAGAAATATATACTAATATTTCAGACTTCTTCGTTGATAAGGGGGTGCGCATTATACTGCGAATATACCCAAACATTAAAAAAATCATTTTGAAAGTACAAGTGCGTACTTTCTAACTTGTAAGGCGTACCCGTACACATTATACGCCGGATTTTACGGTAATTGATATTAGCAATAGAAATAATTTTTGGGTGTCCTCATTGTAAATGAAAGTTACAGCCCATCTCCTTTTTTTGTTACTATATAAATTTAAATTGCGTTGCAAAGTCCAACGAATGGAATGCGATGGTACATCACATTAATTGGACGCATTAACAAAATTTCGTAGCGTATTTGTGCTTTAATATTTCAATACTAGCAACCTATTAAACGCATAACAGTTTATCTGTGTGACGGATCTATCCATGCACTCTTAATTGATCTTCTTGGGCCATCAATTCGCGTTTATTCACAGCCAACCCTTTGATGAAGAAACCTTGATATACAAATTTAGCTTGTTTTATATAGTCTAAGCTTTCAAGATAGGTACAGAGGAGATAGAGAAAGTGATGAGATAGAATAGATTACTACTGATCAGGTATTATAGTATTTTATATCGTAGTTCATATATTTGATAGGTGAAAAATTAAAGTGACGATTGGTTACTAACGTTTTAATAGTGTTATGGTAAGTGAAACAATAGATTTGATCCTACAATAAGAAAGCCGATATTGATAATCTTTTCATAATTCGTGCTTCTCGCTGTTAATCCGCATATTGTTTACATTAAGAACATCTCTTCTCGTTGAAATTAATTGAATCAGTGTTGCTATTTTGTGAAATTAATAAATAGATTGTTTTTGAGTATGGCTAGCGATTATTCCCTTCCTCCCATACCTCTAGGTGGGCAGGAGAGTGGAGCGAATCTCTCGCATCTGTGGTGAAATTGCTTGACTACCTTTGGTTTTGTAGCAGTATCCGATGGGTCATGTTGGTACACTCATGGCCAATTTTGTTTCAATTAAAGTCCTAATATATATTGAGACTCGTCGTGTAGAGTAGAGATATTCAATTTTTCATAATCGTGGACCAAATTGATAAATTTAAAATAATCCGCGTGGGCTAATCAATAATTTCACGGATATCCGCGGGACACACAACGGTCAAAATAATATTGTAGTCAGGAAATTTGTATAAATAAAAGGGAGGTTTGTTTATAAGAGTACAACATATCCTAAGAGAAGAAGAGATGGTGTTTACAGACTTGTATTTATATATCAGGGTTGTTTTTTTTTTTTAGAGTTTAATGGAAGTCGAACTAAAATATGTTGCGAACCTGTTAGCCACCTTTTTCTACGAACATTTCTGAGATTTTATGCATAGTCAGATTTTTTATGTTAAAAATTATTTAAAATACAGTTCTGCATTTTCAGAGCATTTTATCTCAAATGGATATCAAACATATCAGTGAAATGTCTTATCAAGAATTAACAGAAAAACGGTGGTTTTTAAGACAAAAACAGACCAGGCTTTTTTTTTTTAAATTGCTTCAAATTTAAATGCTTTCAGTGGGACATGGGTTGAGGACCTCTATTGTAGAGGGTCCGGTATGCAAATTGGTCAAGGGTGGAAGTTTCCACGTTTTTGTGGTATGAGAGTGTAGAGAATGAATGGGATGCCAACACTTCATCGTCACCGAACTGTGGTTCAAAATTCACTATTATCCCTTTATATGCGACATTCATAAATATTCAATCAATAGTTTTGTTAAAAAAATAACAGTTGATGTGTGTGTTTGCGTGTCTTATTTTTTTGAATGAGTACGACTTTTTATATACTCTTCATATAACTATGTTTTAATGGATGGTTGGATTGTATTTGTAAATTTTAAATGTGTGTGTAATTAGAGACATTTAAAGATAAAAAAAATGGATGATGTTTTTTCTCCCCTTTGGTTTTTAAAAGATTTTATGTTCTGATTTTATGCATTATTTTAGATTTAGTTTTGCAGCTTATTTTTTAAAAATTTTAATTTTGTTTTTTAACCACTTAAATGAATCTCAAAAATCTTACGCTTAAATTTCTTTCATTTTACATTCCATGGTTTATAAGCTACTGCATTTCACTTCTTTAAAGTGCGAAGTTAATAAGCAATATATATTAAATCAAATCTATTACGTCTGATAAATCATTCTGCATAGCTAGAACTCAGGTGTCTTCCTATGAGGCATCAAAATTACATTGCGGGGATTAGTAATCCTCTTATATGGTGCAGCACTTTAAAGTGATACCAACTCACTAGGAATGTACTAGATCTGCAATGGTGAATACCAATCCACGGCTCCATTGGAAATAAAAAATGTCTAAATCTAATCATATTGATGCTGAATGCATGTTCATATAGTGTGCGCATTCGAGTACTTATTAAAGATAGCCTTAACGTTATTGAATACAGAACTTTTTCAAGCATTTTGATAAATATTTCACGTAGCTCTTGGAACAAAGAAAACAACTTTCTTTTATTGCGCTGGGAGGCCTCCGTAGGCCGAGTCGAGGGTTGCGAACTCTTCAACGGTTTTACGTTCGATGATAGTGGGTTTCAAGTTATGGTGCCTTTAAAGAAGCTGTGTGCTTTTTTAAAGAGGCCGTATGCCGTGGGGTTGATGTACGTTAAATCTTTTGATGCTCAAAGTCTTCCTTTTAGGTTGTGACGGGGCTTTATCGGTATTTCTTCTATTAATCCTCTTGGGATTTCTGTAGGGGCAGAGTGGCAATTCTTTCCAACCAACCCAAAAAGAGTGCGTGGTTATGCAGATTAGGACTCGTATATATTGGAACGTTAGTATTTGCGTGGAGCACTAAGTAGCGTAAAGTGAAACTAAGTGAAGAGAGGAAAAGCTCTAGTTCTAGAAGAGTCTAAGTGTATTCGAAGAGTTTTATGAGTCGGTCTAATAGTGCCAGACAAGCTGAGTAATAAGTGGGTCTGTGACCAGAAGAGTATTCCATTAGCCGGAACAAGTCGGATTGAGAATATAGGGATGATTTAAGGCCCGTAGCTGTTCGCCAAGGAAATAGCGGTAAGACTGTTCAACTAAGCTTTAAGACTAGAGCGGATACTATTAAGTTGAAAAATAATCTATAAATATAGATTCGGGGGTTAATTGCGCTAGTTGTCAGAATTACGGTTTACGTCGCATCACTCCTGATCATAAGCCTCCTAGACTAGTGTTGTTTTATTGTATATAAATTAAGATCATAATAAACTAATTTTATTATGGCAGAGTTTAGTGGTCAATTCTTCATTCCCTCAAACATAGGTTTCGTGGATGATGACGAAATGATACCCCCAGCGTGCGGGGTATCAAAAGGCTTAGTGTAGAAATTCTCTTTGATGAGTTCTTGTCATGTTGTTACTAAGGCCACTTGATCGGCAGTGCCAAATCAAGGCTCACAATATTCGTCGTGGCAAATAGCTAGGCTGTATGCCTGCCGCTATCCTTAGTTTTTGAGCACCATGAAGGAGATAGTACGATTTAGCTCGTTTCCACCCAAATTTTGAGGCAGAACACCTTTGAGGCGGTCAGGGGCCTGCCACCTCCTAACACCAACTTCACGAGAGAACTTGTGGCTCGACAGTTATTTAGAGCAGTGATCCGCTACCCCAGGTCCACGGACCGGTACCTGTCCGCGGATCAAATGGTGCCGGGCAACCTAAAGAACATTAAACTATTGCCATTTTATTTAAAGTGGTGCATTTCTCACGGATTTGCGCAACTTTCCACGGAAATCACTTTATATTCCACGTTAAATCACTTTTATTCATTTTGGGTGTAAGTACATTTTATTTTGAAGGCATATTTAAATGTAACTAAATTAAAACTGTTAAATCAAAACAATTTAAAATGTAAACAATCAACGTGTCCCACCGTCAGTGGACCACGGTAAAATTATCAAAAGTTGACCGGTCCTCAGCGATAAAAAGGTCTCGGAGCACTGATTTAGAGTACCTCCATGCCTCGAAGGCACTATACATTTACAAACATCTATACCTCCTCCGGGATTCGAACCCAGGCTCTATGACACAGCATTGAGCGTCACTAACGGATGGGGAAGGGCACTGTCTTCTTTCTACATGATTAATAAACAAAAAAAAAAGGATCCGCCATTTATAAATTTCTTTCCCCTTTAAATATAGTTTCGAAATGCGACATTAATAAAGAAGCACTAATTTAAATCACCGGTCTAAAATTTATCAGATTACCGTGAATAAGATGGACGTGTAATTTTGTCTAAGGCAGTGTAACTTTTCCCTCCTCTTTTTTATATATTGTAATGTCTATTTTGTCTTTTAGCATAACTGTCTAAGATTTTTTTAAGAATTTTAAATTATTTCCTATTGGTTGTTGCTGTTTTTTTTTCTTATCCCAGATGATGTAGCTTGAACCAGATGGTATGGAGAATGGTGCATTATCTCCATAAAACCAAAAATCGCAACAAAAAAAATCCGAAAATTAAATAGTAATTACTTATTGAAAATGGCTTTAAATCAAAAATAAAACTATTAACTATTCTTTGAACTATAACCGAAAGAATTATAACAAATTTTAAAACTCCTATATGTCTTTTTTTCTTTTCTATATCACAGGTTAAAAATTGTCGCGGCAAACAAAATTCCAGAAAAATATTTTTTCTTTCCAATTTTCGAATATTGATTTCACGGTGTGTGATTTTAGAAAAGACACCTTTAAAAAACTCTTTAAAGTTAGATTTATTTTATCCTGTAAAAACATAAAATCTGTTCCGAGATTCAGTTTTTCTTTTAAAAAGAAGTCTATACAAAGTAAAATAGTTTTCCATCTGTGCCTTAAGTGTCTTTTCCGTAAAAGTTTCGAATGGGAAAATTCCGGAATATATTTAGTGTGCCTTTGGAAACTACGTATTTTGAAAGAGAGTTGATAAAAGTTCTGTGATATGTTCAATTATGTATTTTCTTAGAGCAAAGCGGGAAAATTTCAACATTAGTTTGTACTACCGTGACGTCCGGTATATAAAAAGTTTTGATTTTAAAGTACATTTTTCTTAAAGCACATTTGATGAATTTGAAATAAATCCCATAAATATAATACATACACACCCACACATCGGTACTCTCCTCTTATCTCCTGTATTCCTCAAACTACTTTTTATGGACCTCATTTCCCTACTGGTTTGCTTAGCCCTTGGGAAGATTATTTCCCATCTACATGATCTTACAAACTACACCTGTGGGAAGCACAAAACCTATTATAATATATTGGTATTGCTGTTATAATGATAAACTCAAACTCAGTAGCGCAACAGCTCATGAGAACAAGGGCCTATTGTGCCCATTCCAGAAAACGTAACCATTGGGCGTTGAGATGCATGAGCAAATGTCCCGATCAGGTGGTCAGACTGAAGCAAGACCCCAGTGTTTATGTCACCAAGAAAGCTTGGTACTCATTTATCGACCCACTGCAGTAGCGATGAAAGGCTGAGTCGTCCTTGCCCAGCCCGGGAATAGAACCCGTACCTGTGGCGTGAAAGCCAGATGCGCTACCACTTGACAACTGGGCCTTGCTGTTAAAATGATGAGAAGACTAATTCCCGCTTCATTTTTGTGTTTTCGGACATAATCCAACTAACATAACATGTATAAATCGTACAAAAAAGATGGTATTAAAGAAGTGCTTTGTCCAAAAGCTGTCGCTGTATATAACGATGCCATGAAAGGGGTTGATCGCTTCAAACAAAGAAAAGATCATCCTTTGAAATAGCCCCACGTTGGGTGCCATTGTAATGGATGGGTTGTCCCATCCATTAGTGTACGAGAGTTAGAAGGAAGATTAGCCATAGTCAAAACAAACACAATTTATTAACAAGTCTCAACAACCTAAGTTAAGAAATGTGCACTTGCTTTGTTTCGGCAGTGTAACGTTTTCGCAGCTGCAAAAATAGGCTTTTTTATGTGATAGTATCACACGTTTCATGTCAATACGTGTACCCCCCAAATATTGCGGCTGCTTTTCATCTCACATCGCCTCAACAACCGATGGCCGTGATAAAAACATGCCTCCACCTACAAGCTGGAATTCCAGTGTAATTCCAGTCCAGATGTGATCGACCCACCCCAACATAGTGGAAAGACAATCTGCTTTTGAACGCTCGAAAAAGAATGGTTGTGTTTAGCTTCTCCTTTACAAATAACATATTATGTAGTATGAAAACTAACAATCGTATGAATAACGTCTATTTAAATGTAAATATTGTCTTTAATAAATGTGGAATTATTTAATTTATTAACTATCACGCTACCCATTAATTTTCCTACACGTCACAGCAGTTTGTGTTATTAAAAGGATACCTTAATTGTTTAGTAATAAAAACATTATTTGAGCAGTAATAGCGTAAGAAAATATTCTTAATTTAAAAAAAAATAATACAACATGGGCTCGATGCATTTACATAAATACAGTTTTTATGAACAGTTCACATCCATAGTAAATGATCATGATCGTACTCGTGAATATGTGAAAGATATATTTCTGAAGTTTCGATGTAGAATATGAAAGAAGATTTGACCATCCCTTTCGAAAACTACGCGATGCGATGTATTGTGTCATTTGAGGGAAGCTGAAATAGCAACTTCAGTTACTGGTCAATGAACTACCAAGTTAGGAACGGAAATAACACCTGCAGTCGCTGAAAATCGGTGAACGTCATTTAAAAAGTGTCATCTAAAATTAAGCCCCATATGCCTTAGCCGTTTGAATCGATCACTGTAATTTTCTGAGAGATTATAGTGGTTACTCTTTCGATATGTTCAAACCATAGTCTATGCTGCCATATAGTACAATTTCCACTAGAATTATGCTGTTATCAAGTGTACAGTTTTGCAGTCGCACTTCCTGTGAAGCTGTTGATGACCTTGCATCATGGACAAACGATTGAAATGCTTGTGTTCGGAAGCAGAGACACTTACATTGCAACAATTCTCTTCACATGACCACCCTCTTCCCGCCTTCTCTCTTATTATCCTACCTTGTATCCCAATCTCACATAGATGTTACTACCGCAATTTTTACAGTGTAAACAGTGATGGTCAAATAATATAAGTTTAATCATAAAAAATTAATTTAAAAAATACGAACTTAAACATTCATTATTCTTTTTTTAAAAAAACGTGATATATTTCTGCAACATCCCTTTAAAACATGGAATAAGTGCAAAACTGTTTATATTTTTAAATTTAAACTTATGAAAAAGATGACTCGTATAATTTAAAAGCACAATTAAATGTTTATTTAATCTCATTTATAATGTTTCTTCTCTTGAAAAAACATTGACGAATCAGAAAACTATATCAGTTTTGGAAACGTTCGAGCCGCCGGTTCTCCGAATCTTTGATACTGGCTTAACTGTGATTTGGTTTGGTGTTGTCTCGTGCTTATCCTTTGAGCCATTCAATCTATTCCGGTACTTCTTGTTGCAGAACGGTTCCGCGTTAAAGAAGATAAATGTTTATCGCTTTTCGATTTTTTTTTTCCATCTTGGAAAGTTCCGGATGGGAACATTCGAAATAAATCTCACATCTTTAAGGGAGCTATATCGCTTTTTATTTTCGTTTTTTTAAGTAATAACGCTAAACAAAAGTTTCATTTTTTATTCGATTTGCCTCTGTTGACTTTTGGAGCGGGAATTTTTCGCCCTAAATGAGGTTGGAGAGAATGAGAGAAGTGCCCATCCATCAACTTAACAAAGAAGAGGTGTTTTTCATTTAAATGTCGGCCGTGGGGAACGATTTGTCTTCTGCTTTTTTCCCCACCCCCATTTATGCCTTAATGGCGTTGGGAACAAACATTCGAAGAGAGATAATTTATTTTAGCTTTATAGAGTAGAGAATGAACTATATATAGTTTCTCCTTTCGATACAAGATTTTTCTCAGGGTATTTCTAATTTATGAATAAATTTTGATTTACGCAAATTGATTACTATTTGGCACTGTTGCATTGAATTCCAATACCTTTTAAAAAATAGGTTTCCCGTCATATTTTTTTGCATCATGTAGTATCTCTGAGTCATTAATTTATGTATACCCACGTCCAAATTTAACCCTTTATCCGCCGAGGAAAAGCTATGAAATTCACCCCCCAGTGCCACCGTTTGTTCTCAGAAGCGCGCGTTTTTCTGTAGTTTGTTGGAGGAAAAGAATAGGCGTTTTCTTCAGCCTAAGAAATTATTTACTTTCAATTTTAAGAAGAAAAAGATACAATACTAAATTTAATGTCTAGAGTTATATAATTTTTTTATTATTATTGTATTGTAACTTATGTGTTACTTGCATGTTACATTCTGAAACAGGGTTGAACACATAAACAGCATCCTATTCAGTGAATTGATAGCGAGATTCACGGCGAATTTATTCCTTGTACAATCACATTATCACATACGGTAAGCGAAAATGAGAGCAAATGAAGGATAGGAAAGAGCACACTCAAACGAGAAAAACAAGAAAAACTGCTTAGCTGTAAACTTGTCGTTCCTGGAATATGCCAATTCACATTCCTTCCCCATCTCCTCTCTGAAATAAGTAAACTCTTTGAAAACGTTGTCAATGTAATTTTATTGCATCCCAAAGCCTTGGGACTAGATTTAAACAGGGCAGCCCAATGCAAAAAGCCATCATTAAGAAAGACGAGTATACACGTCCAGGGCACTAAGTGCAACAGCTAAGCAGGATGTGTATACACGCCCACGGCACTTAATGCGTGGAGGTCACAAGTTTGTTTTCACTCATGATTTTAAAATGCATCCAGTAAAACTGATAGAATTCGTATTTTATCTAGTTTGAAGAATGGTAGTACAATATCAACATTCTGCTTAGGAAAAGATCATGTTTAGCGATAGTTTTTGCAGAACTACTGGATTTAGACCGTTAAAAATATGGGAATTGGGTGCAGTTTTGTAAATATTGCATTAAAACAAACAAATTAGTCTATTTGCTGTGAGAAGTAATTTACTTCTCACAATTGTAAGAATTATTTCTTGAGATGGAGAACCGTTGACAGGCTTGAAGCTAAATAGTCTTGAAGTGGAGGTGGCTCGAAGGTTACAAGTGGCCCTCTCATCAGGAAGGTTGGCCAAAGGTCGCCACTAAGCATCGATATCTGCACAGGACAGCAACTTGGCATTAAGTGCACTACAACATAGGCAGACAATGGCTCCACATCTTGCTCGTGACTTTTCTTCTGTGTCTGGAAGAAGAATATCCAGGCAAAAGTCTACAACCGTTTTGTACAGACTGATCTTTAGGCCCGGTATGCAATGTCAATATCTGGTCTTTCCTACTGAATGCAGTCAAAGGGACGTACCAGTCTCGTTGCATTCTGTAGGAAAGACCGGATATTGTGAAGCTGAAACATCACTCGTGGACACCACAAGGACAGGGGTATGTTCGTTTCAGTTATAAGTCGAAATGTACCAAACACAATGTCTCTGGTCGAGTCTTCGCGTGGATTAAAAAATAGAGCTCACTTTCATTCCTCCTGCGTAATAAAAATAGACAGATTTTGCGGCAAGGGAATCCTTGTGTATGGTGGCATAAGGCTGAGCAGTCGTACACCATTGTACATTTTCAACGCGCGCACGGTCAATTCACAGCCCTATAAGGATTAGAACCTGGAAGCCTATGTGAGTTTTTTCTAGGTGCTATAGTCCCGGAATATATTTTTAAGGAAAATAATGCGTGATCAAACAGAACTCACGTTGTTTAGGAATTTTATGAAGGAGTGGATGTTGACCGTATGGATTGACCCTTCAGGTCTCCACATCTCGGTTCATTTCTCAGCGTAGCTCTCCTCCTAGACCTCCCCGAGGAATTAAAAGTCCCGTTTTGGGAAAAATTGACTCTTTTGCTACAAATACTTTTTTACAACCACATAAACAGTATAGCAGCTCGTTGTGAGGCTTGTTAAACAGTTCACAGTGGACACATTACCTGTTAAATAGAATTTTTCCGAGATTAATGCTTTATCTCTGATTCTAGATTTCACACATTTTGATATGAGTTTTATCTTAAGTCAAATTTAAAATCTTTTCCATATTGTTATGTTAAGATATTCTTATTGACATTATAATATGTCTTTGTGCCAAATTCCATGGTAACTCTGTGAATGGTTCATCAGCTTTTACAGATTTTATGTTTGTAACCTTAATTTTGGACATGAGTGTATGTGAACCCTTATGTATGTATATGTAATATTCCTAGATGAATTACTTATTTGTAGAATAATAAAAGCTATTAATTGAAGAATTTCTTAATGAAACAGTTATATGTAAGTTGTTAAAAGATAATAAATAAATGATTCCGATATGATACTAATAAAATAAAAATACGGCTTCAAATAACATGTAAAAATGTATTCCTCTGGCTATTAAAAAACAGGTAAACTCTATTGATAATCTTCTCGCAACTCAAGTTTTAATGTTAGTGTATTAATACCTTACTCTTTCTCAAATGATATGAGAGTCAGACAATGATCTTCTCCTTTAACAGTATCAAATTATTTTTGTAAATAAATGTGTTTTATATATGCAAATAAAACATCGCTCTAAAAGATAAGATAAATAGAAAAACAATGACGTACACTCATTTTAAATTTTCTTCTTTTATAATTTTCTATGAACGGATTTCTTTTTTCAAGAAGATTCTGGAATATACGAATATCTTTTAACCGCAAATTCATAGGTATTTCTTTGACGTTATATCATTATTGTAAAATTTATTATTTTATTATGAACCATCTTACTTTATATGATAAACGAAATGCAGAGGGATTTTTTTTTAAAATTGACTCTGAGTACAATCTAGTAACCACAATGGCATTAATCTTGATATAAAATCAAATCTGGAAAAAAATCGCCAATAAAGTTATTCACGGCGTTGTTGCAGCATACCAAAACGAGAATTGCTATAATACACGGTTATTAAAGCAAAATGCAAATTTATGCTTTTATATGCGACAGCCGCGCCAATAATTTGGGCCGTAAAAACATGTACACAGCTCAAAAAAATAGTACTCTTTGCTCAAGTGAGCCAGCTCTAGTAAATATGCGACTCAATTTGCCATAATGCGCTCATTTTTGGTTAAAGTTGTATTATACCTTAATGATCCACAGATCCTCGTGAGCGTATAATCAGACGGAAGCTACGAAAGGGTTATTGGTTAATGTTTTGAAAGTAAATAATTAAGAAACAGAGCCACGGACAATTCACTCTGGCAGAGAACGTAAACCTGTGTCCGAAAATTCCATATCAGATGTAATCTTCGACGGATCACAAGAGATAATTGTTAGTATGCATATCTCAGGCAGCGTAGAATTATTCCTCATGGCATGTTGTATGAGGCCATAGTGTAACGTTTTCCCATCACACAACTGAAAAATTGGCTTCTTTCTGTGACTAGGATAACATCGTTCGTGCACCTCTAAATATTGCCGGGACATTTGATTTGACATCGCCCTGAAACCGATGACAGTGAAAAACCCAAAGGCTGGATTCCACCTTCCAGGTCAGAAATTCCATGTGTTATTTGAAGTGTCAGAGGAAGAAACAGCTCCATCCCAAGTCTGTGGGGTGGAGAGAGAATCCGTTGAAAAACACCGAAGAGAACAGTCATTTTGCCTCCTCCTTCATATTGTGGATAAAAATATTTCATTGTTATCTTGTACGTGTTATTATTTTTCCTTTTTTCGCAACACTTTTTGTATTGAACAGCTCCATAAATAACCTTGCCAGCGATTTTTGTAACTATTTTCATAGATTTGGCATGAACTATGGCAGACTTCGACAAAACACACACTGTTACTACGCATTTCAAAAAGTTTACTGTAGAAGCATAAAATCCACGTTAATTTAAAAATATTTTTACTTGTCTTCAAATTGATTTGCTCAAAAAATCTGAAAATGTATCACTAGCTGTTGTTCATCATTATAATTTGTGCAAATGGATAAAGAAATTATTGAGATATAATTTTCCGAAACGAAAGGAATCGATATCATGGAGAAGGCTAAGAAATATGAACTGACATCGCAAAGAACGTTTGATTAATAGAAAGCCGTCGGCTTTTATATCTGTGTTTAAGACTCAGAAAAATAGCTATTAATCGTGATTTTATCTCGGAAAATATTTTTGAGGGGTGAAAAATGACTCAATTTCTTACACTTCTGTAAGATTTATTTACTTTGAAATATTTTTAGCGATAAATTGTTTTTTTATTTTACTTATTTTGATTTTAATCGTTACGAGAGATTCGTGTTGAACTGACGACGATTTATTTGTTTCAATATTACTGGCAGATTTCCTTTATTAAATCATTTTTTTTATTTAACATTGTGCCATGAATTAACACCAGGGATACTGGCGACGAATCTCTCAGTTTTGAACCCCTGTCAAGTGATAAGGCCGCCACCTGAGCTGGTACCCTACATGACACTTCCAAGCCATTGCAATGTGAGGACTTTCAGCCAAGTTTAACGTTCATCAACTCCACTTTTGTTGCGTCATAGGTTGATGTAATAAACAGTCAATAAATCAAAATGAAAAATATTTATTTTTGATTAAATATAATTACATGCAGAGTGATTGAAAACTTTTGGTTCAAATTTCATGGGGGACGTAGAAAGTAAGTGATAGAACCAATGTCACACAGGAAAATATCTCCACAAACGTCATGTACATGAAAATATGGACTTGTAAAGTGAAAACTAGGGAATAGTACAGTTAAGTGGTAACGAATGTTCCAACAAGGTAAAGTACAGTTTCATAGTAAGTGTAATTTGTGTAGTGTGTGTTCTCTAGTAGAAGAATTACACGAACACATAATTCACAGCGTAGTTGCGTTAACCCCCGAACATTTTCAATAACGCCTCATATAACACGGACAAATTCTATGACGGTGGAAGGCTCCTTTCACTGTCGACGAGAGCCTCGTACATATGATCTTTAAGGCTTCTCCTCCAGAAAAAGATATGCAAGGGCGATAGATCCGGTAACCTAGGTGACCGAGTGATCGGTTTACCTCTGCCAATTTATCGAGTTCCAGTAATCACACAAAACAAATGTGCTATAGGTCGGAGCCTTGTCCTGAAGAAACCCCATGTCTCGGCCTATATGAGAAAGAACAGAGCCCAGGTAAGTCGGTAATACTGTTTCAAGAAAGAGGTATTCCCGACATTACAATCTTAATGGTAGCAAGTAAGGTCGCAAGAAACAGTCATCAATGATTCGAACCCCTCCCCATTTAAAGCGAAGTGATGTTGCTCAACTTGACTTCTCGTATTGTGAGGGTTGTCATTCCACTCACGTGAAATGTGTGCATTGAACACACCTTCACTACTGAATGCAAATGCAACTATTAATAGAACAGAAGCTGGAGAACTTGGGTCCACGGCACCTTTCTCCATGAACCTGAATGCAAAGTCCACATGCTTCGAGTAATCGTTAGGCTACCCTCTGCAAATGGTACAGGATGCACACCGCAATCGTGCAATATACGCCAACATGATGAATGACAGACCCCAAACTTGTGTGCTAGTATTTGAATTACCTTCGATGGACTGTCGAACTTGTTCTTCAACAATGACGGTCCGCGTCACTGTCATCTCTAAATATCGTACTTATTCTTATTTACTGAACCGCGTTGAAACATATGATGCTGTGGTATTCTTCTACTCAACGGCCGCTTTCACCAGTTACTCCATACGCGAGATGCATATCCTCTAGCTCTGGATGCTTTATACACACACACACACACACACACACATATATATATATATATATATATATATATAAATCTCATCTCATCACTAGTAAGTCAATTCGTGTTCTGATGATAGACGAGCTGTATATTATTTTGGTACGCACTTCAGATTTTACATATATAGGCGTACATTAGCAGACATACTTTCCTGTATGAAATTGTATTCCCTATGTCCCCATGAAATTTGAACGATATGTTTTGAATCACCCTGAATAAATGGGATGTTTTAGTAACGGTAAAAGATAGCATTCATTTTATAGGAAACGTAACATAGAAAAAAGATCACATCTAATCAAAAATATTCTTCATAAGTATATAAGCAAACTGCTTCATATAAAGAATACTACGGACGCGATAGTTGAGTAGTCATGACACAGGTTTTCGAATCACGGGTTCGAGTCCTGATATCCCTAAAGTGCACGCTTACGCTTATGTATGCCGCTTTAAATGTGTTGAGGCTAAAAGTATTCAAGTTGACGTGGTGGGGAAGTACCGATATCTAGATATCACTTAAATGAGACAAGTTTATGAGGCTGTCACCCGTTTTTGTTGTATAGGTGTTAATTTTATCTAAAGGAGGAGGGAATCCTAAAATGAATTGATTTCCTTCCAGTGTTGGTATTCATTTAAATAAAATAGAAGCAAAAAATCAGGAGGAAAAAGTATTAATAAGAAGTTTTGGTATCATTCGGACTGGTATTTAGTCTGTACTTCACAAAACAAATTTTGATGCGTTCCATTTTTTTTATTTCACTTTTTAAGTCTTTTATTTTATACTAAAACTGTGCATTTGTGTTAGAAATATTCGTCGTGCACTTTGTTTTTAAAACCATATTAGAATGTTTCATTTTTCTTTTCCCTCTTGTCCCTTTTTTGAGCTTTTTTTTATTGCACGGCATTTCAAAAAGATTTTAAAGTTAAAAGATTCTATGGGGTAAAAACATAAAAAAGTTACTTTTCAGTGAGTCTTAGTCAATAAAATTGGAAATTCTGGTTGCGTGCTTTCCGAGACCTTCTCGTAGTGAAGCTGACGAACCTTAAACCCGTATAAGCTGAAAGTCATCACGTTGATGTTGTAAAGGGTGTTTTTTCAGAGGTATAGAACTTTAAATTGCAATAAAACAACGATGTATTATTCGATTGACATGAATTTTTTTTTCGAAAGATAATCTTGTGGCATTACATTTTAAATATGATCAAGCAAGGCGTAGATTCGTCGAATGGGCCCAAAACGAGATTGCCGTTGTTCCCGATTTTCATAAGCGAATTTTGTTTAGCGATGAAGCGCACTTCTGGTTGAATGGCTACGTCAACAAACAAAAACTGCCGCATTTGGAGTGAAGCTAACCCACAAGTGTATGTCGAAACACCGTTACATCCAGAAAAACTGACTGTTTGGTGCGCTTTATGGGCTGGTGGAATCCTTCTTCAAAAACGATGAAGGCCACAACGTTACAGTCAATGGTGATCGGTATAGAGCCATGATTACTAACTTTTTCATTCCTGAATTGAACAATAATGATGTCCAGAAGCTGGCTGTGGTTCCAACAAGACGGCGCAACATGTCACACAGCTCGTGCCACAATCGATTTATTGAAAGACACGTTGGGTGACCGCCTAATTTCACGTTTTGGACCTGTGAATTGGCCTCCAAGATCTTGTGATTTAACACCGCTAGACTATTTTCTGTGGGGCTATGTAAAGTCATGGGTCTATGCGGATAAGCCACAAACGCTTGACCATTTGAAAGACAACATTTGCCGTGTTATTGCCGATATACGGCCACAAATGTTGGAAAATTCATCGAAAATTGGACGTCCAGATTGGACTACATCCGAGCCAGACGTGGCAGTCCTATGCCAGAAATCATATTTAAAATGTAATGCCACAAGATTATCTTTCGAATGAAAAAAATTCATGTCAATCGAATAATACATCGTTGTTTTATTGCAATTTAAAGTTCTATACCTCTAAAAAAACACCCTTTATATAAGTATGGGCAGTGGTGTGTGTGTTCTAGATTAGTTGTCGTGCTCGAGTTTTAACCATGGTTCAACATTACGAAGTTCCTCCACAACAGCCCAATCTTTTGTTGCTTCTAGTGTGACATTAACAATTGTTGTTAATTTTAATTTTCGAATTATTCTTATAAATAATAAAACCACTCCGCGTTATAATTCTATTCGTAAATTACCAAAGCTACGTGGTTTGAAATTTTTCTTTACGAATATGTTACGCAGAATGTGCGAAAATTACTTTTGATTAAAATACGCATATACCGTAGTCTTTTAATCAAATTTCTCTACCTAAAAACATTCTATTTCAATATCGCGTGTAGCGGTTTTCAATTAATCTAACAAAACTGTAAGTGTATGAGATTTATATACACTTACAAATGCCATATTGCATTATTCGGTGATGTCATGCGAGTGCCATTTTCCAATGAAATTCAAATCTTTTCTAAAATGCTTTTTCTATGCCAAAATAGACTAGTGCACTTTTAGAAACAAATATTTATACCTGAGACCCCAAAAGGCTTTATGGGATCATGCGGATATAAATTGGACTAGTGTTAAAGAAAAGCATACAAAATGAAATAAAGACATGGAATGAACATATGTATTTATACTATTTTCAAATACAGGTTAACATATATAACATACAAATACATTTACTTTCTTTTAAATTTGTGATAATTAAGAGTAGGAATTTATTACATTTATAAATAATGTTATTAAAAGTGTAAATCTATTGCCTGAATGTACTTCTACATACGGCGGCAAATGTATTGCATCTAAATACGTGGAAGAGTAATACAAATACAAGAGAGAAGAATGTTATAATAAATATACTCAAGGGGTATATTTAGAAAAAAATAGACGCTTAAACAAATGTGAATGAATTATGTATATAAATATATTTTTATTTTGTTCATGTTTTAAATCAATCCAGTGCATAACTCCGTTTGGTTATTTTGACAAAATGTGAATATTTTAAGAAAATCGTTTTATTTTGCTCTTTTAAAAACTCTAAGGATAGCGGAGAAAAAATTAATGTAATTCAACGTGCGCAAAGCGAAATTCGGAATCATTCCGTGGGGAAAAGAGTACTTCGTATGGCAAAGTGTTTTCTCCGCTTGATAGCATTGCTATGCTGGGAAAATAATTTCCAAAAACGTTTCGTAGATTATTTACGTCTCGGGTCTTAGGGGGTTACGTGGGAAGAACTGCGTGGGAGTGAAAAAACTGGAAATCGGTCGTATTGTTTCTGCTGCATTTGGAGAAACTTTTTTTCAGAACAAAAGTTGCTTGTAACTTAATTTGAGACATTTTTTTTTCAAAAGGCAGTAAATTCTTCCATAACTCATGAAATAAGCGTAGGTTTTTTTTTCTATAAGTATTAAAAAATTATATGTAGTATTCTCTAAATATATATTACTGTTACTTTCTGTTTCATTAAAACTAACTTATGAAGTTGGAAAAAATCAAAAATTAGTTTTAAAGCAACTTGATACTATAAAAATTGAATCGATGGTTTGCTTAGAATCTTTTCTGCATTCTTTTTTTAGTAATCATTCATAAATGTGTACTTGGACTGTTTCTAAAATAAAAGTGCAATTCGGGTCACAGAAGGTTTTATTTACCAAGCGAAATTCCATTGCACATGCACAACAAGCCAATAATCTAAGGCAGTGGTGGATATATTTTTTTAATTTAAAATAAAATTATTTAGACAGAGAGCTAATACATGATTTATCGTAAAATGTTATGAGGACTAACAAAAGTAATATATTTTGAATTTTTTTTCTAATACGAGGAACGAAGTTATAAATCTCTCTGCATTTCTAGTTTAAATTTTCTGTTTTCTTAACTTGTATAAAAACAAAATGTATATTTAAATAATTTTTTTGCATTTTAATTAGGGTGACTTTCATTTTTTTTGCACATGAATACATTTTTGTAGTCAATTATTATATAAATTCTCATTATATTTTTTTCGTATACAGAAAATATTATAATTTTGAAAATTTTCGTATGAACAAAAAGTAAACTATTTTAAGATTTTTAATTTACGCCCCTACGGACTTTCCTTAAAATTTTTAATTTGAAAATTCTGCCGCGTAGTTTTAAATTCTATGACAGGCCAGATAGTGAATAATTCCTTTGAAAGTAAGAGAAAAATGACAAATTTTATAAAACGAAATTCAAGTTTGGCATTCGCGAATGATTTGAAAAAACATAATAAAAATATTAAATTTTTTTCTTTTAATATATACCTTTTTTCCACAAGGATGTGCAAATTTGTCTTAAAAAAATGTCCAAATAGTACAAAATTATTTTATCTTTCAAATTATTCTTTCACGCTTTTCTCAAGTATTATTCCGGTGTATTTACCCATCTGAAATTTATTTCAGCAACACGTTTATTAATATAACTATAAATGCAGTATATTCGCATTAGATGGATTTCCCGAACTGAAAAACTAAATATAAACACACTTGTAATAAAACATTCGGAAGCGACCCAAATGCATCTGTATTTAGAATTTATTGAAATATTTCAAAAAAAGATATTACCGTTTCAACCTTGTTGCTCTTAACTTTTAGAACATGAAATATTCAAATTTAATTTTACAATATTCCATGGAGAGTTTTAAACTTTCTAGAATTTTAGTAAACTATCACGATAAGTGTTTTTTTATGAAGTTTAAAGTACTTTTTACAGTGTCTGTATCTAATAATATAGTAAAGATTTTTCTTCTGAAGTATAATAAGTCTGAATCCATGTATTGTATTCTCTCTGTAAATTCAAGTTTATATATAAAGAAAGAAAGAAAATCTAATATTGCATTTATAGTGTAAAATTGATACCTTTGATATTGTTTACCTTTGATATTCTATTAAACTCATTAAAAATGTATACATTGTTAACAAAAGTCTGTTGAGGAAACACTTTCCAGACAGTATTTCAAATAATCTGTAGAATCAACACATACACTTGCATATTCTGCATATTCTTTATAGAGCATTTTTATTTGATATTTTTATTATTATTTTCAGATGTTTGGTTACATTAAACTAGCGTATATTTTAGCGTGTCTGAATTTTTTAAAAAAATTGTAAAACGAAGTTCTGTAAAGAAAAAGGTTTTATTTAGAATTATTTTATAACTGATCAGTTTTGTATGGAAAACATTATTTACTTTACATACTTCTTTTTTACTTCAAATATTTTTGTAAGAGCTTTCTGAAACATGACTCAAGTACTATATAAATTCAAAAATTAAGGAAAGGTTTCTAATGATTTCATAGAATGAAATATATTTTCAAAATTCATGTAAAGAAAATTCGTTTTAAAAATGTGGAATAAATGTAATTGAAAATAATGTATTCTTTTATGTTAAGAAATTGATGTGACGCTGAAAGTGTTTTTTAATGCAAACCAACGTACAAAAAATCACAAACTTGTGCGAAGTATTAAAAATAATTTAATCTAACGTATTCTTCTAATGTCTCTCGCAATCACATTTTTAGAAATTAATTCTTAAAGTAACACAATATTCTTTTGTTGTCGCTAATCATCTTCCCGGCGGCTGATTTTGATATCCTTAAGCGTTTGTAATGAAAGGTTTTAACAAATTTTATTCTGAACTCAAAATCAACATCAGTGAATTTTTTTCATTTTTAAAATCAGATTATATATTTTACATCGGATTATATCCTTAATAGTTACCAAAAACTGAACCATAAGATCTGTCAATATTTGTAATATGTTAGTATTTAATTTAATTTCAAAAACTACACATTTCATTGAATTAATGCTATTTAAATGTAATGTTTATTTTTTTTACTGCAGTCTGTGAAAACTACTTGTTTTTGTAAACATAAAAAAAATTTTTTTTTTGCTCTGGTTAAATTTTTTTAAAAAAAGCACGTCAGTTAGTATTTTTATCAAAATTATAAAATGTTTTCCCCAATAATCATTTCATGTGAAATAAATGCGGGCTGAAGTGTTTTAAATTTGTCACATTACGTGAATTTTATAGTACATTTAAAAACACCACAAACGAATAAATAAAACACTTTAAAAAGATTAATATGTTTTCTAAATAAATAATGATTTTAAATCTTGTTAACCTTTGTATAAATTTTCCTTGACTTGTGTGACGTGAATATGTGCTCTCCATTTCTCTTATGGTATGTTTTTGTATTTCTATAAAAGAATAATACCAATCAGTTCTGTGCTTATCAAGGTAATGGAAATATCTTAGAACAGCGTTTCTCAAACTGTGGGGCGTGATAACTCTACAAGGAGGGAGTGAGCATATTAAAAAGCTGAAAACTAAAGATTATTCAAAACATTATTAAAATTTACTGAAAGTAAGCAAACAAAATACTTTCTGACATAATAAAATAAAAATTGCACATCTACACTGATATAAAATACACTTAAAAAGTATCTGTACTGCACAATGTATTTTATTATTAATTTAATATTACTAAGAACAAGTTTGATAATTACCAGTGATTCCATGGACTTGTAGTAACACTAATCTTGATGATTTGTACGGTTTATAATTAATTCCTTAACTGCCGATTAAAAGTTACGTGGTTCGATTCTCAATGCCGCGGCTTTCCACATAGACGCACATATTATGGTGTTTTTTTGGGAGGGAGGAGTAAAAGAATAAATAAGTAAAATCTTCTGAAATAAGTAAATCCTTTGCATAGACTGTCAAGGTTCTTTTATTGTATTCTAAAGCCTATGGAATAATTTTATGAATAGCAGTGCACTGAAAAGATCGTATTTCGGAAAGACGTATATATACGCCCAGAAGATTAATGCTCTGGCTGAGCGAGACGTTTATATACGTCGGTGACACATAAGAGGTTAAAGTAGTACACACACAACACACTGTAGCTTTAGTGTAATAGTATAATATTATTGAATTCATTACAATGTTACTGTATGGAGGGGGCGCGATGAAAATGATGATTGAATATTGGGTCGCGAGTAATGAAAGTTTGAGAAGCACTGCCTTAGAATTGTAAAGAATCCCTTATTAGCATAGTGTGGTACCACTATTGACATGTAATACAGCTAGGATTCACCCAGAAATCGATTCATATGAGTGAGTGTTTAGAAAAATATTCTACCATTTTTTATGCAGATATTGTGAAAGTTCTGGAAGAGAGATGCCGGTGGATTATAGTAATACCGTATTAAATGCTCTAGAATAGACTATAGTGAATCAATTATATTGAGGTCGGGTGAAAGTGCGGTTCAAGGTAGATGTTTAACGTAATTTTTCCTGTTCATCAAACTATGATTTGACGTTCCGCTGCATGGATAGGTGCATTATCACCTGTAAAGTTTCATTTTCTGCTGGAAACAAAATTCGCATCATAGGATGGACCTGTGCTTCTCAAACTTTCAATACTGGCGCCCTCCTTTTCAATCACAATTTTTATCGCCCTTATACATAATAATTTACTGAATGCAATAATAATGCACTTTACGATAAAGCAAACAATATTTATTATAAACCGTACAAATTCATGACATAAGTATTAAATTTTGTATATGTTACTTTTAAGCAAAAAGTTAAGTAATCGGATAATTACTAAGTTATTTTTCCTTTCTGATTTTTAAATTGAACATATTACAAAATGGGGTGGTTTCTTAGAAGACAAAATATAGATATCAGCAAATATAGAAAATTAACTCAGAGGGTCAATTTCTTATCTTAAAAACCCTTTCAAAACTTTGCTCTGTAAGACAAGCCCATGGAAGTAGCTAATAATTATTAAACTTGTTCTTAATTTAGTATTAATTAATTAGTCATAAAATACTCTGTGCACCACTCATACATTAAAAGCAGTGTTTTCTCAAACTTTCATTACTGGTGACCCAATTTTCAATCATAATTTTTGTCTCCCCCCTGTACAACAATAATGTATTTACTGCAATAAAAATGCACTTTGAGAGAGAGACGCCAAAGTTACAATACGATCTTAATTATAAACCGTACAAATTAATACGATAAGTATATTAAATTTTGTGTATATTTTATAATATATATTTTAAGAAAATTACTTAAAATATATATTACTTAGAATTATGTTATTTTTCTTTTCTAATTTTTAAATTGAACAGATCGCAAATGATGTATTTAATTAAAGATTTATTTCCTTCAGTATTCATTTCTCAAAGCACAAATGTCATTAGAAAAATAGTCTAGTCAATGTCGCTCTCTATCATATCCATCACATCTGGCATTATAGGGTACGTTTGCGTGAGTCTAGGCAACCTATCGGACGTCTGCGCAAAACATGTAAAATGCTTTTCCTCGTACAATTCCAGTCATTTTGGTCGACTCGATACTCCTATAGCTACCGAATCTAGCTTGAATGTACATTTTTTTTTAATTTCCACGTTAATTGTAATTCACGGTAATTAAGTATTTACGGCAGTAGATTAAAAACAATTTCATACATACATTTTAAGTCGTAAGCAAACATTCGACCATAATAAAGAATCAACAAGTACACAGACGAACGAGCATGGTTCCGAAAAATTAAATCAAGGCGATCTTCAAAAATACTTAAATTTTGATTTACCACTACTGAAGTAAATATTGCAAAAAGCCCCAGCTCTATATGTTAAAAACTTACAAATCTGTAGAACAACATGTGAAAGTTGTTTTTAAAACATGTAAAATCATTTAGCTATGTTGGCAAAGAATTTTAAAAAGTATTTTCTGGATGAGGACAGCTTGGTAGCAAGTTACGAGTGGGGATTAGGATCTATTTCAAGATACTACAGAAGGGCTCAACTTCCGAAGAAGAAATCTTCATAGATTTCACATCCAGTGAAAATTAAAAGGCAATTTTGTAATAAATCGCTCTTTGAATTTGCGGTAGAGGTGGATGAGGAATTATCTGTACTGAAACAAAAGCACTTCGTATACTATTACCATTTTCAACATCCTACCTTTCAACCCTACATCCAACCGATTTTCTGCAGTGGATGCCTTGAAGACAAAATATAGATCTCAGCAAATATAGAAAATAACTCTTTAAGTGTCAATTTGATATTAAACCTTCCTTTGAAAAAACTTTCCTCTACAAGAAAAGCCCGTGGAAGTCCCTAATAATTATTAAACTTGTTCTTTAATTTAGTAATAAGATTGATTGATTGAATATTAACGTCGCACTGTTCAGCTGCACGAGGGCTTTTGACGACGGACCACGTAATTTTGAACCATGGTCATGACGATGACACTTGAGCTGTCACCCTTCTCTCCTAACTACCACACCACACCACGGGAAAACGTTTCAACTCTCAACAGATTTAACATGCATCGCTGCCCTTACATGACGGGTCTTTAGTGGTACTAGGCTCGAACTCGACAAGTCCGATACCTATACCACTCGACTACTGCGGCCAAATTCAGTAATAAGAAATTATTTATAAAATACCTTCTTCAGTACTGATATATCAAACGTATACTGACTGAAACACCGACTCTTCGCACGAGTTCATTTTTTAAAAAATAAAACATTATTCTTGATATAATAGCTAAACTGTAAGGAGAGTAAAACTGTGTGCACGACATTGTATACAAAAAGTGCGTAAAATGATTTTTTTAGATAAATGCTATAATTGTAAATAACTGTTTAAAAGAACTGTAATTTTAAACCTCACACAATTAGCATTTAGAATTAATGTTAAATTATGAAAAGGATATAAAATTCCGATGAAGAATAATTGTGTTACTTTTTAACATTTAAAGCGAGAAGACTTCAAAATGTTTTAACCCGGGAGCAGGCGCGTACTTCGATACTAATATTAATGGTAGTGCGGGGGGACTCAGTCACCCCAATCATTTGTTTAGAATTATTTTTACTGTACACGATACAAATCGGAATTCTAGTGAATATTTTAATTTATAGAGAAAGTATACTTACCTTCTTTCAAGGACTATTCAATTCTTTGATGATTTGAGAAAAATCCAATAAAGCTGAACTAAAAATGATTCAAAAGTACAAGACCATAATAAAGGACGCAAATCAGATACGTTTCACTTATTACAGAAATGTTAAATCAATCAATTCTTTTCCAAATATCGTAAACTCTATTATTTACAATTTCCTAAGCGAAAAGCAAACGACGCATAAAAAGATGGGAGGGAACTAATATTGATAATAAACCATACCATAAGATTGAAGGTCAATCAAATGATTAGCAAACGTACTATGCAGCCTGGCTGAAAAGTGAATCATGACTTCCTTCACACAGCTAATGTACAGTATTTCAATAATAATTACAGCGGTGAATTGTTTATCTTCTTAGAATTTTTCACAGGGTCTGGGTTTCTAACGAGTTATATTTTATGTTAAAACGTAATAAAAAAATCTCTCATTGAGGAAAAACAGCAAAATAAAATAAAAAATGTTTTTTTTCTTTAATTTGGTTTGGGATCAAAGATAGCTATTTGATGACAGAAAAAGCCAGATAATAAATATAAATTATGTCAGTGTTGTTGTGTGTATTTTTTTATTATGGAAGAAAGCATTTTGTTTTACTTCTCTTTCCGGTTATTTTTTTTTAAAAATCTTTAAATTTTCGATACGCTCGCGCCCCCTTGTAGGGCCATCGCCCCCCAGGGGGCGCCCCACACCTTGAGAAACACTGACCTATTCAGCTAAAATGTCTCTATACACCTCAGTGATTCTTCTTATCAGGGTTACGATCGGTCCACAAGAAATCCACTACACGGCTGCCCATGCCATGACAGATCCCCCTCCAAGCTTGACAGTTGGCAGGAGACAATCACGCTCATACGCTTGTGCAATTGTCCTCCAAACTTTCACCCGTCCTGTTGTAAAGGAAATTTTGAAAGACAATTTATCTAAACACATATTACTTTTTGCCGTTTATAAATCGACCAGGTTTTGTGAATGTGACGCCACTGTAGACGATGTTTGGTATTAACATCTATGAGTTGCTGCTTCTCCGTAAATGCTTTGTTTATGATGTCTTCTAACTGTAATCATTGACACTGGAGAATCCACTTGCTGATTGAGCTCTGCGGTCACTTTTGCTGCAGTTCGCTTTTTAGCCGTTACACTCCTCTTCAATACCCGTCTCGTTCTCTTTCACTGAACTTCTCTTTCCGTTCAGTACTTTGCTTGACCAATCGTGTCTTGACGAACTGTGTGTATGCTGTGTCATGATTTTAGACACCGTACCTTTGGAAACGCTTAAAAATTGGGATGTTTCGGTCACAATTGCTCCATCTAGAGGGGCTCCTATAATTTGGCCTTTTTTTAAAATTTGAGAAGTCCAACATTTTACGCTTTTGAACAAAATCCAAGAGTGGTAGAGCTTTAATATAGCTACCACGTACGACCAGAATATATACATTTCTATTTATACGAAGCAATTGGTTGCTATTGTTATATTTTAATGCTTACGACGCGCATTCAAAAAGGTCACTTTTATTCACAGTTGTTTCAATTATTTTGATAACCACCTGTATAGGATGTTAATACAAAGATACTCTAGTAAAAAAATCTTCAAAATATTTTCTTAGAAATTTCTAGTATTTCAATCAAATTTGATGATAATGAAATCCAGCTTTATTTTGTAAATGTTTTATAATTTCTAACTAAACAAAATTATTTTCATATTTTGCAATCGTTAATTATAAAAATTACGATAAGTAACGATTAATTTGGTGGAAAAAGGCTGAATTTTAAATGCAAATTTAATATTTCCATTTCCTACTTTTCATTTGCGAACTCAAAAAAATTTATACTGCGTTATAGTAACTGATCGAAAATAATAAAATAGCTATTTATAAGGACGAAATAAATGAAGATTTATGTGAATCTCTGACCTATAAAACCAAACGATTTCATAAATATTCGAATTTTAACGAATAAGAATTTAGGGATCTCTTATATCTGAAGAAATAAAAATCGTTTGCGCTTCAGCATCAATCCACTCTAAACTCGCCTCGAGTTGAGTTGCAGGGCGCTTCCAATTCAAGCCGCCTCATTACATAATAGTCACGTCCGGACAAGAAGGAAAAAAAGGGCGACAAAGTGATTTGTGGCCGTTTATAACAAAAGCGGCGCTGGCAACAAGTCGAAAGATTATCTCAATGAGCATCGTCTGCTAGACTCGGAAAGAGAATCTGGCAGCAGAATGAAAATTGTTTTCCCGATGGAACGGAACACGATTCTAGAATTGTGCGGCGTTCGATTTGATGGCTGCAGAATGTCGAATGATAGCTCGTAAAATGGATGAGAATGTATTTCTTTTTTTTATCGATAAATGAGAAAAATGTTTTAAGCCATATCGAAATGTGAAGTCGGATATCTGTGGTTATTTCCACGAATTGCATTTTTTTCGATTTGATGTTTTGGCATCGTTTGTTTTCTGATAGGAATTTTGTTTCCACGTCGCATCTTTTTATTTTCGTTTCGAGACTTCATGATTGTATGGAAAAGTCGTGTTCTTTGAGTGGCTCTATTTAAATATAGGATCCGTTTCTCTCTTTTTTACTTTTTTATGTTACAATATACTTCTTAAGCTGGATAAATAGAAATATTTACTACAAGGCTTGCATTATTTTTCCCATAATGATTCAAAATAAAATATTTAATACTATTACTTTTATGCCGCGGCACACACACACATATAGTGTTGCTGGAAACATTTTTCTGCCAAGTGAATTATTTTGTTTATTTACTTTTTTTTGCAATTTATCTGTTTTAAAAATAGTTTATGTAACTTAGAAGCAATAAATAGCTGTACAATAAATGACTGTTACGATGTCTTGTATCTACTCTTAGTGAGTGTACCATGAATTCGGGACCACCTGTATATTTTAGTATTGAAAAACTACAATAGAGTTTAAAGGATGCAACAGATTACATGTCATAATACAGAATTGCAAAGAAAAAAATTCGAAAGGAATCCAGTTTCCGAAAAAATAAATATTACAGTATTTCTCCGATTTTTTGAAACTACCCAGTGGTCATGACATCCATACCAAATGTTCGGTTTGAGTCCTGACTCTTAAAGTTATCATCAAGAGCTCGTTTCTGAAATTGTTGAATACGTGTTGTAAGTTTGAGTCCTGATGCCATTAAAAAATTTTTTTAAAAAGGGGCTGATGAAGGAGGTCATTTAAACCGTCAAAGTTTACAGGCCTCACGTTGGTGTGATGTTGAATTTTGGGGAGTGGGATTATAATTATTAAAATATATAAAATCGACTACTACTTAAATATGTCAAGGAAAAATTTTGAAGAAGCATTTTGAATTCAAAGAAGTTCTCAGGGAGGGATATGGAAATTAGGTGCAAGATGTACTAGGGCAGTTATCGTCTTCGTCTCGAGATTAAACCTCCATATTACTGGATCAGTCAACGTCAAGTAGTACTAAAGGTACATTAATCCAAACCAATCATATATCTAAAAACTAATTCGTATTCGGATAGAACTTTTTGCTTTCACATTGAAAACAGCCAAAAAACAAGTAACAAAGAATATTTTTTTTAAAGTCAATTCCTACTTAGGTCAACAAAGAAAAGTTTTATTTTAGTTAATTAAATTTAATTAATGAATGAATACTTGAAAAAACTGTATTAACATCATGACATTCGCTACAAGTTTAGAAAAATTGAAGTTTGAACAAGCTTGAACTTGCGTGACGCCATCTGTTGAAGTTAGTTGTAACTTCGATAGAAATAACGAAGAATAAATTTAAAATTTAAAAAAATAAAATTTAATTAATGAATAATTAATTGAAAAAACTGTATTTACATCAAGTGTCATCCACTACAAATTTAAAAATTGTATTTGGTCTTCAGTGGATGAATAAAAGTTATTTTATTATGGATTGAAAATTTGTACAAGATATATATAGGGAGAGAGTGTGAACTAATATTAAGAATTAAATAAGACTGGAATCTAAAGAGATTTGTATACTATATTCTCAGTGATGCTTCGTTTTAGTAAACCCTATTTCACTTCTTAAATAAATGTTTTTTCGAGATCAAATAGTTTTACCCTTTCAAATGATCATTTTTGAATTTACATCACTTAAATCCATGAACTATCGAGAGAATATCGGGTCAAATTTAGCAGATTTTAGAATAAATCACGAGGTGAACTTTTGTCTGGAGACGATTACAGCTCAAAGAATATAGCAGGAATTTCATCGTCAATTTTCTGTTTTTCCCATTTGAACGGATCATTGATATTTTATCATAGTTTCTTGAATTCGAACTATGTAAAACGGGATTAAGCCTTTTAGTGAATCTTTTGAAGAACTACATCAAAGCATTCAGTTTCGAAATTTAGGTTTCTGCCGCGAAATTTCTATTACTGTCAAGAAAAATAAAAGTTCCTATTTCAGTTTTAACTACTCTGTGATTAAATTAAAATGTATTTGTGAATTACATTAGTGTTTGTAATTGAGTAAATGTCTTATCAAATGCTGAATGAAAGGTTATTAGACAATCAAACTAGTCCAACCACGCTATTTAGTTATAAGTATAAACCTCCTTTTTAATTTACCCCGCATGAATTGTCAATTTTTTTTTCGTATTGTTTTTCTTTATTAGGATGATAAAGTCACCCATCCCCGGTAAACCAAATAGCAACGCTGACTGCTGGACGGTTGGGCCTGGGTTTGAATCCCGGAGAAAACATGGATGTTTGCAAATGTATAGTGCTTTCGCGGCATGTGGGTACTTTAAATAGCCGTCGTGCCGCAAGTCCTCTCGTGAGTTTGGTGGAAGGGGAAGAGAGGAGGGAGGCCTCTGACCACCCCCGGGTGTTCTCCTTCAAAATTGGGGTGAAACCCCGTTAAATCATTCTTTCACCTGTATGGTGCTCAAAGCTACGGCTAACGACTGGCGTCACTTATCCATTTTCCGTGATGTATTTCGGGGGCCTTGATCTGGCCTTTGCTGATCAGGTGGCATAGTGACAACAACAACAGAATGATATATGAGTGGACATTAGTGATGAAAGTTCTTTGTCTGTAGTATTATTTTTGCGACTTACTTTAAAATGTTTGGTAGCAGAGATTATTTTTTAAATGTAACTGAAGAATTCTGAATAAAAAGATGTGCACTCCTTTTAATTTCAATGAAGTACAGAATTTCAGTTTCAGTTTTGTAAAAAATAATTAGTATATATATATATATATATAAACTGCATTTTTTTCTTAGCTATTTTGATTTATAAATTTCTGTTAAACAAATTACTTTTAAAATATAAAATGAAAATAAAAACTTTCGAAATTCTTAAAACTAGGGATTTTAGTACCTTCACTTTTGTCCCTGCCTCATATCCCGAAATGAGAAGCAGATGTTTATATAAATTGATTATTGATATTTTTCTCTCAAAATTTAACAGTTTATAGGCGACGAAGAAAGATTAATTCAATCCAAAAAGCGCCACTCCATTTTTACGAGAAAGTCAGCCTTGTCAAAATCTCAAACATATACTTCTGAACATTTTTCTCACTCTAGCAATAAGACAAACTATTTTTAAGCAAATATTTCTTTAAGTAAATAAATAAATAATAGAACTTTGAAGAATACTTTTTCTGTGACAAGCTTATATTTTACATTTTCGCTTTATTTTGAAATATCGTTTTCTCTTATTTATTTTTATTCTAGTTTTCATGCACTTTCTTATAAGACCTACAAAATAGATTAGGGAGAAGGTTCAAACGCGCTTCTTTTCAGGGGGACGGAAAGGAATCAAATGCTTTGTGTCTGTGAGAATCGAAACTGCATTATATACATTGCGAAATGCTGAAAATAACGACATTAAGAATGTATAATCTATTCTTTTGGCAATATGTTACGCACAAATCCTCTTATCTTTTCCTTTACGTAAGAAGCGACATTCATACACACTGCTTTTACGTATTTTTTTTCATGTGCTAAATCTTTGTCGTTTTAACACCTCTATTATCCTATCTGTTCAGTTTGCTTTTTCGTTCCTCTTACCAGTAGAATAATGGAAAGTATAAGGGATCTCTAGCAAAGTCAAGTTTGGGGCCCCAAGCCAGATCTTACAAAGAATTGCAAACCCGTAACATCAGGGTTGGCACCGCCTTGAATCATGGATCCTGCAGCATTGTGGGGTTGTGGAGGTGTGCGTGTTCTGTATATACTTTAGATGTTTTGAACAGTTATCAAACTTGTTGAAAACAATACTCGAGTTATATTTAACCTGCGATAATACTGTACTTTTTTGTTTACATAAAAAAAGGAGTGAGCATATATCGGCACACAATTGCTTAGCCTCGTTGGATTTAACGTACATCAGTCCCTTTACTCGTCGGTTCTTCGATGGCACCAGGTCTTGAATCCAGCCACAAATTCGTGACTATAACCCCTAGGTTACTTGTGACCATGAGAAGTAATACAGAATAAACTCAAAATGGAAGAATATCTTGACATAAAATATTAGCAATTCAGGATCAGTAGTCTACCATAATAATTGTAAGAAATAAATCCATGTAATTAGTTAAAATCATGAAAGGTGAATGTAGTTCTTAATGCAAAAATTCTGCCAGCTGTCATTAATAAATTTGTATTTTATGAAAAACACTATCTCGAGTGTTTTTCTTAATACACAAGCAAAAAGTTTAATGTTCCAGGTTTTTTAGGTTGGAAAACATAACAAAAGTGTTAGACATTTGAAAAAAAAAACATTCGAAATATTTTTCGGATCCGAATTTTTATGGTCTCCTTGTGTTATTTTTCCAATCCCGTTCCATGATCTAAATTGAAGTAAACAAATTGATTCGAACCCGATCTTTTTGCAAGTTCCGTGATTTGTGGTTGGCAGCAACGGCAATGCAAATCGAGCGACTATTTAAACTCGACACGTGTTTGTTTTTCAGGGATTCCAAGTGCCTCATAGCCACGCCCTCTCTCCACGTACCAACGACCAATCAGGTTGTTCCTTCTCCACCAAGGACTGCTACTCCATCAGGCACCATTAACAACTATGATATGGGATGGAGGCTTGCTCTGCGAGCCATATGCCCAGCGACAGACAACGACAGTTTTGCAGGGAGAAAGAAAGGAAATATAAGAAGTGCGTTTTAGCTATTAAATAGAGAGAGGGTGGTTGGCTATGCAACTGTATATGCTGCATAACCATTTTTAAGATGATAAATTCGTTTTAAATATTAGACTGTAAGAAGACAGTTCGAATCGGATGTCTGGTAATGTTGATTTTTTTTAACTAAGATTTTATTAGTCCACTTATTGTTTATGATCGCTCCAGTGACGAGCACATTGACTTTATCCTTAATTATTATTAAAAGTCATTTTTAAGAATCTGCTTTCATCTTTATGCCTCCTCGACACAAAAATTCAACTGCTTGCTTTGCCAAAGCTTGGGTTAGTTTACCAAGAAGTGTAACAAAAAGAAGATAGAAAAGCGACGCAACACTTTTCAGCCTCGAAGCTACAATATCATCTTCTCTATTTTGCCGTTCATATCCCCGCGCGCACCCCTAAAATGTTTTGAGGTCCTTTCATCTGACAGCAAGCCGACAACTAAAGGGCATGAAAAAACTAATGATGGATTTCACATGGGAGCCGGAAGCCCGAGTAAGATACGACCAACCCCACTCCAAAAGAGTGGAGAGACAGTCCGTTTGAAACACTCGAAAAGAGAAGCTGTGTTTGCGTTTCACCAAGGGGTAGCGAAACTTTTTGGAAGGATTGCCACTATCTGAATAAAAAAAAATATGTGCGTGCCACTTCCAACTTTTCCAACAACAAAAATATTAAGGAAATGTTACGTATAAGCTTATTATGGGATGTTTACGCAAATAGAAAATTTTTTGGCAAATCTAAGTAAAATAGGAAAAAATACTGGTAGAACCCCCCTCAGTAGCCCCCTCAGTATAGAGGGCGCTGCTTGTAAAAATATGCTTTGTTGACACCAGAGATCTTGTGTACGTGATCGAGTGCAGACGCACTCCATATTCCATTAAACTTATTATTTAATCTTACACTTGTCTTCGATGATTTATTGAATTTAATTGAGTCTAATGATTGTGATGATATGAGCGTTGATTGATATAAAAGCATTCTACCACTGATTAACTGAACCCACCGATGATAGTAACAAATACAATATTTTCCATGTAGTCTTAAAATTAAATTATTGAAATCTCCCATTATATTGGCTTAATTTTTTACACAGTCTTCATTCTTGAGTAGCAAGCACTCACTAGTTATTTCATTGTTATGTTCCAGATACTTTAAATCCTGCTCCTTCAAACTCCCCAATTTCGCGAGAGCACTTCCTTTGGAAAACCAACGCACACAACAATGAAAAGTATTCTGCACATGATAACTTCCTACTGAAATTCAATTAATTGATCGCAATTAAAATAAATTCGAGGGCATTTTCAATTCCTTCTATTCTATATAGAGCTCACACTCTCTATATATTTATTTATTTATCTTGGTGGAATTTTCAATCGCGCGTCAATAAAACATACTTTAAAACGCCCAATTGAGCTGAAATTTTATATACATGATTTATTTTAGATGACAATACAATAACATAAATATAATTAATAAAAAATAATTGATTGATTAAAACTAATTATTTAAAGAATTACAAATACAGCTACATTGGCATCATTTTTGGGACTTAGCGACTCTTTTGACGACTTATGTCAAAACTTGAAAAGGATTTTTTCCTCACGTTTTAAAGCATTCAGTTGAACTGAAAATTTATATACACGATTGTTTTGGATGACAATACGATACTTTAATGATAATGAATAAAAATGAATTACCTCTTAAAGTTGTGATTCTGACCTATGTATATACATATTTATATTAATTGTAACTATTTAATAAAAAGTAGCTAAAATAAAAATTTTCTTTGTTGATCTAAGTAGGAATTGACTTAAAAATATATATACATATATATTACTTTTTTGTCTAAGACAATTGTATTTCAATAAAATTGTTTTCCAGTTTTTTAAAAATTGTTCAATAAGTCTTCTCGTGCCATTGTTACAACTCTGCCCTGACACACTCTGGCCGCGTTTTGGCCCCCTTGGTCTGGAACGTGGATCTGAATATCAGCCCTTTGTCCCATTCTAGAAGTGTGCCGCCTGCTTTACAAATAAAAAAAATAAATTTTTTTCAAAAAAACCTTCGATTTTAAATCTGATTGACACCACCAGGACGTATGTTGTTAGCGAGGATTATAGAAAGCCAAATAGATGAAATGCCGCAGTAGTAATCCAAAAAAAGAGACGACAAAGGGTGGTCGAACCCTGAAAAATTCCTCTTTTAGGCGCGGCTTTTCAATCAAGCATTCGAAATAAATCCTTCACTTGTTGGCGAAGAAAGAAGGCGCTGGCGTTTTGTAGATGTCAACTCTCTTGACAGCAACGAGCGCCGAGGGAAGTTATTGTGATCGTACTTCACTCTGCGTCGAGGCATACGAAGAAAAACGAAAAAGGGGTTACTCGCCTCGATTGGGTTGTAACGCGTCACAACTATTTCGCTGAGATGTCGATTTATTTACTCTCACGGATTCAGAGAACCAAAGGATGTAGTTTCAATAAGTGTTGATGCTTAATCAATGTTTTGCTTCAAGGCTCTGCTGTCAGTTAATGAAGTCTGTTCAAACACTTAACTCCTGTCTTCTTCACGCTTATCGTTTTATTCTTATGTCATGTGCTTTAAAGTGTAATTCTCATGTTAGTGACTAAAGACGTCCCCCCCTTAGAGGTTACATTTTAACATTATATCTTTATCTCTATTAACAAAACATTACCTTATCTTTTTGAAAACTTAAACGTATTTTTGAAAAAGTAATTTTTCTTCTAATGTGTTTGCTTAAAATCGAAATTGCGAGCTTATATTGACAACTAATTTTAAGAATGAATACATGGAATTCATAACTTATAAATGTAGGGTTGGAATACTTATTTTAAAAAAGAAGAGAATATGTGAGACATGTATGTTTTATTTATATTTGAACTCCATGCTCTCTTAAATAACATTTTTAAATTAATAAGACTTCATTATTCTATTTACGTGTTTGTTTTTCTTCTATCCTGTTTTTTGTATTTTTATATCTTTGAGGAAATATCGCGTGTCAAAGAATGTATGCATTGATTTCATTTTGTTAGTATGGGTCATTTTGTAATATATATAAGAACCTGTAACATTCTATTGAAAATTTGCCAATTAAAAATATCAATTTAAAAGGCACTGTCAGATATTTAGTGTACAGGATATTTCAAATTCATGGGACAAGCATTTAACGGGAAAAGGTGAGGCACACGAAATAAATATGAAAATAAGCTTTATTTTTTTACACACAAAATTCTTCTTTAAACAATGTTTACAGTTATTGCCGAAAATTGCGTTCATCAATAATTATGCATGGTTAAAAATGTAAATAGTGTCCTTTATAAACAGTTGAAGCTCTATATAGACACACGCACATTTATATATATATATATCATGTTTCGGAGAAATTCTTGGATTGACAGGAGAAATGCAACAGGCAGAGCCGTTTGTCCTATTATATTTTATTTCAAATGAAGTCTGCACTCCAAGCCATGACAAAAACGAGAGCTCTTTCAGCGTTGATCAACAGCGAGTGAGTCCTTAGAACACGTGTCTTCTTTAAGTCCGGCGAAAGTAGAAGTCAAAGTTCCTATGCAGGAGGTGGGTTGAGTTGTCCTGGTAGGAAGTTTACCCCAACTGACACTTGTGGGGCTGGGGATTCATCATCTATATATATATATATATATATATATATATATAGCACGTTTTACTCCTTCATGTGCAATCACAATGCACGTGCACATCTGTCGGTTTTTTCGAAGTGGAATTACAATTGGTTAACCTCATAAAATCCGCCGGCGTATATATACGTCTAACCCTGTAACTGTCCCGAATATACACTCTATAACGAAAAAAACTGACGCACCAAGAAATGAGGTCAGGGTGATGCAAAAGGAACGGTAGCAAAACAGTTCTCAGAATGTCATCGACGTACCACTGTGCTGTAAGTGTGCTCTAATGACGTCCAAAGTGGTCCTGCTGTAAAAAAAAATGGCACCTTAGACCATATCTTCAGGTTGAAGGCTGAGGTAAGAGCATTTAATAACTGACTCGAGAGGAAATTATTTTTTAATACCATTTGTCAAAGGCACGGTAAGGCGTTTGGCCGTGAACAAGTAGTTTGGTTCTTCAAATTTTCTGAGCAAGTCAAGATCGACAGCGTTCATGTTAGGGGTGATTCCTAAATGGAACACTAGATGATAGCGTAATCTAACACTATTGGTTGAAAGTATTAATTAAGAAATCCAGCCATAAATGTAACAGCTGATGATATAATCGACAATGTCGCATGTTTCAAAAGACCCGCTGTCTGAACTAGAGACTGCCGAAGACGTTCAAGAGAAAATAATACTACAAAGCTTTCGATAATGGCGAAAACAAAATTTATTAATTATTGCTTGGAATTGATGTATGTATGCGGTCTCTTCTCCAGCAACAGTCGCGGTGGCCTACTGGTTATGGTCATAAACTCGTGGCCAGAATGCCACGAATTTGAGCTTTAGAGCCAGTGAAGACTCATTACCTAAAGGAGGCTGATGAACATTAAGGTATCCAGCTGGGTTTGGAGACAATTTTCTAAAATATGACTTAAATAATTATTTAATTGTTATTTTTTAAGTAAGTATGTCTCAAAACTATAAAAATACAGCAAAAAGAATCTTTTTCAAAAATAATTTTTTAAGTATTGAGAAATCTGAGCCAGAACGTTGCAAAAATTTGCTATTTTACTAACAACTCTGAAAAGCAGTATACTACAAAAAAACAAATTAAATTTTTGCAGGAATACAATTCTTTAATGTTTAACTATGCTGTATACTAGATAACACAAGTCTTACGATAAAGTTATTAAATACAGGTGTTCAACATAAAAATATTCAGAATTTTTTTAAAACTTCTTTTCATGTAAAAAATTACATTAACAAATAACTTAATTTAAAAATTACCCTTAGCTTTTACCACAAAGCATTCATTATAATACAAAGAGCAAACTCAAAGAACTTCATAAGAATGTTTTTGATTGCCTTAAGAGATATCACTGTTACTGTTTTTGCACCGATTCTCTGTTCGTTGTTTAAAAATTTCTAAAATATTACACCACACATTAAATGGCTAGGACTAAGTTAAAAGGAATTGTATTAGAGCGTTCTCCATATGCTCTTGTTCTTACTCTGTTTACACATACACTCTGTTTTACACACACTAGCGCCCTCTCGCGACAATTATTCACTTGTTGTTGTGGGCGTCAAAAGAATTATTAACATTTACCGTGAACCATTAAGTACAAAAATAACATTCTTCAGAAAATGCAAAATACAGTTTATATTTGCAATAAAAAATTTTAAAGATTCAAGAATGTATTAAAACTCTTCAGGTTTGTACGTGGTACCTTCCTGAACCACATACTTCAAACTTTTACAATTTTTAAGGGGCTTTCCTTTTCTACACCACAATTTCTTATATGGCTTAGAATGCCTCGTAGAACAATTCTCGAATTGCCCAGGTATTACAAATTCCTTTCTTTTTAGGCCCTGATTCCATTCCTAACTTTTGAAGAAGAGGAAATAGACCAGCAAACCAAGAATAAAAAAAGTATTATTGCAACTAAGTGGGATGTTTATGGCTTAACAAAGGTATCATTCAGGATTATACTCCACGCGACATTGTTAAAACTTTCATTGCAGTTTTGAGTTTTCGTGTTGCTTTAGAATGCGACGTTTGTATAACTTTCACTCATTCTTTCCCCGCAAGTCTAAACTAACAACGACAGGAGTAAAAGCATCCGATAGGAGGGCCAACGAGTAACTCATCTTCATTTCAACTGAGAAAAGTCGTATTCCAGGGACCAAATCAATATGCTTGGGAATATAATTGAGAACACAAATCATATGTACTCAAGTCAACATCATCCTCATTGAGGTATTCGACTACGTTCAAAACCGTGATTTTGCAAAAGCGTGCAAACGAATATTTCGTTTAATATTTAGTGTCATTTAGATTAGAATACACGTATATAATGGTTTTAAAATATTATATTGCAATAAAAAATTATTAAAATGCAATATTTTGGCAAAGAATAAACTTAGAATTATATATTTTCAAAACATTCTCCTTTTATAAAAAATGCTTCTATAAGAATAATATTTTGCTTATATATATATATAGCTCAGACTTTCCCAGAGAGCATGAACTAGGATTTCTGAAGAATTCGGATTATTTTCAGAGTTTTTACCCATTGAAATAATTACCGGCGTTTTTTTGTTAAAATTTCTCCACCCTGATACACTAAAATATAAATATATATATAAATCCACTTCTAAGTTATATAATTCAAAATTCTTAGTTTAGGCTCTGTACAGAGGTCTGCGCTATATAAAGGCAAAATATTATTTTAGAAGCATTTTCCATAAAATGAGAATGTTTTGAAAATAGATAATTCTATGTTCACTTTTTCACTAAATGTACCATTTAAATGATTTTTTTATTGTAAAAATAGTTTTAAAACAATTTTATACATGTATTCTAATCTAAGTGGCACTAAGTATTTAAAAAATATTCGTTTGTGCGCTTTTGCAAAATCGCTGTTCCGAACGTAGTCGGATAGCTTATATGAATCATCTGCCAAAAATCAATCAATGCTAATAAACATGTAGTTCACATAAGTGGACACAATTTTTTTACATTCATTGTAAATATTGGCTGTTAATATTATTTGCCAACAATGTTGCTATCAATTAACACGTTTTTACAGTTATCCCGGCTCCTGCGTTTATGAATTGCGACGTGTTCTACCACCTCTTCAATTTCTATCATACATTCTGAAATACTTTAAATTGTTGTTGTTGTTTCTAATGCCACCTGTCTGACGTAGTCAGATCGAGGCCCACGAAATTCATCGTGGCAAGGGGCTAGAAGTACGCCTGTTGTTGGCCTTGAGCACCATACAGATGACAGAACGGTTTAGCTCGGCGAAATTCCCCGAAATGACGATAGATGGTGACACCACCTATCTCCACCTCCACAATTTCTGCATGGAAACTGAAGGGGAGGAAAATATTCTCCAGTCCCTTACACTGGTGATACAGCCCACAAGACTTTCGGGCACACTGATTTAATGAGCACGTACTCCGTGTGTACTCGGAGGGTATTTGGTGGCATACGAGCATCAAACCCAGGCCTTCCGGTCTGGAGTCGGATGCTCTAACCACTAGGCTACTCACCGCCCTTGAAATTGTTGTTGTTGTTGTATATAATCCTTAGTTGGGCTATCTTGGACTAGACTGATCCCCCCCCATCAGTCTACATACTTCCAAAAAATACAATATAAAAGGACTTGTTAAGTATGTATATTTTTCTAGATCTTAAAAATCCACCATCTGATTTTTTTAATTAGTTTTTAATTTTATTCTTTTTATTCTAGAAATTAAGCACAAAGATGGTTTTCTGTTACGGAATCCACCTTTACATTCTCATAAAAGCTCCGAATTTAAATATCAGGACTGATTCTATCTAAAAGTGACAGAAAAATTGAGTTTTAAAACATTTCAATTTTATCTGGAAAATAGTCGAGGATCGCGGGGCAGTTTCACAGTACACACACTCAGATAAAGCAGAGAGAAAACTAATTTGCTGGTTGGATTGAAGTTTCTACAGGCATCGCCGATTATTTAAGATGATTTTCACGTGACAAGAGAGAAAATGATATAAACCGAAAACCTACACTTAAAACCGAATCGAATTAAAGTGAAAAATACACATGTCTATCTGAAAAAGTGATTTTGAAAGCATAGCTTTCTGATGGGATTGCATAATTTTAACAGAATCTTGAGAGCTTTGACACATATATAGTATATATTTAATATTTATGGGTGCGACTAAATATTTTGTATACTAACGACTAATATTTATATATACTAACAATTAAAGAAAAAAAAATAGAATTCTTGTATGAACATAATATTTGTGCGGAATTACCATCATGATGAGTTATAATAAAGCAAACTTTAACAAAAAAGAAAACGTGTTTTATATGTATTCGTTAAAGTTTATTGTGACACATAAATTATGGATGGGTCTATAAAACAGAACTGTAAATACAACATCTAATATATTTATGAGGTTTTTACTTTGCTTTATTTCCATATTTATTATGTTTCCTTACTTTTCATTTCCCTCTGCTCACCTTCTCTACTCAAACTTTTATTGCATTTTGTTGATTAGTATACATTGATGTGTTTCAATTTTCGTATTGAATTACGTTTGGTTTTCATAATCTGTTTTTTTTTCTTAGTATATGTGTATATTTCTCTTTTAATGAACCCATCCCATATGAACGGAAAATATCTAGATCAGCGGTCTCCAAAATGTGTTCCACGGAACCCTGGGGTTCCACAAGGCATACCTAGGAGTTCCACGATTCCCAATAAAAAATCGAAAAGAAATTTATAAATATGTAGATAAAATGGATTCACTTTCTCTGCGGAATCGTATAATTACAAGTCTCGAAAAAAAAACTCATCCTATTCATTAAAACTGAAAATTTTATTTATGTGTAATAACTTTATATCTTTATATTTCCTAATAGATTATGATTATTATACTGTTTTTAGTTAGCACAATGTCTTTCAAAACTAAATAGTTTTCTAATGGAAAATGTACCTTTTCGCATTTGTGGGAGGAAACACCTATAATGAAAGAGAGGAAACAACTTATCAACATAGCAACAGATTCTATGTTAAAATCTAAATTTCAGCAAAAACAGCTCCTGAAATTTAGGTTATAAATTCGTGAAAAATACAGGGTATTTTTTTCACACACTATAAATATGGTAATATCATTTAGAACATTGTGGGTAAAGGAAATATATTTCTTTACATGGATGGCTACAAAACAAAATTAAACTCGGAATATGTAATGCAATTGCATTTAATCTCAAAAGACCTCGACCGACAATTTGTGTAAAAAAAAGCAATCATATATCGCAGTTATTAAATAAAATGCATGAGTAGGCGAAACTTGGATCACAAATTAACATTATTAATGATTAAATTATGTTAACAAATTAGTTGAGAATTTTTAATAATAAAAGCAATACTTTTTTAATTGCCTTTACACGAAATATCTATAACATGTTAATCTACTTTAAATATCATTTTGGGATATATTATCCTAAGTATGTATATGTATTGGGGTTTGACGAAAACACTTTCTAGTTCTAGGGGGGTTCCACGAAAACACCTTATAAGAGGGTCGCGCCTCTCTCTCGAGCACCTAGATGTGCGGGGGGAAGAAAAGAAACACTCGACATGATCCAATTGATATATTTATTTTCACACAAGGAACAGGCACAATTTCAACTAATAATAGTAATAGAATGCTTCAATGTTAACCATGAAAGTGGAACAACGGCAGAAAAACGTGAGCGATTTGGAGACTAATAAACTTTATCCTTATCTTAATTAAGGGTTTAACCTATCATCCGATTTAATCTAATCTTAATTCAATCTTAGTGAACAATTGTCACTTTAAGCTCTTTCTAATTCTTATATTATACCTTCAGTAGCAATCTCACCTGGCTCGAGTATATCTTCTCTCCTCTCTTTCAAGCTTGAAAATCTCGCCTATTTATAGAAAGTTAATTTAAATATCACGATTCAATTCTCTTCTTCTGAAGGGCTGGTTGTGAATAATGCGAATTGAGATAGGCCAAAGATTTCCCAAGAGATTAGTTGGAAAAAACGAGTATAGATCCGTCACAATCTTCAAGTTCTAGGAGTTCCTTGAGTAGAAAAAGTTTGAAGACCCCTGTTCTAGATGAGTAAAAAAACATATTCAAGTTACGGAACAACAAAGCGAAATATAAAAAAAGAATAATAATGATAGTGTAAGTAAAGGCACGGGCAAAAGACAGTATTACAATCAGAACTTAACAAATATTAGTCAACGCCCATATCATATCTTTCATTTATTAATTTTACCAATGCTCCTTTTGCTTGTCATTTGAATATCTTTTTTCCGGGAAGGGATTTATTTTCGAAATGTCTTATAATATTGAACAAAAAGTAAACACCTTTTCCTGAAGATTTTGGGACATGAATACTTTAAAGTTAGCAATCATTTTTTAAAAAAATGTAAAGGGTGTTTTTTTAGAGATATAGAACTTTAAATTGCAATAAAACAACGATGTATTATTCGATTGACATGAATTTTTTTTATTCGAAAGATAATCTTGTGACATTAAATTTTAAATATGGTTTCTGGCATATGACTGCCACGGCTGGCTCGGATGTAGTCCAATCTGGACGTCCAATTTTCGATGACTTTTTTCCAACATTTGTGGCCGTATATCGGCAGTAACACGGCGAATGTTGTCTTCCAAATGGTCAAGCGTTTGTGGCTTATCCGCATAGACCAATGACTTTACATAGCCCCACAGAAAATAGTCTAGCGGTGTTAAATCACAAGATCTTGGAGGCCAATTCACAGGTCCAAAACGTGAAATTAGGCGGTCACCAAACGTGTCTTTCAATAAATCGATTGTGGCACGAGCTGTGTGACATGTTGCGCCGTCTTGTTGGAACCACAGCTCCTGGACATCATGATTGTTCAAATCAGGAATGAAAAAGTTAGTAATCACATGGCTCTATACCGATCACCATTGACTGTAACGTTGTGGCCTTCATCGTTTTTGAAGAAGGATTCCACTAGCGCATAAAGCGAACTAAACAGTCAGTTTTTCTGGATGTAACGGTGTTTCGACATACACTTGTAGATTAGCTTCACTCCAAATGCGGCAGTTTTGTTTGTTGACGTAGCCATTCAACCAGAAGTGCGCTTCATCGCTAAACAAAATTCGCTTATGAAATCGGGAACAACGGCAGTCTCGTTTTGGGCCCATTCGACGAATCTACGCCTTGCTTGATCATATTTAAAATGTAATGCCACAAGATTATCTTTCGAATAAAAAAAATTCATGTCAATCAAATAATACATCGTTGTTTTATTGCAATTTAAAGTTTTATACCTCTAAAAAAACTCCCTATATATATCCTTTTTTTTCTTTCATCAAAACGTTTCGAATATTATTTCTGAAACTAACGAAATGAACAGAAAAAGATATTTAATCCTTCCCTTTTAAACGTAGCCTTAAGAACTAAATAAGATGTATACATTTGTATTTTATTATTATTATAAATATTTTCTAGATGTCGACGTATGTATGATTCATAAAAGGTTTGTAATTTCGGTTTGTAGGTTTGCCACGGTGGCTTAGAGTTCGTGCCCACTTCGTAACCCCAAAATTGCAGGTTCGACCGTGGCTGGAGTCGATAAACTTTCTGGATGCGAACATCGTAGCCACGTATGTCCAATATATATGTGGCATGCAAAATATCCCTTGTGTATAAATTTGGTTCTAGTATTCTCGGCAAGCTTAAATCAAGGCAATTTTTAGCACACGACGAGAGTTAATAACAAATTACTTCGACCATCCAAATTTACCACCGACCGACATTAGACGGTGCCACCCTGAAATGCCTCTCACATTTGGAAACTTGCCGTGTCTGCAAAGGGCAAGTTTCTAAAATGCGGCCGTATTAGGGAAAAGGGCAGAAAAGTTGGCTTTAAATTTCAATAATGTAAGTCAACTATTGAATCTCCATTACGGAAAAGATATGACAAAGCCTGCTGAACTACATAGAAGTTTCTTAATGTATAAAAGGGTCTCAGTAGCCTAGTGGTTATGATCACGAAGTGACACGTTATGTCACGGCTTCAAGCCCTCTTGTCACTGAAGACGGGCTGTTTAAACAGATACACGTTAAATCTGTGGAGGCTCAAAGTCCTCCCGTTGGCGAAGTGAAGTAGTTAGGAGAGGGAAGAGCCAGCTCAGGTGTCATCCCCATCACTTGACTGAGACTCAAAATTACGAGGAACTCTCACTTACTCTGATGAATAAGGAAATACACAGGAATTTGCTTTTGTTTAAATTTTTTTATTATAGAATGTGACGGGTTCTTTCCACGATCCTTCTGTTAATCCTCTGGCGGAAATTTTCTTTATCTGTGGTTTGAAATTAAAGCCACCTTCTGTAGACATAACGATTTTATGCTAATTTGATTGCTATTTAAACTATGGCAATTGGTGTGTTCGAGTTAGTCATTAGTCCTTACGCTATCAATCAAGTGAGTTGAAACAATTGTCTTTCGGAAAGATGGAAGCAAGAGAGGTAGTTTTGAAGTGGAATACAGTAACCTAGCAGAGATTTGACCCTTGCTCTACCATCGGATCTAGAGATAAGTGTTTGATTGATTTTCTTATAAACTTAAGGTACGAAACTAATTAGGACTGTTGGCGCGGTTAGTAAACTTTAATTTATTTTAAGTTGATAAGTCTGAAATAAAGTAATTTTTTATAACGATGTCTGTTTATTCGGAGTCCCAAACTACTCTTGCTACATCCGGGTTGCGACACAATATTTCTCTGAAAAATATTATATTAAAGTATTTATATTTGTGAGTATTATTCACATTTGTGTTTTTGTGCTTAAAATTTTTATTATAAAAAAGATTAATTTCTGTGTGTGTCGGATATAATTTTTCTCCATATGTTACCCGAATAATTCCAGCTATACGTTGTTTACGTGATATTCGAAATATGTCGATAGTAAACAATGCCCGAGATTAGAGACATTGTTTTAATAGTGAGTGACAAGAGAGGGGGTGCATTCTAATAGCTTGTTATTTAAATACTCACTTTTCGTACATTTGTAAAATAAAATAATTCATATATTATATCGGAAATCTCTTTATGGGTTGTTTGCTTCCACATTTCCATATGTATTCAGTCCACTGATCTTTTGTGTCTAGTCAGACGAAATGGTCATTTCCTGAATGGGAGGTCGTTACGTTTTGTTATTTTATCCATCACTGTTTAATGTACTGAATATAGATTTTCGATTCGGTTTGGACTTTTTAAAATATTTTTACATTGTGTATATACTGAGTTCTTCATGTCGAATCTCTTTTCCATTTAATATGTTTTTTCTGTGTGTTTTAAACTGCACTATTTCTCTTCGTATCCAATAAAAATGAACATATAGGTTCAATGTAAATTGTAAAATATGGAAATTCGAGAGGGTGAATTACATGGTATCCAGCATAATATTTTCTTTCGGGAACAAATGAAAGGAGGTTTGATATACTAAGATAAGTGATCCTGAAGCTCAAGCTTTGTCGTTTTTTCAACCCTACTATTAGCTTTATCTCTTTCTCTCGCTCTCTCTCTCTCTATATATATATATTTATCGTGCAAATTTTCAATCGTTAATAAAATACATTATAAAGCACTCAATTGAGCTGAAATTTTATATACACGATTATTTTGGATGACTATACGGTAATTTAACTATAATTAATAAAAATTAATTGATTAAAACTAATTATTCAAACAATTACTGATACTACCACGTTGGCATTATTTTTGGTGAATTAGTGACCCTTTTGTCGACTTATGTCAAAACTTTAAAAAAAAAAATTCTCACAATTTAAAGCTTTAAACTAAGCTGAAATTTTCTATATATGATTTTTTTGGGTAACAATACGATAATTTAATTATAATTAAGTAAAATTAATTTAAAGAAACTAATTATTTAAAGAATTACAGATACAGTCACGTTCACTCCATTTTTAGCGACTTCAGTTAAGACTTTAAAATATTTTTCCCCTCAAGTTTTAAAGCATTCAGTTGAACTGAAATTTGATGTACACGATGGTTTTAGATGACAATATGATACTCTAATGATAATTAATAGAAATTAATTGCCACCTTATACTGTGATTCTGTCATGAGTGAGTGAGTGAATATTAACGTCGCACTGTTCAGCTACACGAGGGCTTTTGGCGACAGACCACGTAATTTTGAACCATTGTCAAGTGACGTGGACGACACCTGAGCTGGCATCCCCTCTCCTAACTACCATACCACACCAACGGGAGGATATTTCAGCTTTCGACAGATTTAACGTGCATCGCTGCATTACACGGCGGATCTTTAGTGGTACGGGGCTCAAACTCATGACATGCCTGCCATGCTCCGATACCTTGACCACTGGGCTACTGCAGGCCTCGTGATTCTGTTATATGCATATACATATTTATATCAATTGTAAAAAAAAGTATTTGATAAAAAAAGTAACTACAATAAAATTTTTCTTTGTTGTTTCTTAGTAGGAATTGAGACTTATTTTTTTTTATATTACATTTTTTCTTCTTCTCGAAGAAGCTCTAAGCCACCATCAATAAGTTAGAAAATGTGAGAGCTGTTGGTTAAACATTTGAACAACACGAAAACATTAAATTTTGTGTAAAGACTGCCAATACCCAGTGAAAATATTTATGACCAAAATGGACATAATGCAGTATGCGCGTGACCTTCTGCGCACCATCTCAAAAGAGTCATTCAGCGCTATTTACAACAGTGGCAGACTCATTGTAAAAATTGTATGGTACCCTACATAATTACTACTTTTAACGATTTCATTGTAGGATTGTTTTGTATCTGAATACAAGCATTTTCTGTGAAATAAAGTTAGATGTTTGGGAACTTAGGGAAGCCCAGTGGCCGAATGGTAGTGTATCGCACTTCAAAACCCCGGGTCAGGCACGATTGACTCAGCATTTCATCCCTTCAGTGGGTTGATAAATGAGAGCCAAGCAAGCTTAGGAACTTGATTTTTTGAGGGTTTCGCGTCAGACGGATCACCTAATCAGAACATCTGTTAATGCATCTCGGTGACCAAGTTCATGAAAACTGATTTGAGCACAGTTGGCCTTGACCCTCATGGCTATTGCGCCACTGAGTTTAGTTTGTAGTTCATTTGGGAAATTAAGCGGACACAGTACGATTTACACACATTTTTTTTTTAAATTAATGATTTTTTCAAAATTTTTTTGGTTGTCCCCCTATGTGTATGAATTATGTGAAACTGATTTTGTGCTCAAAATTTCTTAAAAAGCTAACAATTTAATTTTTTAAGGAAAAAATTTAAGAATTATGAAGTGATTTTAATATGATACTATCCTCCTACAAAAAATGACGTATATATATGAAATTTGATTTACAGTTACGTCAAACTATGTACAACAAAAATTGTTATCGGTTTTACGATAACATGATTGTTATTTGTGCAATATTTTTTTTATGAATGCTTAATGAAAATTCCTTAAAAAATGTGTAAATTCTGAATTCAATTATTTTTTTAAAAAATAAGTATCGCTTTGACATACCAACTTTTATTCCATATACTATTAACTAGCTACAAGTGAAAAAAAATCAAATATTAGGCCCAATTGAAATAAAAAGCCTTAGCATTTTAAATGAAGTCGAACTAGTTATTTTATCTTTCTGAGATAAGTCAGTTTAAAGTTTTAATTTGACATTGGGTCGTGAACAAAAACTAACGTAAAAGTTATCACAACTCAGCGTTTTTTACACTTAGAGCTTTCAAATTTTGTGAGAGCACAGAAAAGTATATAAAAAATAATTTAGGCTAAAAAATAAGATTTGATTTTTTGACCGATTTTCGTCAATTGAATCGTACTGTGTCCTTTTAATTTCGCATATACACTTCAGCAAATACACAAAAACAGCATACATACTTTCACATATACACACAACCGAATATTTTTAAATTTGAATTTATATTAGTTTTGTTGAACTAATTTCACTTTATGCTGTATATTGATTTCTGAAGAAACAATCTGATATGTTCTTTCAACTCTTAAGTGAATCGAGTCATTTTTATCTTAAAATGCTCTTTTAGTCTTCTGCCTTTCACACGGCCGTGGTAGTCTTATGGTCATAATCAAGAACTCGTGTCCAGCGTATCATGAGTTCTAGCCCTTCTGAGTCACTGAAGACCTGCCGTGTGAAAGAGCTCATACTCAATTGTCGAGGCTCAGAGTTCTTAAGTTGGCGGAGTGGTTAATTTAGGAAAGAGGGTGCCAGCTCGGGTGTCATTATCGTCACTTGACTGAGGTTCAAAAATTACTGTCCGTCGCCACTTGTCCTCGTGTTGCTTTACGGTGGGACGCTAATGAAACACACACTCAATGAACTTTCACACAACTCGTAACAATCTGTAAATCTTTTACAATCAACATACAGTAATTTAAATCCTGCCGGCTGGGTGGCGTAATTTGTTGCTGGCCTTGTACCCCTTAGGTTGCGGGTTCGAACTCGACCCAAATCGGTCAAATTTGACACAGTCCATCAAGTATAATTATGAGGCATGTAAAAATACCTTGAGTGCCTGTTTGGCTTGGGTGCTCTCGACAAAATAAAATTCCCAGAAAGATTTTGCATCGTCAGTGTTCAGGTGCCTCCCTCTGGGGAGGAAGCTGGACGTCAAAATTACTTGCCCTGATACCATTTATTTGGTGCTGCTCTAAAAAGAGATACTATCTCCCGGAGAATGTACTTGGTCTGCAGTGGAAATTCACAGGTGCATTAGAAAGAATTTCCATCACAATTCATATTCTGCAAAAATATGATCTCGCTATGGTACATAACGGGTGTTAGTAAGTTCGTCTTACCACCGTTATTTACTCCAAATATATTCGGGTGAGAAAATTGATATTTGCTATAATTTGTATGCTGTTCTGTTGAGTGCTGGTATAATGTAAAGTTCTTTTTTTAGACACTCTTACTCGAGTGTCTTGAAAAACAACTTTACGGAAACGAAAGTACCCTTGCGGTTGCTGCTACATTATTAGAGAACACATAACAGAAGAAAGAATAAATCTTAATTCTTTTAGCCTTCACAAAACTTTAATAAAAAATAATCATTGAGACTACTTCACAGTTCTGTCTATTCTGAGGTAAATAAAGAGTGTTTTTTTCCAGGTATAGAAGTTTAAGTTGGCATTACTTTCCAAGATGGCGACCGATTTAACAGCTGTCAAATGATTTATTCTCTCTCAGTTTGGTTTGGCAATTCATCAAAACGATCATCAAGCAAGGCGTACATTCGTCGAATGGGCCCAAAACGAGATTGCCGTTGTTCCCGATTTTCATAAGCGAATTTTGTTAAGCGATGAAGCGCACTTCTGGTTGAATGGCTACGTCAACAAACAAAACTGCCGCATTTGGAGTGAAGCTAATCCACAAGTGTATGTCGAAACACCGTTACATCCAGAAAAACTGACTGTTTGGTGCGCTTTATGGGCTGGTGGAATCATTGGTCCGTACTTCTTCAAAAGCGATGAAGGCCACAACGTTACAGTCAATGGTGATCGGTATAGAGCCATGATTACTAACTTTTTCATTCCTGAATTGAACAATCATGATGTCCAGGAGCTGTGGTTCCAACAAGACGGCGCAACATGTCACACAGCTCGTGCCACAATCGATTTATTGAAAGACACGTTGGGTGACCGCCTAATTTCACGTTTTGGACCTGTGAATTGGCCTCCAACATCTTGTGATTTAACACCGCTAGACTATTTTCTGTGGGGCTATGTAAAGTCATTGGTCTATGCGGATAAGCCACAAACGCTTGACCATTTGGAAGACAACATTCGCCGTGTTATTGCCGATATACGGCCACAAATGTTGGAAAAAGTCATCGAAAATTGGACGTCCAGATTGGACTACATCCGAGCCAGCCGTGGCAGTCCTATGCCAGAAATCATATTTAAAATGTAATGCCACAAGAATATCTTTCGAATAAAAAACAATTCATGTCAACCGAATAATACATCGTTGTTTTATTGCAGTTTAAAGTTCTATACCTCTAAAAAAACACCCTTTAGAACACAGAAATCGAATTGCTGTTTAAAAACGATAAATTACGCATTGTGCCTTGTTAAACGCCACCGAAGTTAAGAACTATGCCAAATTTTAATTACAACGTGTCTTCTAATAACCATTGAAGAGGTTTCCCAGTTGTGTTTTGATTAAATATTCAACCATTTTTGTCCACATTTGGAGTTTCTGCACAATTTATTTGTCCCGCATTCGTTTTCGTCTAAATTTCAAAAAAATGAGAGCTTGCAGGATTTCTCAACAACGGAACAAAATGATTTTAAATTTCTTACAAAATTTTTCTTCGGAAGTACAAATAATTGAACTCACATGCCATGCTATTAATGCATTCGAAAAAGAATGTGCCATTGAAGATTCTAGTATTTTTCAAATCTGTGCCACGGGTTATGTGAAATTGACTTGAACCTTGTGTTATGAAACTTTTCATTGATCTAGAAGCTTTGGTCTACCAGTCATTTCTTCATTTCAGCGGAGAAATAAAATTCCTTTTGAGCTAAGTCAGGGCTACATGACGGGTGATAAAATATCCCATTTAAACTGCTTCCGAAACTGTTGGGTTATAGCAGTACGGTGAGAGCAATTGCCATGAAGACTCCAGAAGTCAGAATTGCTTTTTATTTAATGACTGAGTATTTTTCGTAAAATCTAACTTTCGTAATATCCAATTAGGAGTTACATCAGTTGTGCAAACTTTGTATTTATGTCTATATACCAGTTAAAACTGACGAGTCGACAATAATAATAGCAAAGACTACGGTTAAATTGATGCGTTGTCGCTCACTATGTGGCCCCAACTTTTTACTAATTATCTAATTTATTAACTGTTAGATCGGGAAGTGAGGGTAAAAACATCCATATTGTACAACTATACATGACTAGTTTAAACCGCTAACTAACCTGTATAAAAAAATAAGCAGCTTTATTTTTAAAAAAAATGTTCTTTATTTTTTTCTGTAGAGAGTCATGTAATTATTGTGGTTTAGCATTGAAAGTAAATAAACTTTTCTATGATTAGTAAGAATAAAATCTACTGCATATTATGTGATGAAAAAAATCGTTATTGTGGTTTATGTCCACAGATAAGAGATAAATAAACCATTGGTGCGTCTATAAAATAATCCAGTCGATACCGTATCGGAAATCTTTACGATGGTTTTTCTTCCCTTATTTCCATATTTATGTTTCTATCCTGCTTTTATTTCTCCATTCCCTCCGGTATGGTACCTTCTCTATACTGCTAGAGCTTATTTGCCCTATTCTCGTGGTTTAGTGCAATTGTGCTTTGTCTGATTGCTTAAATTGCATCCTACGAAATTGACATTAAAATAAATGCCTCCAGAAAACTATGAAATCCAGTAATTGTACAAATAAAGGATTTCATTCATTTCATTTGACTCAAAAAAATGCAGATGAAGGCTATTATTGTTCTTTGCATCGCCTAATATGTCCCATTCGAAAGCATTTTCGCGTGAAAAATCTAGTTCAAAAATTGGATTAAGACGACAAAATTTTAAAGAATTAAGTTAAATTTAAAATCTGACGTGTTGTCTCAAAAACAAGACTTGGTACGTTTTTCTTTAGAATATATGTCATTTCAACAAAATAAACTTAATTTGAAAATAAGGAAAAATACAATAGAACCTGTTTTTATGTGGTCCTTTTTTATGCGATTTTATTTGTGTGCGATATTTTTTGAAGTGATACCTTCTTTAGGCGCGTTTTGCTGGAGAAGGAAATTGAGAATGCGTTTTAAAAAGATAAGCATTGCTACGCTCGGATTTGTAACCCTCGTAACAATGCTAACAATACTACTGAATCACTTGGGTTTAATGAGTCATGTATCGGAGAAATTTGTGCTGCGAAATGTAGAGCAGTAAATGGATAAATAATTCTAATGGTTACTATTTACATTTCACCAAATCGAAGTGTAGAGAAAATTATCGAATTCCTTCACAAAAATTTAGTTGCCTACACTAAAGTCGAATCAACTCTTCGGAAAAAATTGCCTATTATTTTAAGTGGGGATTTTGATGTGGATTTTTCAAATGAAAAATCAAAGCTTTTAGTAAATTTTTCAAAATCAAAATTCAATTTAATTATGTCAAATGATCCAAATAAAAGTACAACAAAGTACGGAACAATGTTTGACGGAGTTCCTTGTAGATATTTAAACACAATTTTGCTAATGTATTTATAACCTATTTCAGCTATCATAAACATGTTTTCTTTTTAGAATACAATTAATTTCCAAGTATGATTCTATATCTCGCACAAAAATATTACTTTATGAGTGCAGACATATGAATAAATAATTTTAAAGGACAATACTAATATCCCCTTGTTGTTTATTTACTAAACTAATACCTGAAATATTACATAATTTGAAGTCATCACTTCTGTCGTTTGGTCATAAGCACACACACACTCCATTTTTTAATGCGGTATACGAATTTCGATGATTTTGGCACCACTGTAATGTTTTTTTTTTTTTTCAATATACCAGTGGCGCGGGAATGCTAAGGACCCCCTACAAAGTCGGGCTTAGCCTTTAATATTTTATAAATTGGGTAAATACGTACTTGGTGTTAGTTAGGTCTTGGGCTCCCTAGAGTCCTGGGACCTTCTCGAGGCGGGGCTTGCATGGGTGTACGTTACGCTACTTCTGCTTACATATATACACTTCAAGACACTCTTTCATTTGTTATAAAAAGTCCCCCGACAGTGAACGTTGTGTGTGTGTGTGTGATTCGCTTTCTCTCAACGTGTTAATAGTTCCGCTTGATCGAAGACAAAACTTTCAATAACCGGGACATTATCAATAATTTGATAGTTTATGAAGACGGATAAAAAGAACCGGATTCTTTGAGAGCGCATAAAATATATGCAGGGAAAGAGAGCTTTCTAACAAATCAGAGAAACATTTTCTTAAACTAGAATTCCAAAAGGAATATTGAATTTTTTTCAAAAAGACCTTCGATCATGCATATTTGATTATCGTGACGTTCACAAGCACCTGACCAACCGACCATCTTCACAAAAACTGGGGAGGGGAGGGATATAAACAATTTTCAAACAAGTGTAATTCTTTTAAATTTGAATTAAATAATACGAAACTTTTACGCATTATTTAAAAAGAATTATAGTTTAATAAAAGTACAAAGTGTTTGCAATATAATAATTTAAAAAAATTATAAGCATATGAAAATAAAAAATAATTTTGCAATAAATATTAAGTAATTGTTGCGTTGCGCACGCTATGTTCTAAAATAGTAGCATTTGATGTGTAAAACTTCATAGAATTATAATGTGTATCATACTCTTTAAACCCTACTTAATTTAAGAATAATATATCTTTTGTATTTCAGAATATCCAAAAAATATTGAAATTCTTTAAAAAAAAATTGAAAATGTAAGTTTTTTATTTTTTAAAAAATATAATTTATTATTCTATGTATATAAAAATACTACAGTGTAATAAGGATACATTTAACTTTCTAAATAAACTGTTTGCTAATAATTAAAATTACTATTTTAGAAAATAGCATGCGCAACGCAAAACTTATTAATACCTATTTCTTACAGAAATGTTTCTTATATTCATTTGCTTATTTTTAAAATTATGATTATATTTGAAATATTTTACACTTTTCTGAAGCCCCATTACTTTATCTCAATAATGTGTAAAAGATTCGAGTTATTTAATTTTAATTTCAAAGAGTTATATATTTGAATATTGTTTATACTGTTAGCCCTCTTGAGAAAGTTAACACCCCTGAGACAGTCTCTGCCACCCGATCGACAATAACATTAAATCAAGGCCCATGAAGTTCATCGTAGACAGGGGCTAGTTGCACACCTGTCATTAGTCGTCTGTGTCAGTCTCCCATCATGTTGCTTCTAGTGTAACGTTAAATCAAAATCATTTAAATAACCGCTGAAGAGTAGAGACGTGGAAAGGATGGGAAATATCGAATTTGTTGCAACTAAATGTTTCTGCAAGACGTCGAAATGGACTCTTCCAAACATGGAACAAAACATGTTAAATTTACTACACAATCGCGCAAAAATCTTTTTCTGGACATTTTTCTGCGTGTCCTTCTCATTTCCGTCAAAGAAAACCGATACCCGACATTTAGGTTCAGTAGCCTTGTAAATCCATTTCGAACTGTTTGAGAAATGTCAACCCCTCAACATTTATAGTGTAATCGAATGCTTTCGTGCACTTTTGCGATATTCCGTTTGTTGAAGGTATATCGACGAAATAGAAGATGTTTTTCTCGTGTGATACATGAGAAGAGGGATGTAAACCGAGGAATTGAGGTTTTTTTTCTAAGGAGGAGATACAGATGAATCTTTTGTGAGATATTTGGTTTATGTATATATACACATTGAACATGGTGGGTTTATTTTATGTTTACATGCAAACTTTTTGTGGACTATGTTAAAATATCTCTGGATTGTAGTAGTTTTTTTTTTTTTTTTTTTTTTTGAGAATATTAATAAAATTGATTAATGAAAGAGATGGTGAACAAAAGTGAATGCGCATGCAAAATATGTCATTTTCTTAATCTCTATGGACGAAATGTGTGTTTGAAGCACACAAATACATCATATGAGCTAAAATTAAAATTTCCGTTTGTTAATAACAACAAAATAAAAATTAGTGTGAAGTTTTTAAGTGGGTAAAAGTATCAAAATTCAATTCTTCGTCTGAGTAGTGATCTGAGATTATAGTGATGTTTCTTAATGTCAATGAGTATAAAATAATGTTGTGTGCATGTGTAGCCTTAATTTATTTTTTTTAAAAAACTAAATAGCTTTTAAGTGCATGAAAAGGACTTATATTCAAAACAATGTTTGTTAGGTAAAACACAGTTAATAACAAATTCACCCCATCATTATCTCTGTTTTTGAGTTTTCAAAAGTTAACAAACAAAACAAACAATTAAACAAAAATAAGAGTAAAAGTATTATTTATATTTTTCGAATTAATGAATTAGAAATATAAAAATACAGCTATTGAGGTTCAATTTGATAAATCTTTCATGGGATTTTCTTAGGTGAGTTATATACAATATAAATACAGGATATACCATATTAACAGAGGTAAAATTTAAAAGGATGTAAGGGACATCATAAGCATTCAGATTTGCATAGCAACTCCTGGTTGGAAACGACTTCGTCCGCCTCTAGGTGGCATTGTTCACAAGAGCACTTAAAGAAATAAACCTGCTTTACCGCAGTCATTTTAGCTGTCATCACCCGTAGACGAGTATGGAACGTTTGACAAACTCCGAGCTGGCAGATATGCACCTGATCTAAGCCCTGACAGAGGAAATTACACGAGCTGCAGAAAGATACCCACAGAGAGATGCACCATACCTTTTGATGTTTTCTAATTGGCAAGACAATTTCTGTAAATATGGATCATTACATAGTAATAGGCATAATGAGGATAAACCACGAGTGACTCGAACCCTCAAAATAGTACTCGGATTCCTTCAGCAACACATTTTGTTCCGTGTATGGAACCAAAGGTGTTCGATACCGTGGCTCGTTGTATTGCGTGGAACACCCTCACTATGCCTATTACCTCGTAATGATCGATATTTACACAAGTTGTGTTGCAAATCCACTGGTCCGGTGCATCTCTCTATGGATACCTTTCATGAAACAATTTTTTTGCGGCTTGTGCGTTTTCTTCTGCCAATTTTTAGATAAGGTGCATATCTGTCAGCTCAGTGTTTGTAGAAATTTCCACACTTCACTACGGATGATGACAGCTAAAATGATTGCATTAATGTAGGTAGGTTTCTTCGAATGCTCTTGTTAACAACGCCACTTAGTGGCAATCGGAGACATTTCGCATCATGGGTTGCAATGCAAATCTGAATCCTTTATTATGTCCTCTAACTCTGCTTAAAGTTTTTTCTATGAGCATGGGACACCCTGGTCAAAACTACTTACAAAAAATCTAAAAGATACCCTAACAATAAATTAAATTTCAGCTTAGTCAAAAAAAAAAAACAGTATATTGATTGAATAGGAAATATTCAAATATTTTTAGACGCAATGATGCATTTAATTGCAAATAATTGTAATATGTCCGCTCACTATCTATACAAAAAGCATTACAATTGCGTACATATAACAACTATGTGTACTGTGCGAAGCAGAAGAAAATTTTCCTCCTACTTGTTTACGCAACTCATCAACATTTCTGCAACAAGATGATACTAGAATTGTTGAGAAGGAAGATAGAATGAGTAAAAATGATCTTCGTTGCCGCTATTCAGCGTCCGAAGTAATTTCGAGCGATAGTATCTTCGGAGCAGTTGAGGAAAATGAGATGCGGATTGCTTACATAAAGATGCTTTTTCTACAAGTTCCCTGTTATAAGAAGCGAGTTTATTCATTTGTAATAAGTATTTCTAAAGAAAGTATGTACAACTTTATCTTACATACTTAGGAATGTTAAAATTAAGCGGATATTTCGGTTACACTGTCTCACACTGGCCACCCCACCCATTATGGTGGTTATGGCGCTAGGCTTGTAATCGAGTGGGTTCGGGTTCGAATCCCGAGTAAGGAATGGATGTATCTTCGCGAAAATAAATCAGACTTTCACCTGAAATGTATTCCCGTCTCGAAATAGCGTACCCCATCAGTTTTTTGCTGAGAACATCGTTTATAATAAAAATCTGCATTCTTCTGTGATTGCATGGTATGTTTGGGTTCATCTACCTCACGTCTTTTGTATGTATCCCAGTAATAAACTTACGACAACAACGCTCACACTTAATGCATGAACGAATGTTTAAAGTAAAACTCATTAATTCCCAAATTTTTATCGAAGGTGTAAAATTTTCATTCCTTACCATGTTCTTAGAATCGGTATATTTTTTTAATTAAATGTTTTAAAATTAAAAATACAACAATACTATCTCGCTACACCAACGGGAGGACATTTAAATTTTCAACAGATTTAACGTGTGTCGCTCCCCTACACGGTGGGTCTTCAGCGGTACTAGGCTCGAACGCATGACAAGCTGATCACGAGGCCATTACCCTGGCAACTTGACTACCATGGCCTCATCGAAATCCTGGAGTGCTTAACTTGCATACCTTCAAGAAACAACATGTGACTACGGTAGCTTAGTAGTTAAGGTAACGGAATCGTAGCTTGCGTGTTATGAGTTGTGTTGTTCCCAATCCCCTTGGAGCAAGAAAGCCTACACCAAGTCCATTTGACCTTTACTCGTAATAGTCTCACACACCAGGCCTTGCTCTTCATACTATTGTCGCAGAAAAATGCCCCAGCAGTCCAGAAGATGAGCAGGAGAAGCAAGGAGAGAGCAGGGACAGGTAAAGAAAGACTTTACCCCCTGCACAAGAGTCATACTACGCAGGTGACCGCTTCTAAGGCGTGCCAAGCGCCTGATGAGCCCTGGAAAAAAAGTGTTATGAGTTCGAACCTGATACCGCTGAAGACCCGCCTTCTAGAACGGAATAAATCGCAATAAATATGTCGAGGCTGAAACGACAGTGGTGTCGGTCGACAGAGGCTGTTAGTGTGGTGTGGAAGTTATCAGAGTGCGGTTCCAGCTCAGGTATCGTCCTTGCACTTGACCATGGCCTAAAATGGCAAGGTCTGTCGCCGAAAGCCCTCTTGTAGCTGAATATTGTGATGTTAATATTCACTCACTCACTCTAGAAACAACATAATATTTAAGGATCATTTTATCAATACTTAAAGAAATGTTTTTAATCACTTCTCCGAAATAAAATCCCCAACGCATTATGTTATCTTCCCGAATGAGTAAAAGCCCAAAATGAAATTGGTTTAATATCATGGAAGTGAATAAGAGGCGTGAGCGTTATCTCTTCGCTCCGCAGGGTAGCGAATAAATAGCGAAGACTTAATTTCTCGGAAAGGGAGGAATAATTGTATTGCGCCCTTCGAATCGGTTTCACTATAAACCTTATACGATTTATCGCTAATTCCTTTCATTAAAGTACGTTCCTTTGTAGTCAACATGAGTGTGTATTACACTGTATAACTAACCCTTTTAAGGGCACACAGTCCGCTTTTCCACAATCATTTTCTTTAAAGCAGCGTTTCTCAAAATGGGGGGCACTCCCCCTAGGGAGCGTGATAACTCAACGAGGGGGCGCGACCATATTGAAAAGTCGAAAACAAAATATTACTTTAAAAAATTAAATTACTAAAAGTAAAAATAAAAAATTACATTCTGACACAATAAAAAAATAAAATATACTCATTTACTCTTATATAATATATTTATAAATGTATTAGTACCGCACAATGCATTTTATAATTACTTTAACAATACTAAGTTAAGGACAACATTAATAATTACCAATAACCCCATGGGCTTGTCATATATAAATTATCAACAGAAATTAACCCTTATATTGATACTTTGTACGATTTATAATTAATCACTTAACTGCCAATTAAAAGTTACGCGATTTACTCCCCAAAGTCACCGTTTTCCATGAAGGCAAGCGTATGTGATACCTTGGGGGAGAGGCAAAAAAAAAAGGAATAAATAAGTAAATCCTCTGAACTAAGTAAATCCTTCGCAAGCACTGCAACTGTCCTTTTATTGCATTTTAATGCCTGCGGAATAACTTAATGGATGCACAGAAAAGATCATACTTTGGATAGACGTATATATGCGCTCTGGTGAATTAACTCTTTGGTTGAGCGAGATGTTTATATACGTCTATGGCACTTAAGAGGATAATGTCGTATTGTAGCTTTAGCGTCGAAGTATAGAATTATTGAATTAAATACATTGTTATTGATTGGAAGGGGGTGGCCGCGGTAGCCGAGTGGTATAGGTATTGGACCGTGACTTGCTTTGTCACGGGTTCGAGCCCAGTACCACTAAAGACCCGCCGTGTAGGGCAGCGATGCACGTTAAATCTGTTGAGAGCTGAAACGTCCTCCCGTTGGTGTGGTGTGGTAGTTAGGAGAGGGGGTGCCAGCTCAGGTGTCGTCCACGTCACTTGACCATGGTTCAAAATTACGTGGTCCGTCGCCAAAAGCCCTCGTGTAGCTGAACAGTGCGACGTTAATATTCAATCAATCAATCAATCAGGAAGGGGGGTGTGATGGAAATTATGATAGAATAGTGGGTCTCAAATTTTTTTAAACTTTGAAGCACTGCTTTAAAAAGTATTAATCTAAAAATAGTATTTTTTTTATCATTTTATTAATTTTATTCTGAAAAAAGAAAGTTTGATCAACTAACATTTTTTTTTAAAATACTCAGTCTGAAATGTTTTTCTTTTTCGCTACTTCGGTCGATTTATATTTCTGCGGTTGTTAAGAAGAAATATTAATTGTGAACTGAAAACATGAGATGTTGACTCTTCCTAATTGTTTTTGTAGCTGACGACGAAAGAAAAAGCTTGGATATGCAATAAAAAACCATGAATTCAATGAGATTTTTATTAATTTTGCATTATAAAGCAACACGAGAGTTCTATTGGTGACGCAACCTCGTGATTTTGAACTTTGGTCAAGTGACGAGGACGACACCTAGTCTCTCACCCCCTCTCTTGATTATAACACAACACTAGTGTGAAGACATTTAGCCTCGACAGATTTAATGTGCATCAGCCCCCTCTATAACTAGTCAGGTCCTCCGAGACACCTGGATTCGAACTCGTGACACTACAGACATGAGTTCGTGACCATAATCACTAAGCTACAGCTACTTCCCTGTTACCTTTGGGAAGAATAGCATGGATACAACTTTACACGATTATGACATTTTGGAAAAACATTAAAATGTGTTGTCATTTGTTTACATATTCTTTCTTTTTATTGTAAATGTGCCTGCTTCTTATTTAGAAATTATTCTTTTTGAGATGTGCACCTTTCTCATGTTTTACGTGTTATTCGCCGTAATATATAATCACTGCTCATATTGCACGTATTTTGTAATGCTCATTATAATAATATTTAAAAAATTAAGTTAGTTCCTATTTAGATCAAGAAAGAAAATTTTTTATTTTAGTTACTTTTGATTAAATAATTACAAATGTATGTACAAATGACAGAATTACAATATTTAGTGGCACAATACCTTTTAAATTAGCATTAAATACTTTTCAACCACATTAAGTTTGAAATTGCATTTTTTTAAAAACAAGTAAGAATTTATCTTAAAACCAGTGTAAAAAAATGCTGACGAGTGTAAACTAGCATATTGTTTTATTTAGGTTAAGATAAATCTTCATCACAAATTTAACAAAAGCTCTTAAGCTCTTTTACTCAATGGATCTGCCATCTAGAGAAATAATATTGACTAAAATATATCTCTTAAAATATAATGAATTGAATAGGCTTAATTAATGAATTAATATTTGAAAAAATATTAACATCAAGTGTCATCCACTAAAATTTTAAAACATGTATTTGAAATGGAGTGGATGAATAAAAAGTATTTTTATTAACGATTGAAAAAATGAACAATATATATAAATAAAAATACATATAGGGAGAGTGCGAACTAATAGTAGGAATTTAAAAATAAAATATGAGAAACGTTGTGCGCTACAAAAAACCAAATAAAAATTTCAAATATAAATCTGGATTAACCATAAGAGAAGCATGTCGTTCTTGATTTTTCACAGATTAACTAATATCGAAATCTATAAAGCACCTTCGGAAGAAAACAAACGTTTTTGTCTCCTTTGTTGTGTGTCCTTTTTTTCTTCTTCTTTTTCCCCCTTCAATTTTCCAAAATTAATTTCCGCTACTTAAAGCTGAACAAATATTTTTTTCATAAATAAAATATGCAAATTGTATTCCGAAACGAAGCTATGTATATGTTCCGGGAAGAAAAGAAAATTTTATCTTGTACCATGAAAGGGAAAGAGTTTCCTGCAGATTGGAAATAAATAATTGAAATTCCAGATCTCTAATTCGGAGACTCTCTCATTTTCCGATACTATCATATTTTATTTCAGTCTGCTCTCTAAAAATTTAATAAAAGTTTATATCCTGGGATGGTATCAATCTTTGTCGTATGAGTCCGTCTAGGTTTTATAGATAATCTTTACCCACCGACATCGGAAGGCTATAATAATATTGAGGTTCTGTACAGTTTTAAGAAATTGTTTGAGGAAAATTTAAACTCAATGAAATTGGGATTCGAGTTTAATTTTGTATACATTATGTACATATTTAAAATACAGAATCATGGTGGTGGAGTGATTAAGGATGCGAATCTTCTGTTCCAAGTCGTGTTTGGGTTGAAGCCCAGATTCTACTTATAACTCTTTAGATTAGAAATCATAAAACTTTCACGCTCGAGGGTCAAATTAATAAATTTACAATAATCCGTGGATCACATCAATAAATTCACAGTGATCCGTGTGCCCACACGACTGTCAAAAAGTATTTTGGTCAGTAAATGCATATATCTGTTTCAAAAAAACTTAAATGGAAGTCACGAATCAAAACACTGTACAAATATGTTGAAGATAAAAATGTACCTTTTTTTCGAAAATTTCTGAGATTTTATGCATAGTCAGGTTTTTTATAAAGCTTTTAGATGCAGTGAAATTATTCAAAAATTCGTCATTTTCAGAAAATTTTATCTCAAATGAAGATCAAACTCATAGGGGAAATGTTTTAAATTCCCAGAATAGTAGAAAAAATGGTGTATCTTGCAACAAAAAGCAGATAAGGCAATTTTTTTAACTGCTTCAAATTCAGATGAAGGGTCACTGAAATGCCTTCAGCGGGCCATGGGTTGATTATCGTTCTTTAAAATCTCTCATGTGGCCAAGGTAGCCTAGTAATCAAGGTATCAGACTCGTGGCAGGCGTGTCATGAGTTCAAGCCTAGTACCACTGAAAACCCACCATGCAGAGGGGGCCGATGCACGTTAAATATGTTGAATCTCATCATTCTCCCGTTGGTGTGGTGTGGGAGTTAGGAGAGGGGCGCCAGCTCGGGTGTTGTTCTTGTCACTTAAATGTGGTTCAAAATGACGTGGTCCGTCGCGAAAAGCCCCCGAGCAGCTAAATAAAGTACGACGTTAACATTCACTCACTCACTCTCCCATGGCAGGTAGGCTTCATGACAGATGGGTTTTTTTTTCTATCCAGTCGAGAGTTCGATGCGACTAGAATTCCACTTTGTAGATAACTGTCGAGGGTTAAAATACTCTTGTTGATTCGGTGTGCAAGTCTGGTGAAGGAGTACCATTTCAAGTGTTGTTGTTTCTTATGCCACCTATCTGATGGGGTCAGATCCCGGCCCACAAAATTCTTCATTGCAAGGAGCTGGATGTATGCATGTCGTTGGCCGTGGTCTTGAGCATCATATAGGTGACAGTACAATTTAGCTTGTTTCTACCCCAATTTCAATTCCCTTGAGAGGGCAGTGGGTTAGGAGCCATTCAACTCTCTTACCCTTCTACTAACCTCACGAGAAGGCTTTTGAGTACCCCCATGCCGCAAAAGCCCTGTACATTTACAAACTTCTATGCTTTCTCCGGGATTCAAACCCAGGCCCTACGGCACAGCAGTCATCGTCGCTAACCACTATACCGGATGGGTGACCTCATTTTAAATGTTCTCGTTAACTGAACATAGTGCCGAGAGCAATTGTATTAGTTAAAAAGTATCATTAAACTAATAAAGTGAAATAATAGTTTTTTACTCATAATTCGTATGAAATTTCTTTGAATGTATATCATTTTTTCCCGCCCGTAGACTGTTAGAGAATGTTTTAATCATCTCTATTTAATATATATTACGTACATTAGGTTCCATAATATTTGCTAAATATATTTTAATAAATTGTCATTTTTTAACGTTTTAGCTCTAATATTTTTTCAATTTTTCTTTGTTACTTCTTGTGTTTATAAATGATACACGCATGTTTTCGCATAGATTTAACCTCTTTCGGATTATAAACAATAGGCTCTGAAAAAGCATAAATGTAACTGTTATTCATTATTTATAATGTTACTTACTATTTTTTTAACGATACTTCAAATTTGTATGAATTATTTAGTGTTTTCCCAATATTTAGATTTAAGTGAAAGACGATTGAATAGATGATATGGAAAATGTTGTTGGGAAAGTTTTAGAGGGAGGCACTGAAAGCTAAGAAATATTTCATTTAAGATTTGCATGTTCTTTAAAAAGCGGAAGAATGGGTTTCTGATGAAGTCTCTGTTGTGTGCATTTAAAAGTGAAGTATGCGTTTTATATGCAGAAACTTTTGTATTTAAATCAAGCGCTACTCTAAAGGGTTAACTATACTTCCAGCATCGCTAAGATGCTTTTTGTTGTTTTTACTATTAAAAGTTAAAATACTGCTTCGTTTCTTGATGAAAAATAAACAAATGCATATTTTTTGCAAGTTGGTAATGCGTTGACTAGCGTAATCTCTTCCCATAGCTTGTGTGTTTATATTAAACGTCATTCCGTATTTAGACATAAATTTTGTATATTTACAGAATAATTTTAAAATATATCATTTTAAGATAATATTATAGCTCCACTTTCATTTCCATACATTGTTTACGTGACTTACATGCACACAAAGACAATTAAAATACTATATTGTGCGAATCCTTAGACGGACCTTTAAATCAATGATCCGCAACCCCCGGTCCGTGGATCAAATGGTGCCGGGCCGCCCCAAAAACATTAAACTATTGTCATTTCAGATGAAATGGTGCATTTCTCTCGGATTTGCGCAACATTCCACGGAAATCACTTTGTATTCCACATTAAATCACCTTTATTCATTTTTAGTGTAACTAAAGGGTTTTTTTAGAGGTATAGAACTTTAAATTGCAATGAAACAACAATGTATTATTCGATTGACATGAAATTTTTTATTCGAAAGATTATCTTGTGGCATTACATTTTAAATACGATTTCTGGCATATGACTGCCACGGCTGCTTTAAATGTAGTCCAATTCGTCCAATTCCGCCGGTTCCAACATTTTGTATATCGGCAATAACACGGTTGAATGTTGTCTTCCAAATGGTCAAGAGTCAGCTGACTTATCCGCATATACCAATGACTTTTACATATCCCCACAGAAAATAGTCTACTCGGTGTTAAATCACCGTAAGATCTGTTGTATGCCGCGAATTGGTATATCACGCGCAAAACGCTGAAATTAGGCGGTCACCAAACTGTTCGGTTCAATAAAAACGCGAAGCACATTTTTGAGACAAAAAATGGTAATATTAGCTGTCTGTGTGTTTTTAAAAATTGCGCCGTCTTGTTCGAACCACAGCTCCTGGACATCAAGAATGATTGCTTTCAATTCAGGAATGAAAAATTAGTAGTCATGGCTCTATACCGATCACCATTGACTGTAACGTTGTGGCCTTCATCGCTTTTGAAGAAGTACGGACCATTGATTCCACCAGCCCATAAAGCGCACCAAACAGTAGCCGTTTTCTGGATGTAACGGTGTTTCGACATACACTTCTGGTTGAATGGATTAACAAACAAAACTGCTCCAAATGCGGCAGTTTTGTTTGTTGACGTAGCCATTCAACCAGAAGTGCGCTTCATCGCTAAACAAAATTCGCTTATGATGGCATCGAAAATTGGACGTCCAGATTGACTACATTCCTGAATTAAATCATGATGTCAGCCGGGGGTGGTCCTATGCCAGAAATCATATTTAAAATGTAATGCCACAAGATTATGTTTCGAATAAAAAATTCATGTCAATCGCATAATACATCGTTGTTTTATTGCAATTTAAAGTTCTATACCTCTAAAAACACCCTATATTATAACGCATACCTCTGTTAACACTATAGTGTTTTTAAAAATGCCAAAATATTCCATTGATAGTTTCTTTTTTTTTTTTGTTATAATACGTGAAGGCATATAGCCCATTTAACATTACGGGATAGGAGAAAAACACGAAACACATTTTATACCAGAAAAAAAATTAAAGATTACCTTTCGGTTAAAAACGGAAAGAATGACAAAAAAAAATTCTTTGCTCTCTAAAGGATAGTAAAGCCAGAATATTATATTAATGTTTCATTTCTTTGATATCTGAAAAAATGTTCCAAATTCTGGATGTATTATTTAACATTAACCGAAGACAACCCCTTAGCGCGCACCCTGTTATCTACGAAGAAACCTGGAATGTACTTATGTAGTCCTATTACGTATTGAAGTCACTTTTTCGAGGTTTAACCCCATGCTTTTGAAAAAATAGTAATGCTTCTAAAATTACAACTCTTTTAGTTCATAAAGTATGTTACTTCTTTTAAATAAAAATTGTTTCGAAAAACTAGAAGCCTATTTTTTTAATGTTCGTCTCTTTTCTCTAATTTTAAAGGTATTGTTATAACCGGTGTATAACGCGAACTTCTTAGATATATAAAACCAAAAACAGAAAGCAGAGTGCATGTAATTTCCTCTCTTGAGCCAGAAAAATCTCTCCAGCAATGACTTTCAGTAATTTACAAAATATAACCGTAAATTTATCTTTAAGGAGTTGTTATCCATCGGTATTTTTCGTCACATATAAGGTCTATTATAAACTTATCAACTTCCATCCACTCAGAAACTGAAAAATTTGTAGAGTAGTGCAGTATGCCACTGAGAATTGCACGTGTGCCACATGTGGCACATGTGTTATAGGTTTCCAACCCATGTTCTTGCGGTTTCATGCTTTCCTTCTCAAACTCATTTAGTTTCATACATGTCCAAACATATTATCGTGTGCGCGTAGCCGAGTGGTATAGGTATCGGACTGTGGCTTGCTTTGTCACGGATTCGAGCCCAGTACCACTAAAGACCCGCCGTGTAGGGCAGCGATGCACGTTAAATCTGTCGAGAGCTGAAACGTCCTCCCGTTGGTGTGGTGTGGTAGTTAGGAGAGGGGGTGCCAGCTCAGGTGTCGTCCACGTCACTTGACCATGGTTCAAAATTACGTGGTCCGTCGCCAAAAGCCCTCGTGTAGCTGAACAGTGCGACGTTAATATTCAATCAATCAATCAAACCAAACATATTATCAATTTAGTACATTTTGTCAGTAGAAAATGAACTTTTCAATAACCAGCAGGCCATCTAAACGGCAACATTCTCTTAAATAGTGAAAAAATACAGAATATTGTATAAGTTGTTTTTGGTTTATTTTGTTTTTCAATCTTATTACTATAACAACTACTTGTAACTAGATATAGATTTTGACTCGACAGTAGCGATTTCTAAGCAACTTTCTTTTCTATATTTTTATAAGCATACAGATTAAAAGAAGCAAATTATAGTTAGAATTCTGGATTAATTATAGTATGTAATATATTTTGTGTGTAAATAAAACAATACACTTGCGCTTGCGAGTATGTATTCTAGAACTATCGATTTAAAAGCTCTCCTTTTCGAGCTAATTTATATTTTATACCTTAAAAATTTAATTGCTTTCAAATCCTCGTTGTCTCATAACGGAACGACTAATCGAAAGAAAAATCGGTTCTTCTCGGTGCAAATTCTCATTTGAAGCTCTTCCGTAATTTTTACTCTTTTAATTAGGAATTTAGTGCGCAGCAGCAGGGAGTTTCAGTACGCTTTCGTAATTAAATTAATTTGGGGAGTTATTTATTTATCTTACACTATATATAATTGAAAATCTATTCTTTTCTCTTAGTACTTCAGATTATGAATTTATCTTAATTTAGAAGTTATCATTTATGTATATTCAAAGTGTTTGTTTACATATAAGCATAATTTCTTCTTTTTAATAAATATCTACTTAAACTGCGGTTGTGCGAAACAGGTACAGGAGTTTTATTTACTTTTCTTTAATTGAACTGAGTTTTTCGTAAATATTGGTTAATTATATTTACTGTAACTTCCTTTTCTGTTATTTTATTTCGTATTTTTCGTTAAAATTCGTGATTTCGGGATATCACTGTAGTTTTTAAGAATTAAATTAATTGATTAAAGGGCATATGTCTTTTAGGTACTTAGCCTCCACATAAATACCCCAACTGACGTGAATTCGGAGTTACGCAAAATTCAAATCTCGTTAATTCGTCCTTTTTTTCACCATTAAAACTTAGGTGGAATTATTGTCAGAGACTAATGATATTCGTAATTTGATTGAAGAAGTGGTCGATCTTGCCAGGCAAATATATGTAGTGGATAATGACGACTTTAAAGAACTGCTGGAGTAATAACTGCTGCATAATCAGGAGCTGATAATTGATGAACTCATATAAATGCACGAGTAAGAGCAAGGCATTGAAGAACTTGAGTCTGTTGACCTAGTTCAATCAGAAGATTGAATGACGGTTGGTGATTTTACAGGCCTTAAATAAACTGAAAAAAGGGTTACAAATTTTAGAAAATATACTCCAACGAAGAGCGTATTTCTTTCAACAAAACGAGGAGTAAAAAATATTATTAACATGCTTTAACACTTTACCTACCACATTATGATTTTTCATGGAGTATTTCTTTTGGATCACTTCATTGAAAATTAAGGGATATACGTAAACAAAATACTCAAATTTGGGAAATTTAATCTGTTAGAGCTGTTACACTGTTCACTTAAAATAAAGAGTCAAATCGTTTTCTAAGGTCTTCATTAACATACAAAAAAATAAGACCCTTAAATTTTGACATTAATTGATTTTTCGGGACAAAAATGATAATCTTTGCAATCCGCTGAAAAAGCAATTTCTGCTATAAAACTATTCGCCATCCCCGCTAAAATGCCGTGCTGCCATATATCTCGGAAGAGTGGATTTCACAGAATATTCCTGCTAAGTATTGTCAAAATGTTCGTAAAATTGGTTGTTCTATGTTATTTTATAAAGTGAGTAGTACTTATATAAGTACCGTCGAGAGATAAAGGGTTAAAGAAATTTTGGGGGAGAAAAAGAAATTATTTGAGCCGACACAAATTACGTTTTAGATTTTATGAAACCTTCTGAGCTGAACTCAGTGGCCCAACAGCCCATGAGGGCCAAGGCCTACTGGGCCTATCTCAGTTTACGTGACCTTAGATGCTGAGGTGAAAGTGCAGATGTTTCGGTCAAGTGGTCAGTGTGACGCGATGAAACCTTCTACATGAAACAAATATTTTTTAAGATTTAGTATTTATGTTTTCTAAGAATTTATTATATATAATTTTTTTTCGAAATTTTTACTTTACGTTAGGCTTGTAACATTTAAGTTTCTCTTATTTCTTCAGATTAAGGTCACGGTTTTATCGAGTTTTCACCCCAGTTATAGAGTTGTTCCCGCTTAATGGATGTGGAACTCTCCTCCGATACTGTTTTTATTCTTAATCATCGTGCTATAGACTAAATAGAGGAACATATAAAGAATAAAATGATTCTAAAATATTTGTTTTTAAACTGTAAATAATTTATCACAGTTGATGCCTCGCTAAATATATATATATACATTAAAAAAATGCCGCTATTTCAAATAAGTATTCTTATAAATATTCCATCCATATTCGTAATTACTTTCTCAAATCTAGATCATTGCATGCATTTGAATGCATTAAGAATTGCAAAAAAATCTGTACAATTTCTATTTGTTTAATTTTTATATTCGATTTTCAAAAATACTTCGTATTTTCTTAGTAATTCACACTTGTGGGCTTTCAGATCTATAAAAATATTAGAAAGGGCCAGACACAAACCATTACTGTTTTTTATGTATGTTTATTGTATTCCCATTAATCTGCATTTGGAAGGGTAAGCAGAAATTGCATTGGATTGTGTTCAAAATTTGAAAAATGCTGCAGAGTGAGCATTTATTAAAGTCGCATTATAAAGCAACACGAGTGCTTTTGGCGACGGATCTCGTAATTTTGAACTATGGGAAGTGACAAGGACGACATCTGAGTTGGCATCCTTATCTCCAAACTATTATTCCACGCTAATGGGAGGATTGGTCACGACAGATTTAGTGTCCATTGGGCAAAATGACTGCTAAACGGGAACCAGAGCTGGTTAATTACCCCCAGCCCTCAGCTCAAAATTACTATGTACCTAGTTAAAATTTAATTTCACCCTATCATCATAATTCATATAAGAAATAGAAAATAATTAAGCTGAAAGTGCATAAAATTTAATTTGCTATCAAAAGTATTAAAGTAACCACGCAATAAAAAAAACCCAGCTGATTTTCCACAGATCTTACTTTTGAACAGTGGTAAGGAGAGTAAATAATTGGATAGAAAAGAAACATGAGTTTTGAGTTCAACTTTTGGGAGGGAAAACAGAGGTTTGTGCGCTGCTCTGGTTAGTTTGGGAACCAGATTTGGTGAATGGCCTTTTCAGAGACATTGTAAGATTTTCATATGAGTGATTGATTGATTGTCTATTGACTTCGAATTTAGAAGCATCGCTAAGGCTATTGGTGAAATATCTCGTCATTTGGTACCTGACCTAGTGATAAGAACATCTCAGTTGGCATTCCACTCATGAGTCTTTAACACAAATGTGAAAACTTTCAACCTCGATAGATTTAGAGCGCATCCGCCTCTCTTCAAAAGGATTGCTTAAAATTATCAGGATTGAGATGCTCTCGGTCACAACAGCTTCGGCCCTGTGTTCGTTATCATGACCACTCGGCTTCTTTGACCACTGTAAAATTTTCGTAAGTCATACGCGATTTAAGAAGAAAAAAAGGGAATGAAAATCTAATTCCATAAAATATTTTCTTGAATATAATAGCGTCCTTTTCAAATCGGATCATTCTCACGAATCAGCGCGAGTGAGTGAATATTAACGTTGCACTGTTCAGCTACATGAGGGTTTTTGGCGACGAACCACGTCTTTTTGAACCATGGTCCAGTGACGTAGACGACACCTGAGCTGGTACCCCCTCTCCTAACTACCACACCACACCAATGGGAGGACGTTTCAGCTCTCGATAGATTTAACGTGCATCGCTGCCCTACACGGCGGGTCTTTAGTGTAACTGGGCTCGAACTCATGACATGCCTGCCATGATCCGATATCTTGACCTCTAAGCTACTGCAGCCCCTCACAAATCAGCAAATATGTCTGCGGGACCACTGAACTTGATAATTTATTGTAGAAGTGTTCGTATTTTTCTCTTCGCACTTTGAACCTAATTGAGTTGACGGATTTGAAGGGAAATGTCTATTATATACATTTTATCTTGCTAGTGCTACCTGGCTGAAATATTTTCTTAAAATGTTTTATGATTATAGTAGATCTGAGTCTTAAATCTTAGGATATGTTGTGAATAAAAGAAGATATAAAGACAAACTACAAAAATAGTCGGCGAGCTCGCCGACTTAAGTCGACTATTGTGGTTTTCACGTGTCAATCCATCGTTACGTCGAATATCAGAGTTCTTTAAAACCTTTGGAATTTATCGGAATATTCTTATCTCGCTTTCAAATATGTACTGTGACTGTCAATTTCTAGGCTTACGATTCTGACTTTTCCGACATGTAAAGCATATGTCACTAAAACTCTAAAAGTTAAACTTTATTTTGCATTTCAGGAAAAGTGAAAATGTAAATCGAAATTTTAATTTTTTTTTCTCCCCTATGAACAAATTACTTTTGCCTACAGAATTGTTTATACGGTCTTAAATCATAAACTTATCTTGACACCATTTTGGGATCTCATATTTTTTTTTAATGTCGCGGCTTCCTGTGATTCCTGAGTGTCTTATTTTTTATTTATAAAGTTTGTCACGGGTCCTATACGTGACTTTTACTAATTATCTGCGAAAAAATATTTATTAACTGCTACATGTTTATAGAATCGCTTCTCGTAAAAGAACAGTTTTTTTTATTTAAATGTGGGTTGCTATTTAAACTCCAGTGAAGTGAATGAGAGATAGTCGATAGTCGTTAGGCTGCTACGAAATTTAGCTTATTAGATTTGGGAATAGAAGGTCTTGGAGATTCACACACACAGAAAGTGGACCCTACGTTTTGCTAAATAAGTTTACTCAATCAAGTCAGGATGTGTACCATTACGTCGGACCTTAAGGAAATATAAGCCATCTAATTATTTGTTTGATTTGTAATTTAGAAAGGTGGGGTCCCTGATCACCTCCAACGTGTTCAAGCTAAAAACTGGCTTGGAAGCGAGTGAAATCACACTGTGACCTGTATGGTGTTCAAATCCTCGGCTAACGACACGCGTACATCTATAGCCATGGGCCGCAATGAATTTCATGGGTCTTGATCTGACACTGTCAAACAGGTGGTTTTAGGAAAAAAACAGATTAGTAATTAAGTTGGCAGATTCCCTAGTTTAGAAATAACCCTCGGATAGTAAATTGGAATCAAAATAAAAGTGCCTACTCTTTATTAGAATGCCTGTTTATTCGGTTTCTCCAACTTCATCAGTGATTGCAGGATCGCGACATGTTACGTATTAACATAACAGTCTTATCTTACTGTATTGATAAAAACTTGTTGGTGTAATTTAAGGTATCCTACTACTTGCGACAACTTTTTTTTTGAAATAATGAAAATATGGGGATATTTTTGTGATTCCCATTTTTTATAAAATGGGAAAAAAACTGATAAAAATGTCCAAAAAATTACATAAACGGAGTCTTCTGCTCTGTACAAAAGCTTTATGAACAAATTCTCAATTTTTCAATTTTGATGTGTTACTTTATTATTAATGTTTGAAATGACCTTCAGGATAAGAGATATTTTAATTTTTACGAAAACAAGAGCACTTTATCTTAGAGACTATATGATATTGCTTGAAAAAACAGAGATTATATTTACATAGAGGACTGTAAATTTTGAAATGAAACAGTGATTGATAAATCGGAAGGTCAAAACACGTCTACTGTTATATTGAACATACGCACAAAATTTAAGGAAATTATTTTAAAAACTATTTAAGCAATCGCTGTCCCCGTTTGATTTTTTTGAAAAAAAAACACATTTCGATTAAACGCATTTTAAAGTTTGATATCTTGTGTAATGTTACGTCAACTGCCTTTACTAAAACTCTTGTAGTTTTTGTTTTAGTGAATGGAAAATAAAAAGCTTGGTATTTTTATAAAGCTAATAAAATGGCCTGCAAAATAAAATCATAAAACAAATTTGTCAATTTTCGAAAAAATCATGATTTTAGGATACCTTAAGAACACGCATGTATACTCACATTTTTTTATCCAAATTTATTAGTAAATAACACCTTTTCACATTTGACTATTTGAGAGAGAATGTAAAATAATTTATATTGAAATTATATTCTTTTTCCTCATCGAGAAAAATGTTTTGTGAATAACGTAGCATTTAAAAAAATGAACAACTTTTATTTTACTGCATAGGTTTACTGTTCAATATATACAATAAACCTCGTTTGGGGCTTATGGTTATATTAATGTAAAATTATTTAGTATTTACGTTACAAATTGGAATTCCGCTCATTCTGATGCAACACATATTTGGAACATTTCTAAAAAAGGGGAGGAGACGGAGCAGGTAATTTTAATACACATAATGTTTGTAACGATTATGGCAAGGTTTTTCTAAACTTTAATTAAGATCCTTTATAAAGTGATCGAGATGTTTTTTGCATCGTTTATATATGTATATTTCTTTTTATTGAGTAAAATCTTTCTTTTCGGGAAACGAAGAGAATAATTTTATCATTCATTAAAGCCTGCGAGAAGCCGGATGTGATTGTGGTTCGGAACTCGTGGCCGGGGTAGCTTCTGTGTGTCGAATTCCTGTATCATTAAAACACAAACGTCAAAAGCGTGTTAAATCTGTTGAGTCTCAAAGTACTCACGTATATGGGGTGTGGAAGTCTGTAGAGTGGAGCACTAGCCTAGATGTCATCTTCGTCATTTAACCATGATTCAAAGTTAAGAGATCCGTTGCCAATAGCCTTCGAGTAGTTTCAACACTGATATTAATAAAACAATCTATTAAAAAAGGGTATTTAACGACTAATTTTATGTATTTCTTATTAGTAGTATTAGAACGGAAGCTCCCCCAACATTACAAAACCAGTGATAATCAACCTGAGACCAGCGGACTGCATGTGAGACACCTCCCTCCCTACCCAAAAAGTATTTGAATAAATATGAAGCGAAAATGCACAAGCAGGTCAGAACTATTTCAAACAAATAATACAGATTTCAGTCCGGAATTCAGTAGAAACTCTTTGCAACCATTCTGCACTGGGTAAATTAATATCTGTAATAAAAATAAATGAGGGTTTGTCAAAAGAAAAAGTCAAATTATCAAAGTACGTGGTAGGTTTGTTTTTATGACAATAGAATACAAACAAGGGGCTTGGGATCACTGATGAAAAAAATGGAAATTCCTCGATAACTTGATAAAAAATGCATAAAATCTAAAATCTATTTTTGTGAGCTGAGTTCGATATAGTTTAATATAGTTTTAAAATAAAATCCAAAATTTATGAGTTTTAACATTTTTATCAAGTTTCAACGTTTTAAATGTCCCTAATTTTGTAGCACCCCCCTTCATTAAAAGTTGTCATTTATATGTGGCCCGGTGGGACAAAAAAAGCTTGAATACCCCTGATATAAACCATTTCAAAGATAAAATATTTCATTTCTTTCTAGGCTACTGTTCTTTTTGTATTGCACTCAAATTTAAAAATTTCCCATCTCTACTATAAATACCACTTCTTCCATTTATACAAATGAACCTTCCATACTTTAAGCGTCATAAAGAGATTTTTCTCCACCCATTATTCGGCCCCTAGTAAATCACAACTTATCATAAAAGTAGTCCCCAACTCGATGTAAATTTGCCTTTAAACGCAGACAAATCTGCTTTGCATATCACATACCTCAAAGAAGCAGAGCGAATGCCTCGTGTCTTCAGCCTTTAGGGACAAATATTATCTTCCATCCTCTAGGGAGTGACTCCCATTTTTATAAAAATGGGAGGGAAGCCTCATTTAATGCTGCACTGCCAATACTGACATTTTGTAAAATAATTTTATTTTTTTGTACGTGTGCGGGCGAAACTGTGCTCCTTTAATAAAGTGCTCTCGATCTCCGGGAATTGTGTTGAAATGGCTCCCGGCTGTTGATTCTTAACGAGTCAGTTTCATGAATATTTTTAAGTGAGTAATATTAAACTGTTTCACGTCGAGATGGTAGTTGTTATTGATTTTAAATTAAGTGAAATTTCGACGCCTTTTTTTTCGGTAGTCGTATAATCGAATTGCTCACGGCGTGTGCAGTGCCTTTAAAATATTTAGAATATATTTTTATAGTGCGGATCTCTCTCTTCGGTACTCTTGATGAATTTTGCACTGATTTCCCGCTATAATTTTCATGAATTATGTATTATGTTAGAATATAAAAAAGTATTGAATCTAAATTAAAATTTGCTTTAAGGCTTTCGGTAGAGTGAGCCGTCAAAATATGCAGAATTAATCTCTCAAATTTCAAAGTGGACTTGGTTGCCTAGTGGTGAAGTTAACGAACTCGTGACCTGCGTGTCAGGAATTCGAACATAGTACCAGCCGTGTAGGAGGACGATGCACTTTAAATTCCGTCGAGGCTCAAAAGTCTTCTCATTAGTGTGGTGTGGAATTTGGGAGACAAGAGGATCAGATGTTATCCTCGTCACTTGTTCATGGTTCAAAATGTCAAAGTCATTCGCAAAAAGCTTACTAGTAGCTAAAAAACGGCGTTAATAATCACTCACTCACTTACGCACGAACTCTGGCCAGAGTGCATTGCATTCGAGTTTTAGTGTGACTCAAGACCCACCGTGTAGAGGGGAAGAGGAAAAGTTAAATCTTTCGGGGCTCTAAATCCTCTCGTTAGCGTGATGTGATTGTTTGGAGAGGGTAGTTGCAGCACAGGTGTTGTTCTCGCCTCATGGTTTAAAATCTCTGGGTCCATTGCCAATAGCACCCGTGTTGCTCTATAGCGTGGCGTTAACCCCTTAACTGCCGATTAAAAGTTACGTGATTCTCTCCCCAGTGCTCCTTTTTTCACATAATCGCGTGTATAGGGTGTATTAGGCACACATAAGTAAATTTGTCTCTGATATAAGTAAATCTTTCCCAAACACAGTCAAGGTCATTTTGCTGCATTTAAAAGTCTTCGGAATAGTTTAACTGATGCAGCACAAAGGAAAGAACAGTATTTCTGTAGGACGTATATATATGTCTGGGAACTCAACGTGCACATTTAGCAAGACGGATATATACGTTGGTGGCAGTTTAGATGTTAGTATAATTCTCACTCACTCATTTAAATTTCTCACGACAGAATCGTGGGTCATGTACAAGTAAGGACTCATTTAATGAAATTTAAATGAAATTTAGTCTCGGTCTCATCTCCCGTGGGATTCCATTTAAATTTAAATTTTACCGTGCATAGAGACTGATACATCATAAATCTGCCACGGCTCTCAGTTTTCCCGTTGGTGATGTGTGGAGTTTTTGAGAGCGTATTTCCATCCTAGATATTGTCCTCGTCACTTGATTGTGGTTCAAAGTTACGTATGCTATTACTAATAACATGTGCTGAGTTTTTTTTTCGAAATGTGAATTTAACAAGGAATCAAACTTATAGGATGGGAGCTTGCAAAATGCCATCTACTCAGGTGTTGTGCCCAAAAAATCCTATAAACTTTAACAATATTGTAAGGTCCGACACCAATAGGACTTTATGTTGTTCTAGTCATTAATACAAAATAATTAAATAATTTGGTAGAGTTGTAATAGAGCATACGTCTAAAGTGTATTTTACTTCCTGATGGGCTTATAATTTTAATTATTTTAGAAATAATTGTAAGAAAGCTCCCTCGGATTCCCTTCTCTTAGATTATCAGCGTGAGCTAGAGGTGTAGGAATGAATGAAGAACTAGAAGTTGCCATGATCTTAAAATGTCTTTAATAAGATCTTACCTTAAACCTTTAACATATTAGATAATAATATGATGTGTGTGTGAGAGAATCTACGGTGGCTAAACACGCAATATATAATACCGAAGTAACGTAACTCGCATCACTACCAATAACTAACTCGCCTAAGCTTAATTCCAATGCTATCAAAGATTCGAATATTTAAATAGTCACTCCTACCTTAATGTCGAACGAAGTATCAATCAATCTGATCCTAGTTGAAGTTGCGGTTCACTGGCGTGCAATGGTATGCACCTTGACCTAAGGGCTCTCTGTCACGGGTAACTTCTGTTGGCTGTCACTTAACCTCTCAAAATCTCTTCACACTTGAAATACGGACTATCATAACATTCCCCAAATGCCACACAGCTTACTCTAAACTTCTGTTATTTAAAAGTTTCCTAATTTGCATCTTTCCTTCACGCTTTACTTCTTGGGTTGGTTGGAAAAAAGTTGCCATTCATTCTGGCCCCAAAGAACCCAAAAGGACATGTTAATGAAAAGACGTGTGAGCCCGTCACAGAATAAGAAAATTATATGTAAAAGTCTTCGACAGCATAAAAATGGTGGTCTCTGTCCTTAATTTATAGCACTCTTTTATGTAAAATCCGTTAATTGTTTTGAGGATATTTTATGCTCTTTAAAATTTTATATTCGGTGATTTAAATTTATCGTGGCTTGATGGTTTAAAAGTAGCGTGCCCACCTCATAAGCCCCAGGTTGTGGGTTCGATCCCGAACTGGAGTCGATAGATTTTCTGGATGCGAAAATTCTAAGCATGCATGTCATATGATTATGTGGCATGTAAAAATCCTTTGATTATCAATTTGGCTCTGGTACCCTCGGCAAAACTAAATCATGGCATTATTTAGCATCCAACGAGAGCTTGAATTGAATTAATACAAACGCCAAAAATTTGGTAGAGGGAGCTACCCCACAAGATGATGCCACCACTAAAATCTCTCTCCTACGTGAGGTATTGCCGCGTCTTCAAATACTCGTGGGTCAAAATGCAGCCTATTTTGAACTAGAAAAAAAACCTTATACATTCTAAAAGGGATTTATAAAAATGAAAAATTATGAAAAATTTTAGAAAAAATTCAATACTGTGGCATCGAGTACATTTTTAAGAACGAAAAATCCTTGAACTTTTGTCAAATCGACAAGGTCCGTTGCCAATAGACATAGTACTGCATCAAAATGCAACACTAATAAACAATCAATCACACAATCAACCACTCGCATTCATCACCCCCTAAAACCATTAATAGTCCAATATGAAAATGATCTTCTGCGGCTAACAATATTACCGAAATGCCTTTAACATCAAGACAGAAGCTACTTTGCCTAATGTCATACACCTTCTAAGCATAATGTATTTTATCTCCATAATGTAGCTTCTTTAGCCGCATCCCCGGATTCTCTTGGGGGTTTTTAGGAAAAACGCCGGAGGGTGTGGGTGAACGTTCATTTCTGAAGGATTTTTATAGAGGGTGTAATGACGTCAACGAAACGTCGTTCGCAATAAACTGGGGAAACCGCGGGGAATTGGTGTGTGTTTACTGCGACTTGAAACATTTTCTCACCACTTTATTACGCCAAAATGCTAATGATCGCATGGAAAAGGATTAAGAGAGAATCCCCGGCGATTGTTTTATTACTAGGTGGATCTTATTGATTTTGAATTAACTGAGAGAGAGAGAGGGTTCCCTGAAGTAGGCGAATAAATTTCACTTTTTGTTATTTACTAATACTTATTTTATTGTTTCGAGTTGATTATAAGTGCTACATATACTCGTATCAAAAGAAAGGAAAATTGAAGTATACGATCCTAGTGTGATTGTGAAAATACTAACTCTAAAATTTCAATGGGGAATTTTTCTCCCCTTTTGATCTTATGATTTCTATATCCGGATAGAAAGCTCTGATGTAACATCCCATTTGTTATGAATTTATTAGAATTTTTCCGGTGTTCGTCAGTCTCACAAAACGTGTGCATTTAAAAACTTTAATGAGTCTTTCTCAGATCTTTATTTTTTGTCTGCACTAGCGTTTCCTGTGCCTTAAGCAATTTTTCTCTTTATAAAATAGAGTATTGAAATATTTAGTAGATATATTCATAGACATATGCTATGAAAATTAATATGAATTTAGATTAGATATGTGTAGTTATTTTTTTAAATGCATCAAAGTTAATTTTAAAAAAATATCGCACTTTTTGTTTATAGTTAAGCTACAAAAATAATTCTTAAAAATCAACGATTAATTATCAAACTGTTCCTATTTGGTCAAGAAATATGAATGACTCAAAAACATTGTATATCTATATAAAGTGGGTATTTTATAAATGTTTAAAAAAACGTCACAAATTTAAGTTTTTTTTTAAAGTTTAAGTTAGGGTTTGCGAAACATGTAAATTTCTTTTTTTTTCAAAAGGAATTTAATAATAAATATAATCTGAAAAAAAAGTAATTACTTTTAAAATTATTGTTTAGACTTTTTTTAATGTCTTAAAAAGAAATTTTGATTGATAAAAAACACATTATTTTTTATTTTCTCTATCATGTCAAACTCATGTACAAACCTTCTGTATTTTATGTAATAAAAAAAACAGAATATATTCTTCGAGTTTAACTTTAGGAATTAATTTTCTATCATTATTACAATATCCTAAAGTTAAGTGCTAATAGGACATCGATCAAAGAAGTTTAAAATTGTACGTGAAAATGAAATAAACAGCGATAATCTTAAAGTTATCAATTGGATATTTACAGTTTAGGCTGTTGACAACCTAGTCTGAAGTAGAGACGGTATATCAGTTTTAAAATTGTCTCTCTCTCTCTCTCTCTCTCTCTGTATATATATATATATATATATATATATATATATTTGTTGTACTCTTAAAATATGAATTATATTTTTCAAAGTACTAAAATGGGCATTATTTTTTTACTTATAAAAGAGTAGTTATTTTTACTTTTATACAGAAAACTAATAATCGTATTTTGGTCTTCCATTGTAGATAGATTCCTATTTTGTTTCTAAAGACGAATTAAAAATGCAATGGAAAAAGGAAGAACGTTTTTAGTTAATGCTTGAGTAAAGCAATCAACAGATAAAGATAATACGCGGTGCACAGCAACCCTCAATCAGCTCTTAAGGCTAATATTTTATTACGTTATTAAGGAGAAGTTATATCAGTAAATACGACACGGTACCTCGAAATGGCAAGGAATATGTTTATATAGACTTGATAATTAACTTTTATCAATTTAATTTTCAATGTTAAACAAAGATGGCACGCACACCAGATGCCCTAAGCCCTGTCTGCGATTCATGTCTCCCTATCAGCCTTTTTCTTATTTGTTTTCCTTTCTTGTAGCAAGTTTCCTATTTTAATTACATTTATATCCTCACAGTAAATATGGACACGATTCAATTGTTGCTTTTTATTTAATCAATAGTTTCTTTTTGATCCTTTCTCTTACATTTTCTATCTAATATTTCTAATATTTATTGTTACAGAAAGTGTGACTTGATTCGTTTTTCAGATGAAGAGGTATTGGGTTCGGAAAGATGTTTTGCAGGTAGGGGGTTATATACGTGACAAATTTCACCCCCAAATGTTGTTGGATTTGTCTGCAAAAATAGATTCCCCTTAATAAATCTAAAAGAGTCACACAAAAATGATATTTAGAAAAGGTGCCTCTCTATAAGCGTTGTGACGTTTGGGAAAATTGATGGGTTGCGTAAGAGTCAAGAAATTTAATAATTGGTTTATTTACATCAATATCTATTTAATACAATATCTACATTTACATAGAAATTCATAGTATTGATTATTTCAATACAACAGAATATATTATTGGTGGAGTAGGAGGCAACACGACCGCTCTTCTCTTTGTTTTAAAGCGGACTCGTCCACTCACTCGAGGTGGTTCCTCTCTCGAATTTCAGTCGGGGTTTCCACCTCGTAGGTGGAGTCACGTTTTTCTCACGGCCGTTGGTTGGGGGGCTATGTCAGATGAAAAGACTTCGCAATAGTTTTGGGGTGCACATGTGGATATGAACGGTGTAATCCTATCTTCATAAAGAAGCCTACTTTGCAGCTGCAAGGAGCGAAAACGTTGCAGTGTCTAGAATAGTTGGAAAGCCTATATAAGGATGTCAGAGGAACGAGCATTCAAAGAGTCTGGTAGAGACAGCGCGTTTCTTATGCCTTCTGCGATATTGTGAATTAGGATTTAAACTACTGTATTCTATGTTTGTGTAAGTTTTGTATTGGTGGTATTGGAATTTATGCGGGTGTTTTAATTATTTGTCCTTAAAAGAAAATTCCCTGAATTTACTATAGATTTAAGCTGCAAGAATCCACTTGTTAAATGCGTAAATATGGCCTACATGTGAAAGACGTTTAACCGCGTAACTGCATAAGTAATTTCGGTTTTGTATGACATTTTTCCGAGCAACAACAACAAAAAAAACTTTAATCCGTCAAATATCTTCTGTTCTTTTCAAAATTACTTATAGTCATTTTTCCAATAACCTCACGAATCCACACGCATTGAGTTTTTGCTCCCTAGCAGCAAAACACTCGACAAAGTGTAATTTGAGTTCATCACTATTATCAAAATGTTTACAATTTAAAAAGTTTTTTTAAAATCCAAAGTAAATTATGATTAGATGGTGTAAGGTCGGGACTATACGGAGGATGTGGCATCACTTCCCAACAAAGTTACAATAATTTCGTACTCATGCCATAGATTATGTTAAAGGTGCATCCAGTTTGAACCATGATTTCTTTTGATTAATATTATTGTAAAACCTTGCAACATCGGGTTATCATTTTTATCAAATTTTACGAAACTTTTTAAATGGTAAAAATTTGACAAATAATGATGACCTAAAATCGCATTTGGTTGAGTTTTTTGCTGATAGACCAGAAACTATGAGCTAGGAGTCATGAAATTGCCAGAAAATGGCAACAAGTAATCAAACAAAATGGAAGATGTTTGGCTTATAAAAGCTTAATTTTTATCTGGATAAAATTTACATTAAAAAAACTGAAGTTACACTTTCTTGTGAATTTAATACGTGTATTAAGAGACTTTAATGAGTTTTGACTTGCAGTGTATATATTTCCCGCTTCTTATTTGCCATTCAACACCGCAGTCATTGGTTGCAGAAAAATACCTGATATCAAAAATACTTCTTTTTTTTAAACCTTAACATGAACTCATCTTTAACTTCAAAATACACGCTATTTTTATCCAACAAATAGTACCAAAAGTATACATGGTGAAACCATAACATTTAATCAATGTGCAGCGATCTTGTCAGTTTTTCACTTTTTACGACAAATGATATCATATTTTTGCCTGCATAATTTAAATAGTTAACAAATAATATCAACAAAGTACATATTTTCCATCTTTTATTTATAGCATTGGATAACCTTGTGTAAGGTTATTTGGATGTTTAGTTCAAAATACTCTTGTAATATGGTTTTTTCCTGCAGTTCCACTTTTAAAATCTAACTACGACCTTATCTTTCCCGCATTGAACATCAAAAGGGGGAATATTCCGACTCATCAAGGGCGAAACGTGAATAATATTCCAATAAACTACAATGTGTTCCCCTTTCTTCTGTATTTGTTCTATGTTATATTCAACACGTATTTTCGGGCTCTATTTGTACGCTTAAGAGATGTAAGTAATGGTTTATGCAGCAAATCATTTTCCTGGCCGAGCGTAATGTTTGAGAAAGAAAGCCATCATATCGAGAATTCGGATTATTCCAATAAATGAAAAAGAGAGAGTAGCTTTGTTCATTGTGTTCAAGTGACGTAAGTCGTGTGATTAGTTCTCTTCTGTTAGCTACCAATAAATTGACCAGCTCTTGACTTTCCAAAATTTTATCGCAAAAATATATTTTTGTTCATTCGTGTCCCGATTTAAGCCCCCAATAAAGCATATGACACCCCAAAATATATTATAGCAGACAACTTTCTCTTGTAATTCATATTTAATTATAGTGAAACTCGTACAAAGTTGAAGTAATATGTGATCAATTACTTTGTCTTAAGATTAATTTATATGACGACTATATATAGAATTAAAGACAGAAGTTAAATAGAAATTGAGTTTAACCCTTACATCAGCGTTTTTCAAATTGTGGGACTCCCCCCCCCTAGAGAGCATGATAACCCTACCTTGGGAGGGAACATGTCAAAAAGGCGAAAATAAAAGATTATTTTTTTTTTTAATTTACTGAAAGTAAGCAAAACAAAATATATTCTGAATTATGAAAAGTAACATAATACTTATAATATTACTAAAAAGTAAGCAAAATATTCATAAACCTAAAAGTAAAATTCTACTTATATGGATAATTTGTACGGTTTATGAAGAAGGGCGTATTGTAGCTGTAGCGTAAAAGTACATTATAATACTTATAATATTACTAAAAAAAAAATTTTGGTCTAAAAATTATTCATAAAGCTCCTTTCAAGAAGAGAACGTGAACATGTAAATTAAGAGTACTATATATAATCTAGGCCTTCAGATTTCAAACAGGTATGTGGTAGACTGTGCAAGTTGATTAATAAAGTTTAAAGTGTGGTGCAGTTATTTAGTAATTGATAATTGTAATGATTAAGGCAGTAAACTGGGGTGACATTATAATAAAAGATTTAAAAAATAATTATTCGTGGCTGAATTAAAACAAAAACCGGGATCTTGATATAATTATAGCGCGCGCGCGATATTAAGTCAGAAAAATAAAAACTTCTTCAATACTAATTAGCTAAAAAAAAAAAAAACTTTTATTTTATTTGCTGTAATCCCATGATGAAATTTTTTATTGGTACCTAACATACTACTCTTTCAGAGAAAAAACAGATCCCAGACCCAGAATCGAAAAAATTTGAACATAAAAATTCATCCCTGTAAAAATACTACATTATAGCTGTAATCTGTTTGACCTTCTATATTGGTACAGTTAGTTATGACTCTCTTATGTGTTCTCTTCAGATTTTTTCCAAAAAGAGTTTTATGATATTTGGAAAACCACGGAGAGAGCACACACACACAACAAACACACAAGCACATGAAGGATTACTTGGCCAAGACATATTTTTATAAATGTTCTCAACATATAAAGCATAACGAAAAACGTTTCATTTTTTTAGCAGTAACATGCATATTATCATAATGAATATACTTTTTACCCGCAAGTGGTCGCGCGGGACACACAGATCGAAATCGTTAATTCTGGTAAAGCTGTTTATTTATTACCAAAGAAAAATTGAAAAGTCCTTGAAAGTAGGGTGTTAACCGATTAAATTATTCACTGGAATCATGATTTGTATCGTGTACAATAAAATAATTATAAAAAAAAAAAAAAGGATTGGGGTGACTCTAACCCCGACCGTATCTATCGAGTGTGCGCCTGCTCCCGGGTGAAAACATGTTGAGACTTTTTTCGCTTTAAATATTAAAAATAATTCAATTATTCTTCATCGATATTTTATATTATTGATCATTATTTAACATCAGTGGAAGCATAAGGGGGTGGACCCCCCCAAGCCCTGATTTTTTTCCGATTGATTATAATTCTAAGTTTATAGTACGCAAAATTTAATTAAGTATTTGTTATTAATGATTAATTTTATTAATTAATGCTAATTATTTATTCAAGAATTATTTTTTACTGTGTTTTGTTCCCGAAAATCGACAAAATCAAAAGGAACCTGTGATTGGGAGACCCCGAAAAATTCCTGCGTGCTACTGTTTAACATCAATTATAAATGCTATGTTCGAGGCTTAAAATTACAATTCGCTTAAAACTAATTATAATTTGAGCAACCATTTTAAAAAATCATTTTACGTTTTTGTAAACATTGTCGAGCACTTGGCTTTGCTTCCTTCAATTCAGCTATTATATCAATAATGTTTTATTTTCTTATAAATGAACTCGTGCAAAGAGCGGGCACTTCAGCCGGTATACTTTTAATTTATCAGTGCTGCACAGAATATTTTATAACTAATTAATTAATACTAAATTAAGAACAAGTTTAATAAGTATTAATGACGTCCATGAGCTTGTCTTGGAAAGCAAAGTTTTTATAAGGAATGCTTATGATTAGAAATTGACCCCCTGAGTTCTTTACCTATATTTAGCAGATATCTATATTTTGTCTTCTAAGCAGCTACCGCGCAATATGTTCAATTTAAAAATTAGAGAAAGGAAAAAAAAACATAAGAATTATTCTATTATTTTATTTATTTATTTTGCTTAAAAGTCGTCTTCAAAATTTAATACTTATGTTACTAATTTGTATGGTTTATAATTAAGATCGCCTATTGTAGCTTTAGCATCAAAGTGCATTATTATTGCATTCAGTACATTATTAATGTATAAGGGGGCGCGAAAAAAAAATTGTGATCGAAAAGGGGGCGCCAGTATTGAAAGTTTAAGAAGCACTGGATTAAGGGGACGATCTGCCACTTAAGCTTTAATCTTGATTAGATAGCTAAGTTAGAGTAATTGAATTTAGTGTTACAAGTAATTAAAGTCTTCTCATATATCACACGACCTTGTTTATTGTTTTCACATTGATTAAATTGTGTGCATCTCTTAACACTTTGATTTATCAAACTTGTGTTATAACTGTAAATAAATTATGATTTTGAGTATGCCTTCTTCCTTCCCTTTCTTCTAAACTTTTAGACGTGGCGTGGAGACGTTGGTGGCATTAATCATCGATAGCTTACTTGACTACAAATGAGAAGTATAATTTTTTTCAATCAGGTAAATCATTCCTTCATGGAAAACTCGAAAATAGAAAATATCGTTCCAAGTAACACATTGGCCATCATATTCAAATGTCAAATATATATATATATATATATATATATATATATATAGCTTTACAAATTAGTGGCCGCGGTAGCCGAGTGGTATAGGTATCGGACCGTGGCTTGCTTTGCTACGGGTTCGAACCCCTGTACCACTAAAGACCCGCCGTGTAGGGCAGCGATGCACGTTAAATCTGTCGAGAGCTGAAACGTCCTCCCGTTGGTGTGGTGTGGTAGTTAGGAGATAACTCAGGTGTCGTCCACGTCAACCATGGTTCAAAATACGTGGTCCGTCGCCAAAAGCCCTCGTGTAGCTGAACAGTGCGACGTTAATATTCAATCAATCAATCACATTACAAATTAGCCTTTTTTTTTCAGCGATTTATTTGTCTGTTGTTATGAAGATGCTTTCGGGAACGCCCAAACTCAGTATTTTGAATAAAAGTAAATGGAACTGAATGTGGACAGTTGGCAACACTCTTTTAATAAGCTACCAATACTAAAGATCCAATGAGGTAACTCGCTTAAATATAAAACAGTGATTATTCATCGGTTTTTGACTCGCTGGTTTCAACCAGTTGACTTGTCTCTGAAACACGTTGCTTAGCTCACGTGTAGCCTCACATTGCGACATTAATGAACAATCAGTCGGTTGAAACATCTTCTATGTTTCACAACTCAGGAATGGGCTTTTCTCCAGGGTAGGAGCTATTTTTTTTTCAGATGTTGTGGTCTACCCGGTGGCTTAAATTCTGTATTAAAATTGTTTTTTTTCTCAGCACTTGTTTTCCTCCGTTGTATTTTTAAAATATGCTTAAGCAACTATGAACTACTGCTAGACCGTTAGAGCGTGGAGTGTGAACGTATTCAATGCAGCGAGAAAAGATCAAACCGATGAATCTGAAACCGGCGTACGTACTTGAAATTGTTCGCTGCTGATTCTAGCCCTATCACGGGACTCGACATCAACACGAGAACCCACTCCCGTGGAAGCATAAGGTGTGGAATGCTGTCTCAATAGCCAATCCCGTGTTATTGCGGTTAGAGCTGTTCATCAACAATCATTCTCCCCTTCAATCGGTGTGCTGGGAGAAATAAATTTCTTCGGCTGGCATCATAGTGATCGTTTTTCCTTCTGCAGTGGTAGTGAACGTGTTAAGCGTCATCGTTCCTTCACAGTGATGGTGCATGCGTTATCTACATATTTATCGAATCATTTGTTTAAGTAAACACTGTCTCATCGATTACGAAAAGCCGATTCTTCATTTCAGCTCACTTCGGCGTTTCATTAATGTTTTTTTTTATTATTATGCGCGTCTTAGTAAATGCGGTCACCCTCAAAATGTCTTGACGGTCCACTGATAGACTGCGATCGACTTAATGACAATTTCTGGTTTAACTGAAGTACACGCAGATGAGAGACGAATGTGGAATTGGAAAAAGAAAAAAAACATTATCTTTGTGTGTGTGTGCAATTTTTGCCATTTTCATCTCAAATGAAAAAAAAAATAATTTTAGTAACAAAGGCTTCAAAATAAATTTATTATTCTCTTGATGTATTAAATAAATAATTCAATTATCGTATAATTAAATAACTTCTAAAACGAAATTTTCTTTTCCGGGACATTTATCAGCATTAAAATAAATTCAATTTCAAATTTTTGAATTGAAAACATGTTTTTTTACAGTTTCCGATTAATGAAAAAAAATTTATAAAGTGAGTGTGTTGAGAATTTGTCGATAACACAGTTTCCAGTTTTTCAAAGATTTTTGCGTCTCAAACGGTCCAATTATTTTTTAGTCTTGAATATATGGAGAGAAAAGTAAATAAGGTTTTGAATAAGCATTCGACGTCTTTTATTACAGCTGCGAAAAATAGTTAATTTTAGTATACATCATATTTTAACATACATGGGTCATTAAACAATTCAATTCAAAATTTTGAATTTTTAAAAAAAAATTCAAGATGCAATGCTTAATTTCCGAAAAGATACAGTTCCTGTGACGACTCACTATTTTAAACTTCTAGACGTAATGTGAATCTTATGTAAATTCTATTTTCTTCATCAAAACTAAAGGGTGTTTTTTTGGGAGGTATAGAACTTTAAATTGCAATAAAACAACGATGTATTATTCGATTGGCATGAATTATTTTATTCGAAAGATATTCTTGTGGCATTACATTTTAAATATGATTTCTGGCATAGGACTGCCACGGATGTAGTCCAATCTGGACGTCCAATTTTCGATCACTTTTTCCAACATTTGTGGCCGTATATCGGCAATAACACGGCAAATGTTGTCTTCCAAATAGTCAAGCGTTTGTGGCGTATCCGCATAGACCAATGACTTTACATAGCCCCACAGAAAATAGTCTAGCGGTGTTAAATCACAAGATCATGGAGGCCAATTCAAAGGTCCAAAACGTGAAATTAGGCGGTCACCAAACGTGTCTTTCAATAAATCGATTATGGCACGAGCTGTGTGACATGTTGCGCCGTCTTGTTGGAACCACAGCTCCTGGACATCATGATTGTTCAATTCAGTAATGAAAAAGTTAGTAATCATGGCTCTATTCCGATCACCATTGAATATAACGTTGTGGCCTTCATCGTTTTTGAAGAAGAAGGATTCCACCAGAACATAAAGCGCACCAAACAGTCAGTTTTTCTGGATGTAACGGTGTTTCGACATACACTTGTGGATTAGCTTCACTCCAAATGCGGCAGTTTTGTTTGTTGACGTAGCCATTCAACCAGAAGTGCGCTTCATCGCTAAACAAAATTCGCTTATGAAAATCGGGAACAACGGCAATCTCGGTTTGGGCCCATTCGACGAATCTACGCCTTGCTTGATGATCGTTTAAATGAATTGCACAAGAAATCTTTCGAGAAAAAACTTCATAGTCAAATCGGTCGCCATCTTGGAATATTGCCAACAAACTTGTTACCCGTTTTAGATAATTGGCAAAACTTAAAAGAGTGGGCAGCCATCTGAAATATCGCGTTAAACCACTCACTCACCGTTAGATCTAGATAATGCGCCAATTATGCCTTTTGATTTGTAGATCGTGTTGTTAAAAGACGATACGAATCGTTTTAACCAGCCGTATTGAGGCGGCCGATACACGTTAAATCTGTCGAGGCTTAATGTCCCCCTATTGGTAAAGTAAGAGAGAAGAGGTAATCTCAGGTGTCGTTCTCGTCACTTGACCCATGTTTAGAATTATGAGGTCCGTCGCCAATAGGCCTCGTGTTGCCTTAACTCGCATTCACACCAAATTAGTCAGCTTCGAGGATTGAGCGTCTAGCCAATCAGAGGCTTCATCTCGCCTGAGTTGAAATCTGATTGGCTAGACGCTCAATGCTCGAAGCAGACTGCCTTGGTGTGAATTCAGCTTTACAGAGCGAAGTGAATAAGACACTCTCACGATTCGTTTGAACTGAAGTAAATAACTAATGACTTTTCGAGTATCTCTTGAATTATTGATCAATTAAAATAAATTCAAAATATACACTATTTAAATCATTATCTTAATGATTCTGCAAAATTCTTTGATTCTATAAAGAAGGAAAATATGTTCTGAGGATTTTGTTTACATCGTCAAATAATCCACATTAATGCCATAATTTATCTCCTATGAGCAGGGGTTATTTTCTCGAACTTGTGGCCAGTATTGTTTCTGTGAAGTCGTGGGTTCGAACTTTAGTAGTTTATTGGTCAAGGTCTTGTAGCCCGCGTGCTATGAGTTGGAGCCTAGTACCGCTGAAGACCCACCGTGTAGGGAGGTGATGCACTTTAAATCTGGCGAAGCTCAAACGTACACCCACTGGTGTGGTGGGGCATTTAAGAGAGGAGAGTGCCAGCTCTTGTGCCGTCCTTGTTACAGGAGTATGGTTCAAAATTACGTGGTCCGTCGTCAAAAGCCCTAGAACAACTGAATAGTGCGACGCTAATATTCACTCAACTCACCGAAAAAGTTCAATATTTTTCGCTTATGCTTATTTATGACAGCATTGGGGAATGAAGTGGAAGAAATCATGAAAATTAATATTCCTGCTCACCCACACATGCTTAAATGGGAAATATTGTTCTTCGTCTATATTGAGTTCATCCATTATTTGCCATTTTTTTGTTATTTATTACGTGATTTGTTGCAACAATAAAATCGCCAGCCTCTCGACCTGATTTAAAGTTTTCCGTTCTATGGTCAATAAGAGCAAAACAGAATAAAAACGCACCCAAGTTTCTTATTATTCTTTTTATAAACATGTACAACTTCACATTTGAACGTTCAATTGGTTCCCAAGTTTTCTCGTTCGAAACATTTTCGTCAAAAACTGTTTGAGATTTATTTTATCGAGCTCTGGGTTTTATTATTTAAAACAAAAGCGTAAGTTTATTTCAAGTTCCCAATCTAATTATATTCCACACAAACAGAATATTTTTTTAAAAGAAGTAAAACTGAAAAGAATATTGACTTATTTTAAATATATGGAATAAATTTCCAGTTCTTAATATGATGTATACTAAGCGATTGATTTTTAAACTCAAGATTCATGTTCACTAAGAGCCGTAATCTTTAATTGTTTCGTTTTACCTTTAAAATCAACATCTATGTATCATTTTCTGCGAGTTGCAGACAGTCATGATGACGAACTCGTGGTCGTCATTGTATCTGTCGAGGCATGTGTTCGGATCCTGGTGCCCCCATGGTTCATTAGTGTAGTGGGGTTCACACTCGGTAAATCAACTAATAATAGTCATTCTATAGCTTCAAAATGCGACTATCCTGTCAGTTAAACTACCAATGGTATAGTGGGGGAATTCGGAGAATGAGTTGCAGGCTCATGAGTCATTCTCGTCAAGATCTTGGTTTAGAAGTACAAATTTCTCCAAACCATGCCAATTTGAAGTTCTTGAGGCCCCCAAAATTAATAGTAATCGGTCTTTAAGGTATCGGACTACGTTCGGAAACGTGATTTGGCAAAGGCATACGAATGAATATTTTTTTCAATATTTAGTGTTGCTTAGGTTAGAATACACGTTTAAAAAATGGCTTTAAGAATATTATTATTAAAAAAATATTTAAATGCGATAATTTGGCAAAAAATGAACATAGAATCACTTGTTTTCAAAATATTCTCCTTTTATGAAGATTGCTTTTATATGAATAATATTTTGCCCATGTACAGCTCAGACCTCTGTACAGAGCCAGAAATAGGATGTTTGAAATATATAACTTAGAAGTTCATTTATACATATCCATATTTTAATACATCAAAATGAAAACATTTTAGGAAAACAACACCGATTATTATTTCAATTGGTAGTGACTGAAAAAAATGAGAATATTTCAATAATTCTAGTTCAGGCTCTTTGGAGTAGCCTTAGCTATCAAAAGGCAAAATATTATTATTATAGAAGCACTTTTCATGCAAGGAGAATATTTTGAAAATAAATAATTCTATGTTCATTTTTTGCTAAAATATCACATTTAAATAATTTTTTATTATAATAATATTCTTAAAACAACTTTATACGTGTATCCTAATCTAAGTGACACTGAATATTAAAAAAAATATATTCGTTTGAAGATTTTTGAATAGTCCTGTTTCCGAACGTAGTCGGATATCTTAATTGGAGAAAATTAAACAAAAATTTAATTCCACAATGAAACAAAGCTTCAATTTCCAACTATCAACAGGATTTAGAAAAATTTTATTTAGACATTACAATGCTGTATATGGTACTCTCGCCTGTTGCTTTGGTTTCATTGTATGATCCAATTAAAAAATTTCCTGAAGAGAAAGAGATCTTTTTTTTAAATAGAAAATACATTTTCTTGAATCAAGATCATGATTATTAAATTCATTAATTTCTGAAGACCTTGTAATACTTCCGGCTCTAAAATTAAATATTAAAAACTTCAATACATCATTTCTAAGAAAAAATTGACATTTTGTACTTGTGTCAGTCTTCTAGCAAAAGAGCCTAAGAAGGAATGAAGCAACTAAACTCTACTGACCAACGAGGACTCTTGAGTAAATGTTGGTGATTTTATCTGTACACGCAAAATTTTGACGAACTGGCGGGTTTGTCAATAAAAACCCTTTTTCCAAAGGAAGTGTATTGACATAAGTAGTTATGGATTATGGAACGGGTTATAAGTGCTCCGGTATCTGTCGGCAGTGTTGACACTCGGCTAAAAGAGTTTAAAATGGAACCTTTTTTATCTGATGGAAGTATTCGTTAAATTACTTTCTGTTGATTATTTTCTTTTCCTGTTCCGTTATCGAACACTGGAACTCTGTCTTCCACATGGAACTTCTAATAAGAAATGTCTCTTAAATAAAAATGGAACACACATAAAACAAATTTTTTAAAAAATAATAATTCTACTTAATACTAAAAATGTTTTTTCTTTCGAGTTATTAATTTTAGTTTCAAACTATTTAGAGAATAAGTAAAAGTATAAAAGCTTTCGATGTCAATCCCCCACGCCCAAGTCAATAGAAATATTTCGTACACACAAATAGAGAGAGTTATATGATATTTACTTTTCATGTCAACTATCTCTTTCAACTATGAGGATGAAATGGCACTTATCCGGAGGACACAACCCGTGACCTTTTCGTAGCCCCATAACAGGACCACTAGTCAAAAGTAATCACCTCTGTCCGGAGGCTGTTACTGGCTTAAGAAGAAACCGCTACACAATTTTTGTTCTTGCGCTCTCTATATATAAACCAAAACTAAACTCAGTGGCGCAACAGCCTGTAGAGGGCAAAGGCCTACTCTGCTCATCTCAGTTTTCGTGAACTTGGGCACTGAGGTGCATGATTAAATGTTCCACTCAGGCAGTTATTCTACCGTGAAACTCCTAGTGTTTAGTCCCCAAGCAGGCGTGGCACTCATTTATCGACCCAATGAAGAGATAAAATCCTGAGTCGATCTTGCCCAGCGTGGGGTATACTTTTTCATAGCCCATTATAAAATATATTAAAACGTATTTCAAATATCTATTTATTTTGTTTCATAAATAATTTACAACTTATTTTTATACTTCGTAGAATTTTTCTTATTTAAAAACTTCCAGCTTAATTTTGGGTTATAATTTCTTAAGTTGAACCAAATCATTCTCTGAAAACTAAATTGAAACTGGCTGCGGAGTACACAGAGTTGAATGTCCATTATTATAAGTAATAATGATTAATAAAAAAAATTTTATTATGCTTGAACATTCATTTTAGAGCAATATTCGATTTTGTAAATGCCGTAAAATCCGGCGTATAACGCGCACCTATACTTTCAAGCTCCATTTTTTAGTTTTTAGGAATATTTGCCGTATAACGCACGGCCCATTTCCTACGAAATAACCTCGAATGCATTTGTGAAATGCTCTTAGGTTTGAAGCCATTTATTCAAGGGATTATCCCAGGCTTTTGAAAAAATAATATACATCTAGAACTGCAACCTTTTAAGTTTATTAGGTATGTCATTTTTCTTTTAAATAAACAGTATTTCAATCCGTGTAGAAGTCAAAACAATTATTCTAATATCTTTTTTGAACTATTATTATTTTTGAAGCTATCATTTTTATAACCGGCGTATAACGCGTACCCGTAAACTTCGATCATACTTTTTGTGTTCAAAGTGCGTTTGTTATACGTCGGATTTTCCGGTACCTGTGATCTTGTTAAATCTTTATCAGCTCTGTACATCGAATAAGTGCGTGTTAAAAGTCAACAAGTGTGTGACGAAATCACACGAAATTCGAAACCTAGCTCATCCAGTGACTGCATTTATCGAATAGATACACAATACGTTGCGTTTCTTTACGCAAACAATTTCCAGCCTAGCTAATTAAAGCAAGCAGCGCTCTACCTCTTTCCCTTCCTTTCGGGGTAGTTGGCCCCGAATGTCCACCCTTGCATTCTTCCCTCCTGGGTGAGTAATTCGAGTGGAACTGTTAATTATTCTTGGCTGATTAGGGACACGGAAAATTGGGTCGTCCGCCCTAATTGCAGTCTTTAACGATCTCCTGTTTAGGATATTATCGTCTCGGGTGTTGCGAGGGAGATAGCTTCCGGAGAAAAATATCGAAGGCTGCCCCTCTTATGGGTTGATTAAAATCCTGGAGATTTATGGTGTAAAATTCTGGAACGGAACATATTCTAGTCAAAAATAAGAAACTCAAATGATTTTTTCCCTCCTCTTAGCTAGGTTATTCGTCAGAGAATGTGCTTACCGCGTTAGTCGGGCACTCAACAGGGTGACACGAAAAATTAAGCATGAACTTTTTCAACAATCTAGTAAAACCAAGAGTAATGGAAGAAAAACTCTTTATCCTTAGTAATTCAAACCTTAAAATTTGTCATTTAAGAAACATGAATGGAATTAATTTGTCATTTTTTTAAAAGTACGTCCTTCATATGGTGTCCTCCTGTACAAATGCTTTCTTGAAATCTGTTGCTGAGATTCATCACTGATTCAGGGCTGTGTTTCCGCATAGGCAAGATAGGCACGTGTCTGGGATGGCGAAGATTTGGTGACGCAAAAAATTGGAGGGCGAAAAAAGGGAAAAAAAAATAAAATTACAGAGGGGACGTACCACCACCATCTAGCAAGTCATTTGAAAAGTATTTCTGCCCTCACAAGAGAGTAAAAATTAAAATGAGAACTCCTATGGAAAATGAAAAACTTAACAGTTTGGTGTTGATATGCACTCAGAACAATATTACAATGGGGATTGATTACAGTGATGTTATTAATGATTTTGCCATGACAAAGTTCGAAGAAAATATTTGTTGTACAAGTACAATGACAGGGATTTAACAAAAAATAAGGATGTCTAAAAGTATAAAGAGCAGTAAGGCAATTAACGATGAAAAAATATGATAATTAACAAGTTAGAAACAGTTATATTATATATATATATATATATATATATATATATAAATATATAAAATTTCGATAGCTGTTTTGTCCGCCAATGTGTGGTTTTCTTAACTGTCTCTGTGTTTTTCGGTTTTGATTGATGGATATTCATCCATTGTTTTTAAAGAATTAGAATATATATATATTGTATACTGTAACTGTGCAAATGATTTTTTATTAATTTTCACTAATTTTCAAAATAGTAGGTGAGTAGATAGGAAATAAACGTTAGGTAGGAATTGAACAAGAGTGGCCAAACCTTGTCACTATTCTTACCTTACAGCTGTTGGTAGCCAGTTCAGGACGAGGCGGGTCCAAAGGTGTGGATAATGGAAACTCTCCAAAGAGCAGAAACAAAGAAAGATAATAGAGTAAGAGAGTAAAGGGAAAATCCTTTCCGAATCAAAATTTGCAAGGTGATAAATGAGGGAGTGGGGCTCTGGAAATAGTGGAGGGGAGGTAGCGAAACAGTTTGAAGTGCTTAGGCACCAGGGAGGTTAAACACTGCACTGCACTGACCACTGCAACATCTCTATGAAATCCGAGCACTCCTTGGTTATCTTTTTGGTTTCTTCCTTAGGACAGATTCAGTCACTTCAATGCTATTTATTCACCATTTTATCGCGTGTTTTGATGTCATTCTAAGTTGTAAAAGCATCAGAACTGCCTCTGCGCAGTTTCCAAACTATCACCGTCTTTATGAAACGTTTTATATCTAATGCACGCTGTTGTCCGTTCCACTGAACTATGGTTGATAAAATGGCAGTGTTTAACTTGCTCTAGGTCATTGTCCAGCAGTGCTGCCACCATGCATTTCAAAAACCTCCGCTGTTCAGTGTCACCGGGTAGTTTCGTGCATGGTTGACGTTTCAGGATGAGCTCCAGCTCTGATACATTTAAACCTTCTCCTGTACAGGGACTCGTACGCTTCAAATCTATCAAGACTCAAACAATTGATGTTGACATGACGAGGAAAATTTGAGAAAGGGATGCTACCTCAGATGTCGTTCTCGTCGCATAGTCGTTTTTCAAAATGACGTCATTTCTCAATAAACAATCGGCCACTTGATATTTTAAGAAAACGACAATATTGGAAAGGCTACTATTTCAGATTTAAGAAGTTTTCCTCATGATGAATCTGAAATTTTCCGTTATAAATTTATTTTTTTCATTTCAATAAAAATACAGCGACTGGGGTCAGCCTAGTGGTCAAGATCTTGAACTCGTGGCTGGCGTTCGAAACCTTGTGCCAATGGACACCTGATACGTGTGGAGGAGCTGATGTACTTTTAACTTCCTCTTTAGTTCCCTTTTGTCGTAGTGTGGAAGTTTGAAGAGGGTGGTTAGCTCAGTTGTCGTCGTCCTCTTCACTTCACTGTGGTTCAAAATGATGAAGCTGGTCACCAGTGTCCTTCGTGTTGCTTGTTAGAGCAACGTTAATTAAAATAAAAAGAAAATGGTAAAAATGCAAAAAACTTTGTGTAACAGTTTTCTAAATCTACATTTCGTCTTGTCATGCTCAAGCTCTCAATGAATCTGAGTTAAAAAAAATCAATTTCTGATTTCCATAAGATATGAGCAAAACTGTTTGTGTTAACCTCTTGCCCTTTGGCTTATACACTGGCCTCAAAAAGTTAAGGTACAACCGGGTTTTTGTGTCTAATTTGCAAATGAATGAATGTAGAAACAAAAATTTTGGAGGATATGTGCATTAAATAGTTTTTTATTGAATGCGTCATAGAAATTTGTATAAGTGTATTGCAAAAACGATTTATAACAAAAAAGCAATCTCTGCGGAAAAGTCCTTTCTTGGAGAAAAACAGCACATCACAGTGTTATGTGGTAAAATGGCATAAAAACAATACAAAAATGGGTTCTATTGTGTCCACCCCTAACTTGAATGCATTGGCGGCATCGATTTCCCATGCTGTTTATTAAGTTGTCGGACACCGGAATAGGAAGCGAAGACCAGACACAGAGTAAGCCTTGTTTCAGCTCATGTAACGACCTTGGAGGAGGATTTAAGGCAGCAATCTCTCTGCCAAGATAGTCCCAAAGATGTTCTATCGGATTCAGGTCTGGAGATCGAGCTGGCCATTCCATTCGTTCCAAACCGTGATCCTCCAGGTACTCCTCAACAATCCGAGCTCGGTGAGGTCGTGCATTATCATCCATCAGAATGAAGTCGTTACCAATAGCAGCAGCATATGGGCGGACATATGGATCAAGGGTCTCATCCCGATATCTAAGACCAGTTACGGTTCCTCCATGGAACACATGCAGGTCAGTGTGGCCACCGAGCGAGATCCCTGCCCAAACCAGGATTCCACCACCTCTATAAATGTGTCTTTCAACAGTGATGGATTGATGGCATCTAGTGCGCTGTTCCCTCCAGATCAATAGACGCCCTGAATCACTCTCCATTGTAAATCTTGACTCGTCTGTGAACAGCACAGAAGCCCATTGTTGCTGTGTCCAAGAAACATGTTCTCTTGCCCAGCATAAGCGGTTCCTTCGCTGTCGTCCGTTGAGGGGAACGCACACAACTGGTCTTCTTGCATACAGACCTGCATTGTGAAGACGATTTCGCACCGTAGTAGCGGAGATTCTTCTTCCTGACGCTTGAAAGTGGTCTGCAACGAGCTGCGGCACAGTAGTGGTTCTTCTCCTTCGTGCCGAAAGAGCTAGAAAACGGTCTTCTGCAGGAGTTGTAGCTGGTGGTCGGCCTGGAACATGTCTTCTGGACACAGAATCTTCGGATTGGTATTGATCCCAAAGTCGCTGAACAACACTACGAGACACATTGAGACGTCTAGCAGCATCAGCCTGCGACAATCCCATTTCCAGTCATCCAACTGCCCGCCACCTTAACGAATTGGGTAAACGACGTCTCTGAGACATTTTCTAAACTCTATTGACTATTGTCACCGAAACTGCCAACAACTGTTGAAAATCAACACAACTTACACACAAAAGTACGAAAGCTTGATATTTGCATATTTTTCTCACTCTAAATATACGTTCTTTTCTATAAAATAAAAGTTGTAGCAATCGTTTTTGCATTAATGTTTTTAAAGTTCGTTATTATCATTCATGTAAACTATGCATTTTATTGTTACTGCCATTTTTTTTATGGTGAGCTTCGAAAAACATGTTGTACCTTAACTTTTTGAGGCCAGTGTATATCCATCTCGCTCGACCGGTGCGTTATGTGCTCCGGAAGTCCCTCCAAAATACGATTCTTTTCTTTTCGCTGCTATCAATAAAATTATTCCGAAGGTTTTAGAATGCAAAAAAAAAGAGATTGATGGTGTTTATGCAGGATTTACTTATTTCAGGAGAACAATTTTCATATTTGTCCCTTTCCTTTTCCCTCCAATACACTGCATATGCATGTCTATGTGAAAAACAATGCTACGAGCGAGTGAATTGCGTAACTTTAAATCGGCAGTTAGGGGTTAAAATAATTAAACAGTAATTATAGAGAGTACCCTAATGTCAAAGCTTAATCCTTAAATTCTGGATTAGACGATATTCAAATTTTCTGGAACCTTCTTTCGTTAACAACGAGGAAAAGAAATTCTGTGCATAGAAAAGGAATAAACCATTATTTAAGCATTCACTCTAATATAGAAATATTCATTAAGACAAAGGTTAGTCATTTCATTTTGTAATGAGTAATTGTTATTGCGTGTTAATAAGCATTACAATTCTAATGAACTGTGTGTTCATAAATATTCATAGGCAGTGGTAGATCTTCCAGGGATGAGTTGTAATGCATCCAAATCCCCCTTCCCCCTTCAAAAAAATAAAACTTCAATTTTTTTTTTTGAGTTATGCATTTTTTTAAAAACGTTATCTTTTATTTTCCTTTTCAATAGTCAGTCTTTGATACTTAAAGTTGAAGGTAATTGAACAAATAGCTAAAATATTACATATACGTATTATAACATATGTATATATATATATATATATTTAAGTCTTAGGAGAATCCTGAAATTCAAACCAAACCAATGAAGGCATAACTATAAAGAAAGAAAAACATAAGTTCATCAATCTTTCATGTTCAATTACTACTCCCAATTGTTGCATTAAAACTGGCAATATGTCATTCTCGCCCTAAAAGACTAACGTTTTTGAGCAATATATCTCTCGACACAGTATCCAACTGTGCCAAATCTACCTATATATTTATTTCAAAATCGATAATCCTCCATCTAAGCATATAAAAAAATCAACTCTTATTCACTTAAAGTCTTCAGGCACGTTAACATTTCTCAACTTTCTGAAGTTCTCAAAAACATTCTATGCTCCACAGGGGTTCTTTTTATTTTATGACAGGGCTTCCTCTTCAGCGTCGTTGTTTCCTCATAAAAATCCTCAGAAATGGCGAGGTGAATGTGAGTTCTCCCCTCCCCCAACAATACTTCTCTAAAAGGATACAATCCCTTGTTAAACTGAGGGATGATGTTTGTTTATAAAGGCCCGAAGACAAGCGTTCGTTATGCTGCATTATGCAAAGAAGCCTCGTCTTTGCCTTTAAAGACATTATGGAAGCATGTTTATTCGGTGTCGGGGAATCGTTTTAGTGATGGAACGCGGTTTATGGGGGACTTATTAAAGGAAAAGGGGAAAATATCGACATGGGTTTTAACGTTCAGTGTACGCTTGTGTTCAAATTTAACGACACAAAATTGCATTTCTTATATTGTTTTCAAATTGGGTGCCTAAACATCCTGGAGACCATTGCTATTTAACTATCCACTTCGGAAGGAATTGAGTTTATCGAGTTTTAAGATTAAATTTCAGTTGTTTTATAAATTGTGTGCAGTGTGTTACCCGTGTTCATTTCACAAAGTTGTTTGGATGTACAAATAAAGTGGAGCGCCACCAAAAATGTGAGCACTTTTTTGTCTTCTTTATTTTGTGTATTTTCATCGGTTGTCACATAAAACGAGGGTGAATCGGAAAATAAGTTTCTCTTGTCGACTCTGGTAAGAGCTGTGTATAAAAGTCAAAACATAGAATAAGACATTAAAGATAAGACATAACTTTATTTTTCCACATAAGTACCAAGTACATTGAGACACATTTGTCATACTGCTTAATAAACTTCAAAAAAAGGTAACACTCAGGGCTTTGCATACAGAAGAAAATCTTTTAAAGACTTGTTTGGCTTCAGTGCTTCCAATGCGCCTTTCGGCGAGATTCCTCTTCAAAGCCGGAAGCAGATGAAAGTTACTTGGGGCGAGATTAAGGCTCTATGATGTATGGTGTAGACGCTTCCAACCGAGACTTGCAATATGGTTTTGCGTTGCCGTCGTCGAATGTGGTTTCGCATTGTCATCCAACAACAGAATGCCAGATCTAAAAAGCCTAGGTCACTTTTTCCAGAATCCATCCATTTGATCGCGATCGACCTCAAACCAAATGGTGTATCGGCGTCTTACGCACTCACCTGTTGCTTCGTCGTTCGCCCATAACCGTTAAAAGCTTCTGCATGCAAAGCCCTGAGTTTTTCCTGGAGGATTCTTCGAGCTTACCAAGCGGTATTACAAATGTCTGAATGTACTTGGTGCTTATGTGGAAAAATAAAGTTATGTCTTATCTTTAATGTTTTGTTCTTTGTTTTGACTTTCATACGCAACTCTTGACCACATTCGACAAGGAAAACTTATATTTTCCGACTCCCCTACGTATATATTCCTTATAATGTTTAATTGCGATGATAATGTTTTTCATATGTTAGCTTAAAAGAGAACAGGCGAAAGAGTCATAAAGTTGATTTATAGTGCAGTTTCTTCAGGTGTAGGTCAGCCATGGGACAAATGCGTGTTGACCCGAAGTTACCTAGCTATCGAGTGGTACAACCATGCTGTTACAACCATATGCTGGCATTAGAGTAATGGTCAAATGCAAAGCTGCCTAGAAAACATTTATTTCATTGAGGTGGGAAAGGATGCTCTCTGATAAGATGACTGAGATGAACCCTACAGCACATACTCCAGAAGATTCATAACGTCAAGACAGGTACAAAATATTTTGCCAATAAAGAAAAAAAACTACGTATGCTTAGGTATTTCAGTCGGGGAATTTTAATGGTCACTAAAATTCATAGTTATCCATAAAAACTTATGGTGCGAAAGACCAACGGGGCCTCATGAACCAGTGACGAAAGTTAATTACTTTATAGCCCCTTAAATGAAGCCCCCGTAAATAAGTATTAGTAAAAAATTATTAGCAATTTTATAAGATAAACCAATCTTTGTGTTCCAGTATTTTAACAGCGACACTTTTTTACTCTGTGATTGACGCGTATACTAGCCATCGCTGGATTTCGTCGGCACACATAGTTCCGTGCTCTCAAAAGGGGCTTCACAGTTAACACAGTGTTTCTCTAACTGTGGGGTGCGCCCGCTAGGGGTACGTGATAACCCTATGAGGGGGGCACGAGTATATCGAAAAGGCGAAAACAAAAGATTATTTTAAAAAATTTTTTTACTGAAAGTAAACAAACACAATACATTCTGACATAATAAAAACTAAAATACAAATTTACGCAGATATAATACATATAATTGTATCAGCACTGCAAAATGTATTTAAGAATTAATTCAACACTACTAAGACAAAATCAAGTACAATAATTACCAATGACTCAAAGGGTTTAACATATAAAAAATTTTATACAAAAATTAACACTTAACTTGATAATTTGCACGATTTATAATTAATCCCTTATATGCTGATTAAAGATAGCATGATTTGCTCCTCAACGCCAACTTTTTAAAACGTGTGTGGTGTACTGAGGAGGGGAGGGGTTTAGAAAAGGATTAAATAAGCAAGTACTCTGAAATAAGTAAATCCTTCACACAAAACCTGCCAAAGTCATTTTTTTTCATTCAAAGTCCTTCGGATTAATTTTATGGATAATAGTTCATAAAAAATAGTCTGTATCGGAAAGACGTAAATATACGTCCGGGGCAATTAGCGCTCTGGCTGACAGAGATATTTATACACGCCGGTGGACTTTAAGAGATTATAGTCGAAATAGCCAATTATAGCCAATTCTATCTCCACCTCCACAATTTCTGCATGTAGACTGAAGGGGAGGGAAATATTCTCCAGTCCCTTCGCTCGTGATTAAGCCCACAAGACTACGGACTCACTGATTTAACGAGCATGTACTCCGTGTGTACTCGGAGGGTGAAATAATGTTGTTGTTGTTTTCTGATGCCACCTGTCTGACCTAGTCAGATCGAGGCCCACGAAATTCATCGTGGCATGAGCAAGAGGTACGCCTGTCATTGGCCTTGAGCACCATACAGGTGACAGTACGATTTAGCTCGGCGAAATTCCCCGAAGGGACGATAGATGGCGACACCAATTCTATCTCCACCTCCACAATTTCTGCATGTAAACTGAAGGGGAGGGAAATATTCTCCAGTCTCTGCGCTCGTGATTAAGCCCACAAGACTACGGACCCACTGATTTAACGAGCACGTACTCCGTGTGTACTCGGAGGGTGTTTGGTGGCATCGGGCATCGAACCCAGGCCTTCCGGTCTGGAGTCCGATGCTCTCACCACTAGGCTACCCACGCTGTATGGAATGTGAGGGCGAGATGAAAATTATGATTGATCATTGGGTCGTAAATATTGAAAATTTGAGAAGCACTGTGTTAACAATGAATCAACACAGTTTTCATATGTAATGATGGCCGCGCTAACCTAGTGGTCCTGTAATCGACTCATGGTCGGCGTGTCATGCGTTCGAGACTAGTACCACTGAAGACCCGCCATGCACAGAGAAGGCACATTAAATAGGTCGAGGCTCCAACATCTCTTTTTGGTGTGGTGTGGATGCTAAAAGAAGGGAATTCCAACTCAGGTGTCGTCCTCCTCAATTGACCATGCTTCAAAATTACGAGATCCGTTACCAAAACACCTCCAGGAACTGAATATTTCGACGTTAATATTCAATCCCTCATACGATTATTTGATTTCAATTGATGTCGCACCCTGATGCCACACGAGAATTATTGAAAGCGGATGTCGTAATTTTGAATAATGGTCAAATGACTTAAAAAACACTTGAGTTAGAACCCTCGTGCTCCCAAACTTCCTCACTTCACCAGAAGAAAAACTTTGAGACTCGAAAGATCTAACGCGTGCACCAGATCATTTTTTTTAGAATCCTCTAAAATATATATATATATATATATAAAGATACTTTCAATCAATATTGATATAAATTTGCGAAAAATGAAATAATAGTCTTCGTGCAAAACATTTTGGGCTTTTCGACTTCGTGAATTTTTTATGTGTCTGGACTCTTTATTGAATGTTATTATGAAGGAATGAGAAAAGTCTTATATATGTCGCCGCTGACGTCACCATGACAACAGGTATTCAAAATCAGCAGGATAACGGGAGATGAATGAGATGTCAGAAAACGAGAGAGAGAGAAATCTTTATTTCTTCTTCAGAGATTTATTCATAAAATATTAAGAGAAAAATAGGGAAAGAGGTTGGAATCGAAAAGAAATGTGTGTGCATTTTTCCCCGTAGGCGACTTGCACTTTCGAATTTCCTTGATTTGCAAGCTCTCTTTAGTCTGTTGATTTGAAGTAGAAACTAAACTCGCAATGAATCGCATAAAAATACATCTTCATGTAGATTGAGTACAATTGTACGGTGTATCAATCAGGATTCAAAATACTTATGCTAGCTTGGAGGGGAAATTTGGAGTGCGGTATCTTTGCTCAGATGTCGTCTTCCTCACTTCACTATGGATTTTTGGTTGAGGTCTGTTATTTTTAGTAAGTTTTTTTTATCCCATGTTATTTATTAGCACTATAACTGATTTTTCAGCCTTTCATCCCTACTGCAGTGGGTCGATAAATGAGTACCAAGCTTGCTTGGGAGCTTAAACACTGGGGGTCTCGCTTCAGACCGAACACCTGATCGGTACACCTGCTCATGCATCTCCGCGCCCAAAGGTCACATACAATGGGATAGGCACAGTAGGCCCTGTCCCTCATGGGAAGTTGCGCCGCTGAGTTTGAGTTTGAGTATAATTGATTCTGAATCCTAATCCTTTATCACTTCATAGGAATTTTTAAACACGAAGCACTTTTCTGATTTTTAATTGCATATACTTTAGATACAAAAAGCTTATAAAATTCAGAGAATGAAAATTGACTATATATATATATATATATATATATATATATATATATATATATAATTTTGGTGTGGGGGGAATTTCAGACTGGTAGGTACCCGCTCAGGCTCAGGTGTTGTCCTCATTGCCTGTTCGTAGTACAAAATTTGAGGTTTCGTTGCCAATAGCCCTCGTATTGTTATATACAACAACAAAAAGAACCCCACTCACTTGTATATATATCATTTGAAACTGATAATGGTTTCATACTTTTGTGACGAACATCGCGGTTTTCGTTCAGTGTCCAATGACGAGAGCGACAACCGAATTGGCACTTCACTCTCCAAACTACCACTCTACGTCAATAGTGGAAAGCATCGCAACACGAGTTGAATGATTACCTTGATCAATGCCAACTTGAAGAGCTTGAGTGAGTGAGAGAGTGAAGATTAACGTCGCACTGTTCAGCTACACGAGGGCTTTTGGCGACGGACCACGTAATTTTGAACCATGGTCAAGTGACGTGGACGACACCTGAGCTGGCACCCCCTCTCCTAACTACCACACCACACCAACGGGAGGACGTTTCAGCTCTCGACAGATTTAGCGTGCATCGCTGCCCTACACGGCGGGTCTTTAGTGGTACTGGGCTCGAACTCGTGACAAAGCCAGCCACGATCCGATGCCTATACCACTCGGCTACCGCGGCCATCAAAGAGCTTGAGAATGATGATTCAAGGAGTGAGTGAGTGTATGTTAACTTCTCCCTAGAAAGCTGCATCAGGTATTTTGGGGATGAGTCTCGTCATTTTGAACCATAGTCGGATGACGAGGATGACACCTGAGTTGGCACACCCTCTCCAAAATTCCACACCACACCAATGGGAGGATGCTTGAGTCTTAACAGATTTAATGCGCAACGGTCCCCTCCACATGGTTGGTCTTCAGCGGCAGAAGGTTCAAAATCATGATATGTCTGGAACGAGTCCGTGGCCTTGAACACTAGGCTACCACGTTTTGATGATGTTTCAGAAGAAGACGATACGAGACTGTGTATGAATAAATATAAATAAGGGCACACGAGAAATCTCCTGAATATATATATATATATATATATGTAAATCATTAATGCATATTCTACAGATAAATTATCAAGACGTCGGGTCTTATTATCGGCCGAAACACCGTAATTCAAATTCACAAACAATTTATATAAAAATGAGTTAAAAAGTAGAGTAATAATTCTTAAAAAATCCAAAGTTCTTAAGACTAATATAGGCTTCTTTTTTCCCAAGTTCCTTCCGAAACAAGAAAATGAGGTAAAAAAGCAATGTAATGTGTCATTACACTAATAACGTCTGTATCGGAAACATTTAGTAACTTCGTAGGACGAGACAGTGTCTTGTGTTAGCTCCTTGAACAAAGTAATCAACCGGGATTCTTTTATTACTGTCGACGTGTCGTAAATCAGAGTGGAGAGAAAAGGCTCTTCCGTCTGGGATTTCTTCTAAAAATAACTTCCCTTCGTAAATCAGCGCCCAACAGCATTTTTTCTATTATTATTATTCCTCGTTGCAAATGACTCCCGTATTCAATTTCACGCTGCTGCTCCGATGTTGTTTGATTCCGCGCGCTCTTCCCTTTGATGCACAAAGGCGTGGATATTATTATTCGTATGGAAATGAAACAAATTCTCGCGAGTAGCCATTTCTACCTTATGAGTCATCCAGGGGGCTTTTGTTTAAGTTATGGATAAATGAGTCGGCTTAATCATTTCGATTTAGTTTATAGGATAGTTCACGTCTACTTTCATTAGTAATGAACTGATGAGTATATTTTACAGATGGAAACTTTATTTTTATTGTTTATTGCGTTTGAAGTATTATTTTATTGACATCAGTTTTCGGTGGATGAACATTGCTTTGAAGAGAGTTTAATATCTTGTTTAAATACATTTATCTTTAGAGAATAAAAACCTAATAGGTATTTTACAGAAAAAGCAATACCAAAAATTTTAATCTTTTATTATTACATCAATTGCTTAAAATAATAGATACATGTTCATACTAAAATGATGGGACAAAATTTGAGAGGTTTAAAAGCTCACTAAAACAAACAATTTTTGTGTAAGAGTTTATAGGCTGAAGTGCTGCGTTGTTTGGGACACAAACAGAAAAATAACACATTAACGGGAACGAAAAATGTTCATTAGCAATATAATTGACGAGTGACTCCGTAGAGAAAATGTTAAAATAGTTTTAGAAATAGCATCTACCACCAACCGTCATATATGCTTAGAGGCACTTATGGCGTGGTTAGCTGACAATATTGGCGATAGTTGAAGGCAGCAAAGCGGTATGCATGCGATCTATTTCACCACTGAAATTGGCATTTGCGCTTGAGAATTCGGTCGTTATGTGCGATTTAACTAACAGCAAAAAGTTATACATGCATCTAATGTGCGATGTTGTTAATAGGAACGGTAGAGCAACGCTATGGCTCTATCAGGTACGTTTTCTAAGCAGACATATGCTTAACAAAATAGACGTATTCTTTACCCCAAGTAGCTGTATTAAAATGGTTCATTTATCGCCAGTACTGATAGAAGGGGTAGATCGAGGACTGTACGACAAACACATCTGGAAGAAGTCATTATGGATCATGTGGACGAAACACCCGGCACAAGTACAAGGGCTGTGGCATGTCATCTGCATGTCACTCAACTAACCGTTTGAAGAGTTTTACGGTTCGACTGTTGGCGGATGTAATTACGCAAACTGTTGTCTGTATAGAATCACTTTTTAAGTATAATACTAATGAACTTTTTATGTTTCCGTTAATGTGTTATTTTTTCTGTTTGTTTCCTCAACGAGACACTTCAGCCCATATATTTCTTGCAAAAATTGTTTGCTTTCGTGAGCTCTACCACCCCTCAAAGTTTGTCCCATCATTTTAGAATCACCCTGTTGATGTTTTCTATAGCTGTTAATTTTCTCGGCATATATTTTTCAATTTTTTTTCTCTTGTACTGTATCACGTGGAATTAAAAATTAATTTCCCCCCTAACTGAAAAAATCCCAAGTGTATTCGCTGAATGGTGCCATATTTAAGAGAAAGACTCCGTCAGTATGAAATATATGTTTTGCATTCACGCACATTTCTTTTACTGTAGGATTGTATGTGTGCTGGTTGATTATTAATATCGAATGGGAAGAATCATTAGGGGAGGTAGAATGAAGAATTGATAAGCATTCCAACATCAAAAAGTATGGTATGGAATGCTGCGTAATAAAAATATCATAGAATTATAGAAATTGTTAAAAATAAAAAATGAGTGTGTGTTGTACAAGCTTAAAGTATTTGAAAGAGTCTCTTATTGGTTAGTGAGATTAGATGCGAAATTTTATTCTGGATTTATATGAGAAAAAAAATCACACTTATTTCGCATAAAAGCTATCTATAAATAAACCTTCTTTGTGCTATTAATACATTTGTAACCCTCAGATGCGAAAACAGAGCAAGTTTTCAATTTAAAAATGAATTTTGGCAATGGAAGTTACCGAATACCTAATTCCATATAATCATTTGACTCTGAAATAAATACGTGGACAGCAATGTGGCATGTGATGATAATGAAGGGCGACTGGACCCTTAGACGAACTTTTCAACAGTCATTCGAGAATCTCGCTTTGCAAATTAGTTCCGAAACGCGACCCTCTGTTATGCTAATAAGACTCTGGGGAGACATGAGTTCAAGAGATTGTTCGATGCGTTAATATATTCTGATAAAATAGTTACCGTCGCCGGAATAAATTCATCATATCTCCATTAAATGAAGTTGTGGAAACAATTTCTTAATAAAACAGCGTTCGGGTGACTGTTCACAGCCGCCGTAGCTGAATGACACGATCGTGGTTGATGTTCAGCCCTGGTGCCACTAAGTAAATGCCATGTAGGGGTTTACGTGAGTTGAAGCTGTCGAGACTCAATATCATCTCGTTCACGTGATGGGGATATTTGGGGAGGGGATTGCCGGTTCACATACGTCGTCATACCCACTAGACAACGTTTCAAAATGGTGTCCGTTCCTAATAGATTTTGCATTGCCTTACAATATGACGTTAAGGTATCCTACTACGTTCGGAACCGTGATTTTGCAAAGTGCATAAATAGAAAATTTTCATGATATTTAGTGTCACTCTGATAGAATATATGCATAAATTTGTTTTAAATACATTTTGACAAAAGAATTTATTTAAATATAATATTTTGGCAAAAAATTAACTTAGAACAATCTTTCTTCCAAATGTTCTTCTTTTGTAAAAAATGCTTCTATTGTTGTTGTCGTGTGTTTATTACTGGGATACACACGAAAGACGTGAGATAGATGAACAGAAACATATAACACAACCACAGAAGAATACAGATTTTATTACAAACGATGATCACAGCATATAACAAGATGAGGTGCGCTGCTTTTCCTTTCGAGACGGGAATCCATTTCAGGCGAAAGAGACCGACTTCTTTCCTGAAGAAGATTCAACCAAGTTTTACTCGGGATTCGAACCCGAACCCACTCGGTTACAAGCCGAGGGTAACAGCCACCATACTGGCTGGGCGACAATGCTTTTATTATGATAATATTTTGCCTGTATATAGCTTAGACCTCTCTACAGAGGCCCAACTAGAATTTTTGAAATATGTAACTTAGAGGTGGGTTTATTCATATTTTACAACAGAGGGGAGAAATTTTAAGAAAAAAACGCCAATAATTATTTTAATTGGTGGTAACTGTGAAAATAATGTGAATTTTTCAAAAATTCTAGTTGGGCCTCTAGCTATAAACAGGTAAAATATTATTATAATACAGAGTGTTTCTTTTCCAGGTATAGAACTTTAAGTTGGCATTACTTTCCAAGATGGCGACCGATTTAACAGCTGTCAAGTGATTTATTCTTAGTTTGGTTTGGCAATTCATCATGAATAGACTCACGCCTGAACAACGCTTTCAAATTGTGAAATTTTATTTCGAAAATAATGGCCACGCGATTTTCATAAGCGAATTTTGTTTAGCGATGAAGCGCACTTCTGGTTGAATGGCTACGTCAACAAACAAAACTGCCGCATTTGGAGGGAAGTTAATCCACAAGTGTATGTCGAAACACCGTTACATCCAGAAAAACTGACTGTTTGGTGAGCTTTATGGGCTGGGGGAATCATTGGTCCGTACTTCTTCAAAAACGATGAAGGCCACAACGTTACAGTCAATGGTGATCGGTATAGAGCCATGATTACTAACTTTTTCATTCCTGAATTGAACAATCATGATGTCCGGGAGCTGTGGTTCCAACAAGACGGCACAACATGTCACACAGCTCGTGCCACAATCGATTTATTGAAAGACGCGTTTGGTGACTGCCTAATTTCACGTTTTGGACCTGTGAATTGGCCTCCAAGATCTTGTGATTTAACACCGCTAGACTATTTTCGGTGGGGCTTTGTAAAGTCATTGGTCTATGCGGATAAGCCACAAACTCTTGTCCATTTGCAAGACAACATTCGCCGTGTTATTGCCGATATACGGCCACAAATGTTGGAAAAAGTCATCGAAAATTGGACGTCCAGATTGGACTACATCCGAGCCAGCCGTGGCAGTCCTATGCCAGAAATCATATTTAAAATGTAATGCCCCAAGATTATCTTTCGAATAAAGAAAAATCCATGTCAATAGAATAATACATCGTTGTTTTATTGCAAGTTAAAGTTCTATAACTCTCAAAAAATCACCCTTTAGAAGTATTTTTCACAAAAGGAGAACATTTGGAAAAAAGATTATTCTGAGTTAATTTTTTGATAAAATATTATATTTAAACATTTTTTTTATCAAAATCTCTTTAAAACAATTTTATGCATGTATTGTAATCTGAGTGACACTAAATATCATGAAAATTATCCATTAATGCGCTTTTTTAAAATTATGGTTCTGAACGTATGCTATATGTTATATGCCGGTATGCTATTTTTACAGAAAGAATGAAAACGCCAGATTTTTTTTTAACTATGGAATTTCTTTATGTCGAGGGGGCCTGGCTATGCAAATAGTCACAGGTTCAAACTCATATAGACAGCGTTTCTTCTTATTCAGTTAAAGTCCACGGTAGCCTAGTGGTCAAGGTAACGGACTCGTGGCCGGCCTGTCATGAGTTCGTGCCCAGTACCGTTGAAATACGCCGTGTAGGGCAGAGATGCACATTGAATCTGTCGAGAGCTCAAGCGTCCTCCCGTTGGTGCGGTAGTTAGGAGAGGGGGGTGTCAGCTCAGGTGTCGTCCTCGTCACTTGACCATGGTTAAAATATACGAGGTCCATCACTAAAAGCCCTCGAGTAGCTGAACAGTGTGACGTTAATATTCACTCACTCACTCACCTGGCGCCACTAAAGATCTATAGTGTAGAGAGGTTGATACACGTTGCATGTTTCGAAGCTCAAAGCCCTCGCATAGGCATAGTTCGAAAATTCGTAGAGTAGAGGGCCAGATCAGTGTGATTCTTATCATTTCACTGTGATTCGAAAGTGTGAGATTTGTCTTCCACATACCTTGTATAGCTTAGAAGTAATACGTTAATAAAAAAATTGATGTTTTAAATTTATATGTATTTAGTGGAATAGAATAATGTATATATATATATATATATATATATATTGCCACATTAAATGATAAAAATGTTGTCCTACATTGCATTATACAAAATGACTCTTTTATATCACATTAAAAGACAAAATCAATGTTTGTGCAAACAAGTTTTACAAATATTGTATTCAGCATGCCTATCCTTACTGTTTTTTTTATAATTATATTAATAAATATATTATAAAAAATAGGTTATGATATGTGTTATATATATAATCTCTTAATTTTCACTCTCTTACTTTATTTACATAGATTTTTTGCTTTTCTCATGCACTTCATCTGCTACTTTTACTTCTTTCTTTTTACTAATACATTGTAACGATTTGGCACATAGCACTAAGAGGCTTGACACCTATCGCCCGATAGACTGGAAAGAGGGCGCTGCTGTGAACTGTTTTCCCTTTTGAGCGGAAAGGAGAGAGAAGAGGAGTGTGATCTCGAACATAAAAATGGAGGAAAATGCCCGTAGTTCCCAATGCGATTTATAACTGAAAATAGAGTTGTAAATATAGTGATGTGCTTTGAAAAAATAATAGTAAATGGTAAATCCGGTAAATAAGAATCATGTTTAATTCAACCTACGGAAGACACTACAACATGATATAGCAGTTTTGTTTTACAGATAGCGTTTTTTGTGTGTGTTAGATAGCGTTATATGGGTTCACATTAGGGAGATAGATTAATCGGCATATACAGGGTGTTGCCTAATTCGACAGACATACTCAGAGGGGTGATAGTATGGATAGCGCGAGGATGACAAATTAACATAGAAGCTGGGGTCGCAAACCACGTTCAGTCGTTGAAAATCGTGATTATAATAGCCGTTTGGGTAAAGGGTGCGCCAGACGAGGGACGTAGCTAAACGAATGCGTGGATTTAGAACACAATGCTAGATTTGAAGAAATCGGCCCCCATGCAAATTTCCCACTCGTCTAGGGGAGGATGAAAGGGGCGAGCAATAGATGAACAATTGTCGTATGTGAACGCTGCACAAAACGCGGGTGTTAAACTGCATCTTTTAAAAAATATTGGATTAAACGAGCGAGAAATATGCATCTCATTAACGGTCGAGTCACTTTTATCTTCTTCATGCGAGTGGAAAGTTTGCATATGGGCAGGTCTTTTTCAATTCTACCCCTGTGTTTTTAAACCACGTATTCGTTTAGCTACTATTTTCGTGTAGTGCATCTTTTACCCGAACGGCTTCTATAATCACGATTTTCACCGACTGAACGTGGTTTGCGACCCCAGGTTCTATGTTAATGCTGCCTACTATCACCTCTCTCAGTTTGTCGATTGAATTTGGCAACACTCTGTTTAGCTGGCGCATGCATATTCTGTCTCGAAACATTAGTTCTGTTGCTTAGTATAGTCTTATTAATATATATATATAATATTTATATTATATTATTACTATATTATTTTTATTAGAATATGCAGTATTTGAAGTAATGCAAGAATTCCAGTGCCTGAGTGGTAGTGCACCACTCGTTCACACTACAGGTCCGAGGTTTAAATCCCAGGTTGGGCAAGGTTGACTCAACCTTTCATCTCTTCCGTGGGTCGATAAATGAGTACCAAGCTTGCTTGGGAACTTAACACTGGCGGTTTCACTTCAGACTACTACCTGATCGGATGATCTGCTCATGCAGCTCAGGGCCTAAGGTCACGTATCGCGCATTCATACCCCAGATCTTGGGTCTAGCCTCGGGCTGGCAAGGTTGACTGTGCCTTTCATCCTTTCAGTGGGTGGATAAATGAGTACCTTGTTTAGGGACTAAACATTGGGAGTTTCACTTCAGACTGAACATCTGATCGGGAGATCTACTCATGCACCTCGGCACCCAATGGTCACGAAAACTGATATGGGCACAACAAGCCTTGGCCCTGATTGGCTGTTGCGCCACTGAGTTAAGTAAAGATGTTTACAAAATTCTAAATTAATGTAAAATACATGTATGGTAAAGGATTTTTATATATATAAAGAATGTATATATCCACGTACGTGCGTACATCATGTGAATATAACGAAATAAATACGCTTCTAAAACTGTTAAAGTATGAGATCAAAAGTTGTTTTAATTCATTTTTATTTAATTAAATGCTGCCTTTTTAAGTTCTTTTCATCTTCAGCTTTATTTTAATATTTCTGAAAACCGGAAGACGTGCATTTTTTTTCTGAAATTAAAAGTGTAGGTTTCATCTTAAGAATTTTAATGGGGTGCGCACACCATGTATGAATGGAGCGTAAATCCTTATGAAGAATAGAACTCACTTCAAGGAATGAACTAACTGTGCCAGACGTCTAGACTGGGGCAGTTCAATTGATTCACTGCACTGCTCGTATTGAAATCACTCAATTGTTATCTAGAATTCCTTACGTGTAATCGCAGTAAATACCTCCCCCGTATACCCAGTTAAGCCGTTCAACTGTGATGCAATTATTCACAATATCTGTTAAAATATTTTATTATTAACCAGCCATTATGTATGTAATACTGCGTTCAGTTTAATAATGAAACTATTGCATTTGCTTCATGTGAACATTTTTTTGCATTCATACAGAGCCACTATAATTTAATACACAATTATTCATACAGAATTTTAAAACGCTCTTGTAAAATTATTAAAACCGAATACAGCAAAAAAGAACATTTAAAAGAATACAGGAAAATAACATTTAAAAGAAAACAAGAAAAAGAACGTTTAGAAGAATACAGAAAAAAAATTCAAGTTTAATTTAGAAATCTGACAGGTGTTCTTTGTGTAAAATCTTGGTTACATGGCTTACATCAACCTGGCAGTCTAGTTCCTGTACTCTCTCAATAAGGTACTGGCCACGGTAGCCTAGTGGGAAAGGTATCGGATCTTGGCTGGCATATCAGGAATTCGAGCCCAATATCACCAAAAACCCGCAGTGTAGGGGAGCTATGCACGTTAAATCTGTCGAGCGCTCAAACGCTTTCCCGTTGTTGTGGTTTGGTAGTTAGGAGAGGGGAATGCTAGCTCAGGTGTCGTCCTCGTCACTTAATCGTGGTTCAAAATTGCGTGGTCTGTCTCCAAACGCCCTCGTGTAGCTGAATAGTGCGACGTTAATATTCACTCACTCACTCATTCTAATAGTGGGAAAGATGAAATATAAATATATAGAATTCAAGCAAAAACTTTAACCGTTTGAAGGAAGTGACAAACAAATTTATAAACGTAAAAGGCAACTCTGTTAATAAGACTATTGATAACATTTTGCAACATTTTACTTAACGCATGTCGGGGCTTCGTTAGCTTGGGAGCTCTTTAGCGCATTATTGATACTGCTGATACGTCAGTAGCTACGCCTCCGAGTTGTTAATATCTCGGTTGGATAGCGTTTATTTAAAAATAATTCGTGTTAAAGATATTCTCTCGAATGAATTCTTCAAATGTGAAAATTTTTCTAAGTTCTTAAGGCCGTATCACACGTACACGTTACGAGCAATTTTTTATCCAATTCGTGCAATTTTTACTCAGTTGCCATAGCAACAGCTTTCGAACAACTTTTTGCTAGTGAGCTCAAAAAGTTGTTCCAAATAAAAGTTGCTTGAAATTCCAGCCAATGAGGTTCTTCGGCGCTTTAAGTCATAAACAAGATGACGGCTTCGATTTCATCAAACGCATCAGATATTGCGTATAATATTTTAACGGCGTAAAATATTTTAAATAGAACGGTGTTCCGTTTCTGTTTATGCCCATCAGCAAAAGCGCTAGCGAAATAAAAGAAATAATTTTGGATGTTCGTTTACCGAAGCAGAAAAATCAGCGAATAATTTTTCAATGTGGAGATAGAGCACGGTTGACGTCAGAGCACGTCATTTTGCTTACGGCAACCCTTTACCCTCATTGACAACTCATCTTATCTTTTCAGTGTTCATGTCCTCTTTGCCACGTGATGCAACAGAACCGCATGAAAGAATAACACGTGCTGTTAATAATCTTGACCTTGCTATGGCAGGATCATGGTTGTGCCATGCCACGTAACTTAGGTCTCACACATAGAAAACCTGTAGAACATGTGAATCAGACTTTCATTCTTTCTTCATTCTTTCTAATGCTCTATTTCGCTGTATTCGTAAGTTTTTTTTCTACTATTGCGCTTTGAACCCTGGGTGGGAATATAAATAATTGCATATATGTGGATACCTATGTACTTAAATTTAAAATCAGGGGCTGTACAAGCAGGGGAAAAAAGTTACGAACCTTTGGTATATATATAACAACGATTTGGCATACACAATCTTTTATACTTCACAATGAAAGTTCTTTATAATCGAAGTTGTATGATAGTTAAAATAACCACAGTGTAACTGAGTGGACGGGGCATTGAAATAGCAACCGGTAATTTTTCATTCAAACTGCTTGTTCTAATTAATCCTGACTCTATACGTCGTTCATGAACAATCAACGAATTTTATTGGTCATTCTTCTTAAGGTATCCGAACACGTTGAAAATGACGAAATTCGGTCAAGAGAGATATTTTTGTTTTCTCTTTTATTGAATAGAGCCATCTTTTGTCTTTACAAAACATATTTTGTTTTGTTTCTACTCTACCTAGAGGCCAAGCTACAATCAATTTTATTAAGTTAGAAAAACCGGAAGTGGGTCTTTGATCTACCGGAAGTGGGCATTTAAATGACTCGAAATCTATCATGGCGAGTCTGATGACTCAAAACATAACATATGTATTTCTATAACACTTTTTGCACTTGATATTTATGCTATTTTCTAGAGAATGTACTAAAATATTGCATATTGTATGAATATTTTTTGAGTTAAAGCTTGTTATTTAAATAATGGTCTCATAAAGAATATGATTTTTCTTATAATGTTTACTCAATCAACTCTAAAATTTTCAAATTTTAATAAAACATTAAAATTTTAATACATTCTCTAGACAAATGCATCTAGATTTTTTTGGTAATATTTTTACTAATATAAGTTTATTACTTTTTTCTTTAATTGCTTTGAAGTTTTACAAAAATGTTGCTAAAATTTCACTTATAATAGTGATTTTTGTGAAATTTAGGCAATTTATTTTAAATATTGTTAGTTAAATATTAGTATTTATTGGTATTGAGTCCTAAAAAAGCCTTTATAATGTTTAAATATGTTATTTTGTGTTAAAAAGTGCTCCGAACGTGTTCGGATACCTAAAGTTTCCTTTCTCCCAACTTTCACTTTTAATCTCGCGAGAAAAAAAATTTGAGCCTACCTTAATGTGAATAGCTACAATACTCTTTTTTTTTGTACATAGTGTTCTATGTTAGAATCAAGACTCGAAACCACCTCATGATGCCAAACCGGCCGATTGTGAAAGATATTATTTTTATAATATTATCACGGCCATTTGAGGGAGAGACACAAAGGTTACAGTATAAAGCTTCACAAAGGCTATTAGCGACGAACTTCATAATTTTGAATCCTAGTCAAATTGTAAAGGTTTCTATCCACGAGACTTCAACTAATCATCTTGAGGGAAACTATTCTTTAACTGTGATTTCAGTTTAAAGACAGATTTCCGTACAAAAGACATGATTGTATGCGAATCTCTAAATGCTATTTTAACACTGGTAATGGAAGTTTTAGGGTAATCGTGAAAATAGGGGAACGTGATTTGTGAAATGGAGTCTTGCGTATTGAAGTTAGTGTTCAAACTTAGCGTCTATTCAGAGCAGTGGGAGGGATATAGGAGTTCATTTGTACAAAGCTGTTGCTGTTCAGGAAAAAGTAGTCGAGTGAACTGCAAGCGGATCAAGAGTTGATTTATTTTGAATAATCTTTTGAGTTAGATTATGAGTTTGGATTAAGATTACACCCAAAGTAATTGAATTAGTTTTAAATTACTCATAAAGTAATAAACCCTAAATAAAAGCAATTATTTGAAAAACTATGTGTCTGCTTCTTCCACGAACCGTATTTCACCTACAACCTCCTGGTTGTGAGAAAATTATGCGAATGACACCTGATCTGGGACCCCTCTTATAACTTACACATCACACCAACAGGATCACGTCTTAACCCCGAAATATATAACGTGCATCGGCCCCCTCCACATGATGGGTCTTCTGCGGAACCAGGCACTGTGGCCACCTCAGTCATTTGAAACCTAATCATTGTTTAACACCAAATCTAAAAACAAAATTGTGTATTACATTTAATAATAATCATTGCTAAAAAGTTGTTTTGTTATTTTTTAAGCATTTGCTCAATTAATGCCCTATAATGATTTTATTTTGAGAAGTATAATTAACTTCTTTGTTGCCTCGGTTTTAAAATGGAATGTATTTCCTCTTCAGGTGTGTTAGTGCTTAAATGAGAATATTCAGTAAAAAACTCTAATTATCATTCTGTAACAGCCGATCATAAATAAACAGAACACATATTGATTCATTTATCGATATATGCCTGCAGTTAAGAAAGATAGATCACTCATGAATAGTTCTATTATCGACTTTCCAATTTATTGAGATCGTATTCTTTTAAAAAGACGATTAAACATTTTAGAAAAATTTTCTATGGCTACTTTATGTATATTTTTAATATTTGAATGATGTTCTCTGTTTTATATGTATAGTTTAATAAAGACCACGTTCGATAAGCTTTAACTAAATATTTTTAAAAAAATCTGAATATTTTCTCGATATTTGACCGGACCCTTGTATACTAATTTCCAAATTCCATCGCGCAAATCAGTATCAGGTAGCATACGAAGCCAGCTCAATTAAAATCATATCTGGTGCAAAACTTATTTACAGGGCCTTGAAGCAAATTTAATGTAATGTAATAATTCAGTTCATTCTGCTATTTTTTAAGTTACTCAAATAGAACAATAATGAATACCTGAAAGCGATAATTAATTATATTTTAGTAATATAAACATTTCAATCACACGGACCAAATCTATTTCGAATTGCCGGCTCCGGTATCATAGACGTAGCAAGCCAGCTTCGCAAGCCTAAGGTTGAGGGTTCGATCCCGGCTAGGTTTTCTGGATGCGAAAATCGTAGGCTCTCATGTCATATGAGGTTATGCATCCCTTGAGTATCACTTTAAATCTGATAATCTCAGCACGATTAAATCACGACAATATTTAGCGTATGACGTGAGCTTTAATTAAAAATTAATTGAAGTGTCAAAATGTGGTATCAAAAACCGCCACGAGATGTTGGCACTAGGAAAGGGCTCTTATATTTAAGGACTTGCTGTGTCTGCAAAGGCTAAGTTGCTAAAATGCATCCCCATTGGAAAAAAAATTGCTTACATTACAAAAGTGATTGATCCGTATACTTATGGGATTTACGACAATAGAATAAGGCTACACTATGCTATTTTTATTTCTTTTTTTGCATATTTTATAGAAAATTAGACATATTATCGTAATTAACCAGTTTTTTTTATAATTCTACTAAGCAAATTGATGGAAATTATTCATTGAAAACAAATTCTCGAGAAAGCTCCTACTACGTATAAGTCCGTCCACAAATTAGAAAAGATTTAGAATAATTAAGTACCTTATGTAGGTCCAGTTGTCGAGAGGTACTTCCACACCACATGTCCAGATTCTATTCCCGGGCTGGGAAGGTCAACTCAACCTTTCATCCCTACTGCAGTGGGTCGATAAATAAGTACCAAGCTTGCTTGGGAACTTAAACAATGACCACCTGATCGAGACTTCTGCTCATGCACCTCAGCGCCCAATGGTCACGTACACGGGGATGGGCACAATAGACTCTGGCCCTCATGGGCTGCTGAGCCACTGAGTTTGAGTTGAGTTTAAATACCTTATGTAAAAAATACGCTTGAAGTAAACAAAAGAACTCCTAATAGCTACAATATTTAGGTAGCAAAAATGTTGTAATTGCTTTCAAAATTGTAACAAATAAATTGTTATGTAAAAGTTACCACATAAATTCGCATATGTATCCAATACTTGCGTGCAGTTCCTGCATGGCAAGTTATAAACGTTGAGGCAACAAAATTATAAGACTTTAACATGTGCAAGAATGATTAACCTCTGTTGGTTACATATCCCTGCGTTAAAAGTTTTCCAATTTCTCGAAAATGCTCGTCGGTATAACATGTTTAGTATCCAATGTACACTGGAGTGCAAATTAAAGTTACATACATATGTTTTGCATTAAATATGATACAAATAAGAACCGCTGTAATTTGAAAAAGTGACGTCATATAGCGTAATTTAGAAAACTATTTCAATTTATGCATCTAGTGTCTTTATACTGAAGAGGATCGTTTCTTTCCCTATATATATATTAAAAGAAACAAGCAGAATTTGAAATTAAGAAAGTTAAAGCTTTCTAAAACTGCACAATTTGTTGATTGTTATACATAGAAAACCTCTCCATATGACTACACGGAATTGTTTATATGATGAGTTGCAGTGGAATTCTGTTAGTCATCTAGAAGCTGATCATTCACGGACGGTTTTCACATTCGTTCCCAGGATCCCAAATGGTTGTTTACAGATTACAATAGCAGTTTCAGGCATCGAGAACGATTTCTAGAGTGAGTGAGTAAATATTAACATCGCACTGTTCAGCTACGTGAATCTCTTGCCTACACTGCGGGTCTTTAGTGGTACTGGGCTCGAACTCGCGTGACAAGCCAGCCACGATCCGATACCTTAACCACTAGGCTACCGCGGCCATGAACGATTTCTAGTAGGACTGGACTAGGTTGACCAAGAGTTACAACACATGCAGAGGATTGCTATGTGGCTTTAAATACGCGACGCCAAATAGCCATCTTTTAATACGACTGCCAAATAGCCATCTCAGAACCTCACTTCTGGATCTGCTATAATGGTAGTAAAACAAAACGTGGATAGACGGTTATTTTAGAAGGGCCTTCATACCCAGAAACCAGTGGTACGTTTTCTCTTACGCAAGAACCCATCTATCTTTGAACCGTGAAAATCACTCTTAGATACAGAATTATTGGCGATATGTTTCTTTCGTGGTTCAGCACACAACGCATTTCTCGATTAGTTATAACCTGAAAAGTACATGAAAAACGCGATATTATCCTACAAATATCAAAAAAATCGATCACTTTGGTGGTACTGTGGTGGTATAAAACCGGATAGCGTTGGACGCGCGTACACCACACCATATCTTCTCTCATGATACGGTTGCGGCAGAATATTATAACGAATGAGATTCTGTAACTCTACGGGCAACTTTTTCAAGGAAGTGTTGGAGAGCAGTTACTTTATTACGGAAAATAACGCCTGGCAACACAAAGCTGCACTTGTCAACAATCATCAGGAAGGAAAACGTATTCGCCGAACGTCAATTCTATATGCTTGTGGGGTTCTAAGAAGAGCCATGTGTGTCAACACTTCCTCCTAGAGCCTTCAGGCGTAAAAATTGACTTCTTTGGAAGAATAGGAATTACTACCACAAAATTGTTGATTTATTAACAAGGAGAGTACGTTGTGGTGCTTGCACAAGCTGGACAAGTGTTTGTATAGCTGTACTAGGTAGCCACACCTCCTATTAAATGAGCAATACAGAATTATGATGCATTGTTTTTGACCAAAGTCGCTCTCAATTGTACATCAATCTACTTTAAGCCCTGTGTCGGTTTCTTGTTCCTATTTCCTGCCTTGCAACATAAGGTATTAGAAGGATAAATTTTTCCATGCATTAAGTCGAATTTTTTGTCGAAATATCTCATTTTTTTATGTTTGTAACTTTAATTTTGAATGCCAGTGTATAAATAAATTCTTTTGTGTATAATAAATAAATATGTAAAAACTTATTAACGCATCCTGGTCAAACAAAGCATAAGCGGCATTTGTATTTGATCAATAATTATGCATCATATATTCAATTAATTACAATTCCATGAATTGTTGCATTTGGGCTTACTATGAGTTTTGCTGAAGGAAGAATTGAGCACACACACATTGCAGGGTTTATTATTCGATAGCTGAGAATGTTGTGTACAATTGAAGATTAAATAGTGCCTAGGATGTCCATTTGTTTTAAAGTCCAAAATTTATTCATCTGGACTAATGTAATAGATAAGAATCGTTCATAATCCGTTGCATGGTTCACTCCTAGGAGAGCTCACACCTTTGGCGCGAATTACTTTGGTTGCCGATAATTGCGCCATCTTGGTAACCCTACTTTTAAACACTACATGCGGCAAACACTATATGCAACCCTAGTTATTTCTAGCATTTTCGTATTTTGTGGGCGCGCATTTCGAATTTCATTTTGTTGTTGGGCTCCGGGCTGGCTGCGTGTGTGAGGGAATATACTTTAGAATTTTTTTACTTTATAGAATGCAAAAGGTAAGAAAGAATTGATTGAATAATGTATGAAGGAAGGATTGATTGCTTCGAGTTATGAATGTCCTAAATGTAATGATTGGCATGATGTAACATGGTCGGCAATAAAACGGTTTCTTCGAAATCGTACCAGCCACGCCGAATATATGTTCGACCATTACCTCGCACAATAAATATGGCGGCGCTGACACGATCATTCGCTTAGCGATGAAACATTTAAGGCTTTTACAGTTACGCTGTACCCTCCACTCGGAAAAGATCAGCAGTAAGAAAGTAAGTGCTGTTTTTATATTTTTTTTAATCTTAAATGTATAATTTCCGTATTGTTTACATATATTTTCATTATGCACATCCACCTTATCCCGCTATATTTCCTTGCCACCATTGTCGGTTTCGCTTGGCACCATCTTGTTCTGGCTTGGCGCTTTTTTCGGTTTGTCGCCAAGGGTGTGGGCTCTCCTAGGATTTTACCGATTAAATAGAATGATTCTATATTTAAGTTACCTATTATCATCCATTGGGGGCTGCTTAATTATTTCATGGTAGCATACATCTCTCTCTAGAAAGATAATTTTTTAAAAATTATATTTATATATAGAGACATTCGCTCACATTCGTAGTTTATTTGTTTCTTAAACAGTAGTTAATACCATTTTATTGACACTTTTAAATTCAATTGAAGCGAAATTATTTTTCTTGCATATTTTTTGAATAATACTGTATCATTATATTATGTCAAAAAAATGGAAAATTTATTTTTAAGCTATTTAAAAACTTGAATGATAAGAAACAACTGACTCAATTTTCGAAAAAAATTCATTTCCAAAATAAATGAATTTTCCAAATACTTACATTTTCTAAATATATGCAACATTATTTTTATAATATTTGCTCATAAATTAAGAAATAATAACACAATAAAAATGTTTCCAATATAAGCAGAAGGATACAAAATCTACAGAAGGGAAAAATTTCAAAGTAATTATATATGTCGATAATTTCTTGTTATCGACATAGTTATGTATCGGCATAGTTATTGACACGACATAGCGTGTGAAAATTTTATATATAAAAATCGAGTTTTAGAGCAAGAAGTCTTCAATTACTGTATTCATGTGAAAAATGGTCCGACAAATTTCTTGAAGTTCGCCGCATTTATAAGCAATCGCTTGCTTTTTGTTCGTTCGTAGAAATGGTTTTAAAAGAATTTTCATAAGTAGAGGAAATATTTTTTGATTATAACCAAAACTTTTCCAAAATTTTTAGCTTATTCATTTTTATGTCTACAAAGGCCGCGTTAGCCTAGCGGCCAAGGTATTGGATTGCGGCTGGCGTGTCATGAGTTCGAGCCCAGTACCACTAAAGACCCGCCCTCTAGGGGAGCGAAGCATGATAAATCTGCCAAGAGCTCTACCGATCTCCGTTGGTGTGGTGTGGTAGTTAGGAGAGGGAGTGTGTCATCATCGTCACTTGACCACGTTACAAAATGACGAGGCCCGTTGCCAAAAGCCCGAGTGTAACTTAATAGTGCAACGTTAGAATTCACTCATTCATTTATGTATACAAATTATATGTGTGATTTGGACACTTCTTTTTTTTTCCTTGATGATAAAAGCACCACTATAAGAGTAAATCACAGGGGTCTTTCCAAATTCATGATTTAAGATTCTGGTTTTTGAATGCATTTCAAATTAGATCAGAATACTACTTGAACCCGATCAATTAGATCAAAATTTTAAACTGGCTATATCACAAAACACAGTCGTATTTAGTAACTATTTGAACGGATAAAGTTTGCAGAATTTACGATTCGAACTAATGTGTGAACATCATGGAGCATGTCAATCAAAATTAGGCAACTGCTGAAATACATTTTTACCGGTTTTTTTAAGTTTACATCAGATATTTCTTTTGCAAATTAGTCTCATTTAACCCTTTATCTACCACATTATCAGTTACTGCAGTTTATTTTTAGTACAATATTTTTTTTAATCACTACATTGAAAACTAAGGGATATGCATAAACAAAATACTCAACTTTGAGAAATTTAATCCATTAGAGTTACTTAATTAATTAAAGATATTCAACTGTAAAATCAATTATATACACTGTTTGCTTAAAACAAATAGTCAAATCGTATTTTAAGGTCTTCATTAACATACAAAAAAAGACACTTATCTTTTGACACTAACTACGTTTTCGGAAAAATTGTCAGCTGAAAACGCAATTTCTGCTATAAAACTATTCGCCCCTTCCCCGCCAAAATACTCTGGAAGCCATCGTAGCCTTATGGTCAAGGTAATGGACTCATGGCCGGCGTGTCATGAGTTTGAGCCTTGTGCCACTGAAGAGATGCCGTATAGGGGCGCGATGCCCGTAAAATTTGTCGATAGCTGAAAATTCCTCCCGTTGGTGTGATAGTTAGAAGACGGAAATACCAGCTCAAGTGTCGTCCTTATCACTTGACCATGGTTCAAAATTATGAGGTCCGTCGCCAATAACCATCTTGCAGCTGAACAGTGCTACGTTAATATTCACTCTCACACTCAACGCCCAAATACTCATCATAGAACCGGTGCTGCTACATATATCTTGGAAGAGTGGATTTAAAAGAATATTTCTGCTGAGTATCGTTAGAATATTCATAAAAATGGTTATCCCACGTAAATTTAAAGTGAGAGTGGTTCTCATAAGGGCCATCGCTAGAAAAAGGGTTGAAGTAAATCTCGTATAAGTTTTTTGATTTTATAATTTTTTAAAAATTTATTTTATTTATTTATTTATTTTAATTTTGAAGTTTTGGAAAAAAAATTGAGTTTATGTTTGATTCTAAATATTTTAAAGCATTATTTCCCTAAACTATACAAAAAGTTTTTTTTATTCTATTTAAGAAGACTATTTGGAAAAAAAAATTCAGTTTATACTTGGTTCTAAATATTTTAAAGCATTATTTCACTGAACTGCACCCAAAGTTTTTTTTATTCCATTTAAGAAGACTATTTTTCCTTGTGAAGAAAATCACAGAATTTTGTTTTCAATCGAATCAAAAACAATTGCATTCCAGAAACATTGAGGAATAACTGAACATTGCTTTTGCTGCAAGAAAATTTATTTGAAGAGAAATGTTCATATAATTTCATACTGCAGATGTACATCACGCAAAGCTCTCTCTAAAAGGTTTTTAAGTTATTTTATTCCACGTAAATACACGACTATTTATGAAAAGTGCAGCTGTGTGAAGGGTGAGTGAGTGAATATTAACGTCGCACTGGTCAGCTACTTGAGGGCTTTTGGCAATGCACCTCGTCGTTTTGATCCATGGTTAAGTGCCGAAGACGACACCTAAGTTGGCACCCCGCTCTCCAAACTACCACCTTACACCAACGGAATACTTTTGAGCTCTCCACAGATTTAAAGTGCATCATTCCCCTAGAAGACGGGTCTTCAGTGGTACTGGGCTCGAATTCATGAAACGCCAGCCACGAGTACCTTACCTTGACCACTAGGCTACCGCAGCCTCTCAGCAGTATGAAAGAGTTATGCTAATTGAGTAAAACGTGCATGAAATTCAAAAAAAAAGTTTCGTTACGCTAATCATTAGAATTACCAAGCGATGTTTTCCACTAGAAAAAAAACCCTAAACTTCCAAGTGAATGAGTGTTTATAAAACTCGCTATAAAGCAGCCTGAGACCTGGTTATTTTAGCCTCGGTCAAGGGACGAGGACAATGAGTGGACATCACGCTCTTCAAACCACACCAACAAGCGGGCTTTGTGCTCGTCAGATTTAACGTGCATCAGTCCTTCTACACGAGGGTTCTTCAGTGGCATCGGAACTCGAACAACGCTGTCCAGATGTTCGTGACCATGACCACTGGGTTACCGTTGCCATTTCTAAGAGTAAACCGTGTATAGAAAGCACTGTACAAGTTTGCTGCAATGTGTATCGTTTTTTGACTGTTGTATATGATTGATCAGAAGTCAACATCTCTCGCCAAAATCACATGCTTAACCTCCGATAAGATCAGTGATTGAGTGAATATTAACGTTCCACTGTTCAGCTACACGAGGGCTTTTGGCGATGAACCTCGTTATTTTACACCGTGTTCAAGTGACGAGGACGATATCTGAACTGGCACCACTTCTCTTAACTACCGCATCACTCCTACGGGAGGATGTTTCTACATGGCGGATCTTCAATGGTACTGGGCTCGAACTTATGATACGCCAGCCCCGAGACCGTTACCTTGCCTGCTAGGCTACCGCGGCCTCCCGTTATGATAAGTGGCGCGGGGATGTGGTATATATACACCCTTGAAAACCAAATAAATCGAGTGAGCCACGCAATATGATGCCGATGCGAAATGGTTATCTTCTCATTACTATTACAATGACAGATTACTGTCTTGCGTTTGCATATCATTGGGATACATTTGCATGTATTTTTTACAGTTCATTAATGTTCTCCTCAACTAGCGCAGGATTTGTTGAAATGATGGCTAAGGCTAAAAAATCGACTTACCAATACCTTAAAATCGTAATGGGATGAATGTGAGAACATCATACCTTGATTTTGCATTGCCTGCTAGTATTGTTTAACTTGTACAATTCCTTCATGGTGTTAAAACTTTTACATACAGCATTCTATGTCCAAGAGCTAGATATGAATTTTTTTTTTTTTTTTTTTTTTTTGTTAACACGTGTTGGTCCTTCTCTAAATTTCTTCTGTATATTTATTTTTTATTAGGATATTTTATATTTAAACATTATCTGTATAAATAAAAATGGATGTTTGTATATATGACCTCGTTTCACTCCACCACCGTTCAAACAATCACTATGAAAGTTGGCATATATATGTATTGTTTTGAGGCGAAGGGTTTTTTGCTGACATGTTTGTTACAGCTTCCCACTAGGTGGTGGGTGCTATAGCAAATCAGCTTTGGCACCATTCAATCAAACGACAAATTGCAAACAGGGTAGCCAGGAATTTTTCCAACTTGTCTCCATCGCCAACAATTTGCTTTGTTTCTATTGAATCGCCATTTTTTGTGCCCGTGGTAGCCGAGTGTTATAGGTATCGGATCATGGCTTGCCTTGTCACGTTTTCGAGCCCAGTACCACTAAAGACCCGCCGTGTAGGGCAGCGATGCACGTTAAATCTGTCGAGAGCTGAAACGTCCTCCCGTTGGTGGGGTGGGGTAGTTAGGAGAGGTGGGTGCCAGCTCAGGTGTCGTCCACGTCACTTGACCATGGTTAAAAATTATGTGGTCCGTCGCCAAAAGCCGTCGTGTAGCTGAACAGTGTGACGTTAATATTCAATCAATCAATCAATTGAATCGTCACTATAATGTAAGGAACGGCGTTGCTTGCGAATATTACAATTTTAACATAAAATAAATACAACAGAAAATAATATTAACGTAATACACATCAACATATAAATTACTTGTACTATACTATTTTAAGCCTTCATTACACACAAAATGTGTAGCAATATATTACTTTTTCTGAGCAGATTTCAGCTTAGGAAGGTGTTTGCAAAATTCGCGCGACTCACAAGGAAGTTACGGGGGCGTTATAAATATAAAAAAAATCTTTTATATAATCTATTAGACCCCTGCAGATTTTTTTGTTCAGCTGAGATATGCAAAAAGCTTTTTTTTTTTTTTTTTTTTTTTTTTTTTGCTCAATTTGCAATTCACGTAAAATTATCCCGTTAAAAAACTTCTTTATCCTTCAATCTGTATTGTTTAATTTTTCGATTCACCCGTGCGAAAAACTGGTATACCAGCTGGTCTTTTATAAACTTCGATTAATTTAAGACTTGTCAACATTTTAAGGAAAAAATTAACTGGCTAAAAATAATTAAGAAAATTTCATGTGAATTCGGGAAATGGAATTTCTAGATAAAAAAAAATTGCATAAGATTAACAAACGAGAATGTGAAAGCGTTCATTCTTTAAATATGTAAATCATTTTAATTATTTTAAAATATACATAAGACTGATATGCGTTTTGAAGAATTTAAACAAAAAAAATGCATTTTATGAGTTGCTTTATATAACTGACTAGAAATAGTTCAGTTGTAAATAATTTTGACAGTTAAGCTATTCTAGAATATGTTTCCTCAGATTTCGTTAAGCCTGTCATCTTTTTTCATGAAAAAGACAAATGATTTGGGCTGGATCACGCGCGCGCGTCTAGACTGTTCCTTGTGAATTAATTTGTTGTTCAGAGTGGAAGAAATGAACGAATTGTCACATTTTCTTGATGCACAAAATCTCGTCACAGAAAAGTTTCACAATTCGGGCACGTTATTTCATTAACAATGATTTGACTTTAACGGATGTTGGAAACCTAAAATCTTTTAATTTAAGAATTTGAAGATTTCTACATTCTCAAATTATATTGAGAGATTTTAACATTTCTTAAAATACATTACTTTAACCTCTAGGTTAATTAGAAGACCTTAAAACCTATGTTTAAATAATTATTGAAACTGAGCCACGCCATTTAAATGGCAAGAAATGTAAACAAAGTAATTTGTTTTTACTTAAATTTGAATGAATGATGGAAATCAAAACATTTAATCCAGAATTGCTGAAAAAGTGCTTACATGGAGGTACACAAAATCCCAATGAAAGTGTAAACAACGTAATATTGTCTCGTGTACCCCGAAGGAAATATTTTTATAAATAGAAGTAATATCATTGGGTACATATGATGCAATTTCATCATTTAATATGGGAAATGTATCAAAACCAGAAATTTTGAGAAAACTTAACACTGAGCCTGGTGTTTACACGGTACAGGAAATGTAGCGCCTCGACAAACAGAGGCTGTTAAAAACTAAATACTCATGCTTACCAAAGAAAAATGAAGTTAGGAAAGAAAAAAAGACTTAAAAAGAAGAGATAGGATGATGATATTAAAAAAAAAGATCATTTGGAGTATGGGGAGGAATGTTTGAATAAAAAGAGGTAATCATAATTAAAGTTCATTTATCTCAAAATGTAAGTTTTTGATGTTCGATGTAATTTTTCTGGGAAAATAATGTTCACAAGCATTCAAGGTTTTTTTATGACATATTTATAATGATGGATAATATATACGTAAATGTGCTTTTTGTAAAAACTCAAAAATTGATTTTGTACAAATTTTTTTATGTGAAAAATGGGTCGAATTTCACTATGTTACATAAAATATTTTATAAATTACTAAAAAATTCAGAATTACATATATATTTATATTTATAATACAATATATATAGGGAAAAAACCTCAAATCAGTACAATTGGAAAGGTTAACTGTATGAAAAATTTCAAGCATGTTCATAGAACAGATTTTGAGAAAAGGTACGTCAAATACAGCCAATTTAACATTGTCTCTCGGTATAGAGGTTTCCTACTGATCTCTTAATGCAGTAATAATTTTGAAAGGTTTCTGAGATAATACTTATGCAACTATACCTGAAATGTGTGTTGGAGAATTTTATTAAATTAAAATAAAGTCTAATATGCGGATGATTTTTACATAATGTGTATCATAAAGCACTTGTTTACATACTTCTTTCAAAAATACCAATTATAAAATGAGACTGCAGTAACCGAGTGATATTATCTGTAACTCCTAGTTGACGTGGTTCCTGTCAAGTCCATTTGCCGTGCAATTAAACTAATTCACGTTAAATCTGTTGAGGCTCAAATTCCTCATTTTTGGCAAATGTGAGTGAATATTCGAACTTGGGCATCAGGGCCCAAGGGGTCGCGTATACTGAGTTGGGCACAGTAGGCCTTGTCCCTCATGGAATGTTATGCCACTGATTTAAGATAGTTGAGTGAATATTCAGTTAATCGAGGGCTTTCGGTCATGGACCGCATGATATTGAACCAACATCAAGTGACGAGGACTACACATGAGCTTACACCCCCTCTCCTAACAACCACACCACTCAACGTGAGGACGTTTGAACCTGAACAAATTTTAGCGAACATCGACTTCCACTGCACGACGGGTCTTCAGTGATACCCGGCTCGAACTCATGAAACGCCGGCCACGAGTCCATTGTCTTGACCACTAGACTATCGCGGCCAACACTTTGGCATGATGTAGAAGTTTGCATAGTGGGGTGCTAGCTCACATGATAGCCGCAGTAGCCTAATTGTCAAGGTACCGGATCTTGGCTGGCATGTCACGAGATCGAGCCCAGTACCACTAAAGACCCATCGTGTAGCAGAGCGATGCACGTTAAATCTGTCGAGAGCTCAAACTTCCTCCCATTAGTGTAGTGTGGTAGATCGGACAGGGGGAGCCAGCTCAGGTGTCGTCCTCCTCACTTGACTATGGCTCAAAAATTGCGAGGCCCGTCGCCAAAAGCCCTCGTGTAGCTGAACAGAGCGACGTTAACATTCACTCACTCATTCTAGCTCAGATGTCGCTTTCTTTTCCTTTTACCGAGTTTCAACAAAACTTCTTTGCTAATTAAAAGAATCGCTATTTCGTAGAAATATATAAATAATTTCTTATATAAATTAAAAGAACCAGTTAAATTAAAATATACATACAATTAAATCCAATTTTTTGGCAAAAGTGAAGAATGACACATTTTCAAAACATTATCCTTATATGGAAAATATTTGTTGCTCTATATCCAACAAAAATAATATCTGTACCTGTATATGGAAAATATTTCTGTAACAATATTTTGCCTTTATATAGCTAAGACTTCTCTGCAAAACCTAAACTAGCATTTTGGAAATGTATAATTTAGGAGGCATTTGTGTGTGTTCACATATTTTAATACATCGAAATTTTATAAACAATGCGAGTTTTGATTGATAGTAACTTTGAAAATATAATGCAAATTTCTCTCAAACTCTTGATTCAGACTGTAACAGTCTTAGAGGGAAAATATATTATTACTGCGTGGAAGCATTTTCCATAACAGGGAAACGTTTTGAATGTATGTCATTTTTTCCTCACCCTTCTCCCCCCCAAAATTCATTTAAACAAGTTTTATTGTAATAATATTCTTAAGACATTTGTATATGTATATTTTGATTCAATTAATACTAAATATATATTAAGAAAAATATTTATACGCTTCTGCAAAACCGTAGTTCCGAACGCAGTCAGTTAATGATACTTCTTTTTAATCCACCTTGTGATGAAACAAAGAAATTTCCTGTTGAATATCAATAGCATCTTTGAAATTTAATTTTATAATTAAAAATCATAAGTCATGTAATAAAAGAGATTCTCGTAAAAATATTGTATTATAAATATGGGGGTGGGATCAATTTCGTGGTGTTTTATTTCTTCATCAGCTGACATGTGAAATAGAGTAGTGGTTTCTTTAAGATGTTACTTGATACAACTCCCCTGCCTCCTGAAGGATTCAAAATTCTCACATTGGAGTGGTGTGGAAATTTGGTAAGGATAATTCCTTTTCATGTATCATTTTCGTCACTTGTCCGAGGTTGAAAATGACGAGTTCCATTGACAGTGATTCTTGTGTTACTTCGTAGGAAAACATTAATTAGCAATGGACAAATCCCACATTGTAACGTTTACTCGTCACACTTGGTTTTTTCATCTGATATCACGCCGACAACCGATGGCTAAGAAAAACTTAACGACTTTATTCCACACCTGCGAGCCAGAACTCATAGTGTGTATCGAGATGTAAGAAGTGACCGCCCTTACTCCAAGAGAGTGGAAAGGCAATCCGTTTTTTGAACATCAGAAAGAACGGTGGTGTTTTCCTCCACCCTCACAAATAGCATATTCTGTTGAATGGAAATACTCAATACTTTGCATAACTTGTAACCAAATTTACATGGTGCAATTAATAGCTGTGGACATAATAAATAAATTATTTAATTTCTTAACTCCACACTAACCATCTATTTTCCTAAGCGTCACAACATGCAAAATAAAGGTTATAATGCGCATCATTCAGAATATTTCAAATCTTAAGGTATCCGACTACGTTCACAACCATGATTTTGCAAAAGCATATAAATAGATTATATTTATAATATTTAGTGTCACTTAGATTAGAATACGTGTATGAAATTGTTTCAAGAATATTATTACAATAAAGGATTATTTAAAAACAATATTTTGACAAAAAATGAACATGGAAGGACCTATTTTCAAAACATTTTCCTTTTTTGAAAAATGCTTCTATAATAATAATATTTTGCCTGTATATATAGCTCAGACCTCTGTACAGAGCCTGGACTAGGATTTTTGAATATACAAATTAGAAGTGGATTTATCCATATTTTAGTACAGCAGGAGAGGAGAAGTTTTAAGAAAAAAAAACGCCGATAATTATTTCAATCGGTAGTAACACTGAAAATTCTGGAAATTTTTCAAAACTTTTTGATCAGGCTCTATTGAGGAGTCTTTTCTTTGTATAAGCAAAATATTATTATTACAGAAGCATTTTTTTATTAAAGGAGTATGTTTTTGAAAATAGGTTATTCTAAGTTAGTTTTTTGCCAAAATATTGCATTTAAATAATTTTTTGTCATAATGCCCTTAAAACAATTTTATACATGTATTCTAATCAAAGTGACACTAAATATCATGAAAATGCGGGGTGCTTTTTTAATCACAGTTCCGAACGTAGTCGGATACCTTTAATCTATATAAATTTAAGTACATCAGCAATATTTATCATTCAATTAAAGTAGTTAATTAAAATTCGAATATTCCAAAATACTTATTTCCTGATCAAAGCCAACTGCTATTGACATATATTTTTAAAGAGGAATGATTCGTTAAATTGCCCAAGACTTTCAGAATATCTTCTTAAGGGAGACGCCATTTGTTTTGCTTTTCGGCCTTCCAGATGAACCGGAACTCTTTAATTGGAACCATCCGAGTCGACATTTGTCTTCCCCGGATCCTTCCCTCCCCTATCGGTAATTGGTACAAATTTATTCGGACGCAGACAACCCGTAATTTCGATGCAACTCAACTCTTCTCCCTTCAAGAAAAGGGAAAATTGTTTCAGACGCTTAAGTCGTAAAGCCTCCTCATTCGCTCGTAAAGGCGCAGCCTGTGCCAATTTTTGTAGCCGAATGTCAAAAAGCGTAAATAAACCCTTTCGTATGCTGTTGCCAACACGTGCGAAGCGAAATAGGAATCACTTTTCTCGGAAAAATTGTCTGCGTTGACTCGAAATGAGCTCCTTTTCTCTGAGAACTAGTGTTACTTTATGTGGCAACAGCGATGGGTTTCCGGAATGGATGCGGATTCTTTTAAATTCCATGTGTGATTTTGTGAGAAGTTGTTCTTCTAAGGATTCTTCTTGGTGCATGTGTTATAGTAGGAAAAAATAATCAGAATATAGTATTTAAGAAACGCCTTTTAGATATTCCTTTAAAAAAATATACGTCGGTGTTCCTTATTTTGTTCACAGAAGTAATCTTTTCAAACAAGTGTTATTTTATCTGGTTTGGCGTTGGACCTCGTAATTTCGAACCTTTGTGAAATGACGTGAACGACACTTTAGCTGGTCCTCCTCTCTAAACTAACTACTCCAAAAGAAAGGCTTTGAACCTCGACAGAATTAACGTGCATCAGGCCATCTAAACGGCCAGTCTTCAGCCGCATTGGGACTTGAATCCACGATACGCCCGCCGCGAGTTCTTGATCATTACATCTAGGCTGCGGCAACCAAGTATACTCTGAAAAACGATTTTTATGTGAATTTTTGTTGAGCGGTGAGTATAAAAGAGTAAAAATATACAAATAATAATAATAATAATAATAAATGTTACATTAAATATATGACATTTAAACTTTTCATTATTAACATAAATGCATTGTAATGTCGATATTTATGAACAAACAATAATAAAATATGCGTTTAAGATTATTAAAGACACTGTCTTTTAACATCCATGTCAAACGTTCTTATGTTTAGCGTTATATCTGGCTGTAGACGATAGAATAATAAATAAGAATAAACACAGACCAGTCACATATTTTTCGTAATAATCATTGCTTAGGTTTTGTTCAATGTATAGGGTGTTTTTTTAGAGGTATAGAACTTTAAATTGCAATAAAACAACGATGTATTATTCGATTGACATGAATTTTTTTATTCGAAAGATAATCTTGTGGCATTACATTTTAAATATGATTTCTGGCATAGGACTGCCACGTCTGGCTCGGATGTAGTCCAATCTGGACGTCCAATTTTCGATGACTTTTTCCAACATTTGTGGCCGTATATCGGCAATAACACGGTGAATGTTGTCTTCTAAATGGTCAAGCGTTTGTGGCTTATCTGCATAGACCAATGACTTTACATAGCCCCACAGAAAATAGTCTAGCGGTGTTAAATCACAAGATCGTGGAGGCCAATTCACAGGTCCAAAACGTGAAATTAGGCGGTCACCAAACGTGTCTTTCAATAAATCGATTGTGGCACGAGCTGTGTGACATGTTGCGCCTTCTTGTTCAAACCACAGCTCCTGGACATCATGATTGTTCAATTCAGGAATGAAAAGTTAGTAATCATGGCTCTATTCCGATCACCATTGACTGTAACGTTGTGGCCTTCATCGTTTTTGAAGAAGGATTCCACCAGCCCATAAAGCGCACCAAACAGTCAGTTTTCCTGGATGTAACGGTGTTTCGACATACACTTGTGGATTAGCTTCATTCCAAATGCGGCAGTTTTGTTTGTTGACGTAGCCATTCAACCAGAAGTGCGCTTCGTCGCTAAACAAAATTTGCTTATGAAAATCGGGAACAACGGCAATCTCGTTTTGGGCCCATTCGACGAATCTGCACCTTGCTTGATGATCGTTTTGATGAATTACCAAACCAAACTGGGAATAAATCACTTGACAGCTGTTAAATCGGTCGCCATCTTGGAAAGTAATTCCAACTTAAACTTCTATACCTGAAAAAAAACACCCTATACATGGGCCGTGACAGGCCGTGGCAAGGCGAACTAGTGCCCAACTTTGTTTCTGTCGAGTTACAGGTTCGAATCCTAATACCACAAAAATCCTGCCACGGCAAGTTTTTCAAGTGATTCTCATACAGGTTTTGGCAAGCTACATAAGCTGTGCAATAAGCAGTGAAGAGGAGAAAAGAGCTTAGTGAATTGAGGAACCAATTCCTTTTGGCTTAAATATCGATTGTCTGTCGTGCAAAGATTAAGAGGAATAGAGTTTTTACAAAAGAGCTTTCACCTCCCCACCAAGTCAAGTTCTTATTGGTCAAATTAACGGACTCATTGCCCGCGTGTCTTGAGTTCGCGCCTAGCACCGCTGATGACACGCCTTGTACAGGGGTGAAGTGAAGTGAATGCGGATTGCCTTGTACAAGGGTTGATTCAAGTTAAATTTGTAGGGGCTCAAACGTTTTCCAGTTAGTGTGGTGAAGAAGTTATGGGAGGGAGTTACATCTCAGATGTCGTCCACATCACTTCAACGAGATTCAAAGTTACGAGGTTCGTCGCCGAAACCCCTCGAGTAACCGACTAGTGCTACGTTAATATTTACTCACTCCACACTAAACAAACGTGAGGACATTGAACCCCGACAAACTTAACATACATTAGCCCCCCTACACAATGACTCAGTGACATTAGGACCATCATATTGTCTCACTGACTAACTCTCCACCAATTCGTGTGACATCCAAATTTCATTATCTCTCTCATTTCCTTTCACTAAGAAACAGCATCTCATTTTCAATTTTCAAGGTTGTTAAACGTTTTCTTTTCTTCATGCAATTAAATTAACTGGTGATGGTGGTGATGCCGTCGAGGTCGAACAGTAATTGAACGCAGAAATGCTTAATAACAGTGGCAAGTGTGAAATTAAAAAAAAACATAAAATATATATTTGTTGTCAACATCTATGTGTCATGGACATGTGCCTTGTCTTTTTTTTATAAATTGTTAGTCGTTTATTTGAAATGCTTCATTGAATGAAATCATAGTGAACATACATGGTGTGTTTTTAGCTACCAAGCTCTCTAGTTTAGCTATCGTCTTGTTTTAGTAATTATTAATCTGGTCGGCTAATAAATTTTTAATTATGTTAATGTTAGAATAGTCACCTGTTTTTCCTAATAAGAAACTTGATTTTAAAAATGTATTATAACCCAAGAAAGATTTCTTCTTCCTGTTTTAACTAATCGATATATTTATTGTCCCTTACGGTTAAGCCTTAAACGGTTCTTTCAAAACTGTACACAGAACTAAATATATAGTAACCCTGTCGCAAAAAAGGGTACGACTTTAGAAACCGGCAGAAATGTGTATGAAAAATTTATACTTCACGAAGTAAACATTATTATTAATTATTAGCTCAACTTATTTTTAATAACTTATTTTAACACGAGTTATATCTCGTGTAAGGGCTGCAGTAGCCCAGTGGTCAAGGTATCGGATCATGACAGGCATGTCATGAGTTCGAGCCCGATACCACTAAAGACCGCCGTGTAGAGAAGCGATTCACGCTAAATCTGTCGAGAGCTGAAACGTCCTCCAGTTGGTGTAGTGTGGTAGTTGGGAGAGGAAGGGGGTGCCAGCTCGGGTATCGTCCACGTCACTTGACCATGGTTCAAAATGACGTGGTTCGTCGCCAAAAGCCCTCTTGTAGCTGAATAGTGCAACGTTAATATTCACTCACTATATCTCGTGTAAAAGCTTTGTATTAGAATCGCAACTATTTTGAAAGTCTGTTTTTGTTATTTTTATATCTATTATAGTTACATCATCTCACTAATTATTCTGTTTATAGGTTGTTTTTTGTTAACTGAACATTTTCATAACGTAGGATTATTTTTTTTTAATTTGTTCTAATCTAAATTTTCTGCAGCATATTTATTTTACAGAAATGATCGAATATTCTATAATCTGAAAGAAAATTCCAGTGTCTTTTTCCGTTTCGCCACGGCGGAAAAGCATTTTCTCAGCTATTGCTGTGAAATGGGCTGCATTCTCCTCATACATCCAAAATGATGGCTGCAGCCATTATGCCTCCGGAAAAGAGATCACCTCGAATCATTTACTGACCCTTCATTCCAACTCGTGCTTTGGTAGATTGATTCGCCTTCTGCTCTCTCACTAGCATTAGATCCTGTGCCCAAGACTACTTCTCATCCAATTTTAATCGGACGTAGGTGTTGGCTGAGAAGAAGATATTTTGTGATGGGATTACATTCTAGACTAATCGTACTTTTCTGAAAAAAATATAATATTTACAAACAGAACTTCATTTGTGTAGTATTTCTTACTATTACATAAAACAAAGGCTTAACGTTTTTACATAATTAATATATTTCTCTAAAAGCCAAAAGGGCTGTGCCTTATCGTAGAGTCCTGCCAAATGCTCTCTCCCAACAAAATAATGCAATAAAACATGTTGCACGTCGTGTTATGATCTTTCTTGATACACAGAGTATTCGATTGTTGCCCTGGCAGGCATGGTCCCCAGATATGTCACCCATTGGAAGCATCTGGTCTTAGTTTTCTGAGATACTGGCCCAACACCTATCTTCAGCTGATATGGTTGAGGAAGTGCTACATAGACTTGAAGTAGCATAGAAAGAAGTCATCCAAGCATAGGGCTGTTGTAACTGCCAGGTGTGGCAGCTGTTTCTACTAATTTTCATACTGTTTACGTACCGTACATAACAGTTTTGTATTTGCTTTCCTTCATGGTGTAGCAATTTTAATGACCAGCAGTGTATTCTACGTGGTAGTTTACTTTTTAATTAGAGAAGCCTTTTTCAACATTTTGTACTACAAATCTTAGCGTAATTAAGTTCTTGCGTATTAGTCAGAGAAAATAAAAAATATTAATAAATCTATACGATGAATGTTTCAAATGTGTTTTGAGAGACTTTAAAAATATATCAAAACTTGTTCTTAAACTAATCTAAATACAGAGATTGTGTGTGAATTTCTAAAAGATTTAGTCTTTGCGGTTAAAATCCCACATTATATATAAAGAAATTATAACTGTTCACTATTTTGATGGTTGAGACATGTGTAATGTTTAATACTTTAAAAAAATGCTAATTAATAGAATTTATTTCTAATTTGAGCAATTTGTTTTGTTTTAAGGTATCCATCCGACTACTCTAAAATCAGGATTGTTTTTAAAAATTGCAATTTTTTTATAATTAAATTTTGTAAGACATTTTATTAGCTTAAAAAAACACCAAGTATTTTTTATTTTCCATTCACTAGAACACAAATTACAAGTGTTTTAGTAAAAGCAGATGCCATAACTTTACATAAGATGTCAAACTTTAAATCGCGTTTTACTCGAAATGTTTTTTTTATCGAAAATCTCGAACAGGGACAATGATTGTTCATAAAGTTTTTAAAATAATTTGCTGAAATTTTTTGTGTATGTTCTGTGTATAAAAGTAAAATGGTTTTAACCTTCAGATTTATCAAACGCTCTTTTATTACAAAATTTACAGTTCTTTATGTGAATATAATCACTGTATTTTAAAGAAATTTCATATAATAACTAAGATATAAAGTTCTCCCTCTCTCTCTCTCTCTCTCTCTCTCTCTCTATATATATATATATATATATGTGTGTGTGTGTGTATAATTTTTGTAAAATTTAAAATATCTTTTATCCTGCGGGTTATTTCAAAAAGGAATAGCAAATTAATACATCAAAATTGAAAAATTGAGAATATGTTCTTTTACTATTTGTACAGTGCGGGCCCCGTTTATGTAATTTATTTATCAATTTTTACCCTTTACCCATTTTAGTAGTAATATATTTTCTTTTTCTCTTCTTGATTTTATCTTTTTTTCTTAAAATGTTCTAAATAAATCCAAAACCCACAAAAAAATCTCCACATCTCCATTTTTTTAAAAAAATATTGTCGCAAGTAGTCGGATACCTTAATGCCTAATGTCTTTTGTTTTTAAGTTGGGGACTGCTATTTACCAAAAGTCATAGCAAAATTAGTTATTCTCTAAAAATAGACATATCACTATTGTTTAAAACACATGTTAAGCTACACTTTTCAACAAAATTTTCATTTTAATTTGAAATTTAGCTAAATTTTCATTTTAAAATGTTTGTGTTTTGATATGCATGACATTTAGTTCAAAGATTTATTTTCATCTAAAGCTAAGAATTCCTATTGAAAAATAAAAACTTTTGAAATAACCGAAATTTAAATACATTCGTTGAGTTTTTGAACATTCAAAATGTATTAATGTAGTAAGCTTGGAACGTATTGAGGCTCTTCACAGGAACTACCGAAGCAGTTTAAAATGTTTTGCGAGTAAAGGAAGATTTTATGGTTAATACTGGATCGTTTTTATCAGAAAATTCACTTTCATCCGTTTTAGATTTAAAAAAAAGTCATTTGAAATAACAGAAGAGTTTACACATACTTTTCAGCACAACATTACAGGAATCCTATTCAAGATACCATATCTATCGGAGTTTTATACAATAAACATATACTATTTTTATCTTCCATTTTTATTCTTAGTAGCTACACATAAATATATTGATAGATTCCGTTTCTCTACCCAACTATCAATCTACAATCTACAGCAACAATTCTCTATCAACTACAATGCACTACATGAAAAATGTACGATTTTTAAGTTAAATTTTATTTTTTATATTGCCTGCGCACGATTGATATCAATAGGGCGCTTAAGCGACCTTTCAAAAACAGAAGTTTTATACCAAAAATAGTATTTATGACGGAATTTCAGCAGTTACGGATTAAAGTGGAACAGTTTTGACGCATATTTCTCCAATTATCCTAATATGTAATATATTAAAAGTATAAAATATTGCAGGGAGTCAAAAAGCTTTAGAATTGCTCTGCAAACAAACTTTTGAGATTTACAAAAAGTTAAAAATAAAACCCCCGAACTTCAGCATCAGACCCTTAAACGCTTAAAAAATTAACGAATCCCCTGAAATTATTAAATCTGGGAAATAGTCAGTAGATTTTCCTTAAGTATTTTAAAGCTACGACAAAAACATCTGTTTGAGATTGTAGGGCCGTTCTTAATGAATCTCTATTGCTTCGCACTTTCTCCCCCATCTCTTTTGCAATTGTTATGAAGTTTCATTACAAACCATACCCAACTTTAAAAACTATACAGTCTTCTTTTATCGGTTAGATTTTTCGCTTCCGTTATAGCATTCGTTTCAGATATGTGCTTTAAAAAAACATGTCTTCTCACCTTTCAATTCTGAAAACCAGAAATAAACTGAAACGTTTTTTTATCGATCTCCACGAAATCCTTTTAGATTTAGTAGCAAAGTAAAATGATTTGCGAATCTTTGGACGCGCGTAAAGAATATTTTGTTCAATATTCAGAGACTTTTCAACACATCGTATAAATCAATACTAGCAGATTGTTTACTAACAGGGCACTCAGAAGCAAACCGAGAGCTAATTGCGACAGGCCTCTTACTTTTAAACGAGGATATCATATATATATATATATATATATATATATATATATATATATATATATATATAGCGTTTTCACCCTGTGGGGTGCGCGTCCCCCTAGGGGGCATGATAACTTTACGAGGGAAGTGCAAGCATATTGATAAGTTAAAAACAAAAGATTATTTTCAAAAAATTATTAATTTACTAAACGTAAACAAACAAAATACATTTTGGCGTAATAAAAAAAAATAAAATACATATTCGCACTGATGTAATACACTTATAAATGTACCAGTACTGCACAACGTATTTTTAGTTAAATTAACAATACTAAATTAAGAACAACATTAGTAATAACCAATGACCCTATGGGCTTGTCATACATAAAATTATATACAAAAATTAACGCTTATCTTGATAATGTGTACGGTTTATAATTTTATTACGGTTTTTAATAACTGCTGAATTGAAGTGAAGTGATTCGCTCCTCAACGCCTCATTTTCGATGTATGCGCGCGCATGTGATGGGGGGGGGAAGAACAAAAGGTATAAATAAGCAAATCCTCTGAAACAAGTAAATCCTTCGTAACCACTGTAAAGGTCCTTAAGTCTTCGGAATAATCTTATGTATAGCAGTGCACAGAAAATATCGTACTTCGGAAAGATGTATATATACGTCCGGGGCTATTAATCCTTTGGCTGAGCGAGACGTTTATATACGCCGATGACACTTAAGAAGTTAAAGTCGTATTGTAGTTTTAATGTCAAAGTGTATTATTGAATTAAATACATTGCTATTGTAAGGAAAGGGGGAAGCAAAAATTATGATTGAATAATAGGGTTGCACAAATATTGAAACTTTGAGAAAAGTTGCACTTAGACATTCTCCAATGAATTTATGCTAATAAAGTTGATGACAGAGTTGGTTTCGCATTTGCTTACTTCGAGAGTTGTATTGAATCAGAGCCCTTCCAATTTTTTAAATTCATGATGAATGGAAAGTCTTTGTAGCTAAACTTTTATGTTTAAACTTCACCATTAAATGTATCACTACACAAAATAGTATGATCTCAGACTATTTTATCTGTACCTATTCTCTTCCATCCTTGAATTATCTGAAGTGTATTTCTCCGTCTAACAACATAATCGATGAGATCCAAAAGCAACTGAAAAGCCTGAGAGTTAAAAACGTCAAGATAGTTTTTGCTTTTGTTCGCGGACACATGGGTGCTTTTATTTCTATTTCCTTTTATGAGAAGGTTATGAAAGAAAGAATAGTAAAATCTAAGAATAATTGGAACTAAAAGATCATCTCACATTTCAAACACAGGGAGCTTAACCGATTAAAAATCGTAAGTATCATTTAATTTCTTGCTGAGAACAAAACTAAAACTATTACAGTATTAAATGTTTAGGAATATATTTTTTAAAAAAAGGATTTCATTCTGTAATATTTAAAACAAATTTCTTAAGTACTCTCTCTTCTTAAACATTTAAGAGATTATAATTTTTTTAAAAAAATAATTCTAATTATAAAACGTGGGTTTCTACACTATAATTACTTGGGTTTATTCCATTTGAAAAAAAAATTCTTGAAAACCTTCAAAAGATTTCCAGTAATAAAAACAGATACGAAATAAGTTTATTCCGCGTAATATTCTATTTTTCATAAATCGTTCGTTTTTTTTTTTTTTTAAATCCTAACAAAAACAAAAAACATTTTCACTTAAAATTGATCCCAGAAAAAAACTTTTTTCATAAATTCTACTGTCCATTAATTTATAATTACATATTTTGTTCTTAAGGTACTGTTCTGAAAAAATACTCCTATTTATTAATATGGTTTATAGAAGAAAGTTTTTAAAAGAGAAACTTTTTGTTGTCTTTTCTCTAAGAAGATAACTGAAATCCTCTTAGAAACTATAAAAAAAAGTTTCTATATCTTGCCATTTTTCCACGAGTACCATATTTTTTCTTAATTTTCTCAAAATCGCAATCTTTGACATATATTTTATAGAAAAATGGTATCGTGATGAGAATTGAACTGAAAATTAGCCTCATTGAATTGAAAAGAATATTTTTTCCCCTTCTTGTGTGTGCGTGTGTGTGTATTGTGAGAGGAAAGTAATCTCTCTTGGAAAGTATAATCTAGCTCTTTCTATTGAAGAATATAGATATACAAAAAAACCTTCCTACAGAAATTAAGTACTTATTTTGTTAAAAAATACACAAACACACACACACACATATATATATATAGTTTTTACTAACGAAATTTTTTTAATGTTTGGAGTCTAGGACGTGTACTTTATATTACTTTATGCTCAAAATTAATCTTTACACACAATAAGCTTAGATAAAATTTGATAAGATTTTTTTTCTTTCAAGAAGAAACCTTTATAATTTCTTACGTTTCACTGAGTAGATGATAATTTAATATTCTCAATTACTGTTTTATAGTTTTTGTTCATTAAAATTTACTTAATTTACTGTCATTGTCTTCGCGTATCACAAATTACTACATTGTTATCGCCATTTTTAAGCTAATCTAAAGAGAGGTATTTTAAATTCTTTGCTTAACAATTATCTTGAAAGGGCAATAAAAACATTAGTAAGCAAAAAACAAGTAATATAAAAAAATAAGTAATTCACTACTTATGTCAACAATGAAGCATTTTATTTTTAATTACTTTTAATAAATAATTATAATTAATGTAAGTATTGTATATACATATGATAGAATCACAAGTGGCAAAATAGAAAGCGATTTTCTTTGCAATTTTTCATTTTTCTTTCTATATATGGTGTTGGACTATTTTTTGTGTTTTCCACTATTTATTCATTAATTAAATTTAATTATTCTAATAAAATAGTGTAGTAAATAGAAATTAAGCCATCACAGGTGGCATTTGAACCCACGACCTTTGGATTGGAATCCCAATGCGCTACAGGAAACAACGAGCGATTTTCGTTTTTATATATGGTGTTGTACTATAATTTTTGTTTGTTACTATTTATCCATTAATTAAATAGAATTAATGAATTAATACTTGAAAAAACTGAATTAACCTCAAGTAGTGGCGCACACAAGGGGGAGTCCTAGAGGTCCGGCACCCCCTCCTCCCTCCCCTAAAGCCAAAAGCCTTCGATTTTTTTTTCGATTCATTATAATTCTAAGTGTATAGTACGTAACATTTAATTAAGTATTTGTTATCAATGATTAATTTTTTTAATTAAAGCTAATTATTTATTCAATAATTAGTGTTGTTCTGTTTTTTGTTCACGAAAATCGACAAAATCAAAAGGAGCAGGATACAAGAATGGTGGACTTTTGACCCTAGACCCCACTTGAAAAATTCCTGTGTGCGCTACTGACACAAGTGTCATCCACAAGTTTAAAAATGCATTTGAGCTTGAGCATATAAAAAAAAGTATTTTATTAAGGATTGAATATTTTAACAAGATATATATATATATATATATATATATATATATATATATACACTGTTGGACAATTGCTAAGGACGGATCACAAATTGCTATGTAGCATAACATTAAGCGAGACATGAGGCCTAGTAGGATAAAATAGAGTTGCCACACTGTTCAGACATTAGAATAAAGAATATTTATTGTTCTGGAAAGTACAAAAGCTGTGAAACATCTGAAAGAAAAAAAAATGTTCATTTGATCTGCATACGGAGAAATGGAACAATGCATCTAAAAGTCAGCAGGCACCTTAAAGAAAGGTATCAGTGCGGGATATGTCCACCGTGGAGTGTGATGCAACATTACACACGTCGTACCATACTTTGCACAACATTATCCAGCAGCTTTTGAGGCAATTTATCCCATTCCTCTGTGAGTGTACGGATGAGGGTGTTCTTGTTTGTCGGAGGATAGTTTCGACCAGCAACTTGCCTCCCCAAAGCATCCCACACATTTTCAAAGGGGTTTAGATCTGGAGAACGCGCTGGCCATACGAGACGTTGAATACCCTCGCTGTCTAGACAATCCTGAATAGCGAGTGTTCGATGACATGTTGCGTTGTCGTCCATAAAAACAAATTTATCACCGACAGCACCACGGAAAAGACGAACATGAGGAAGTAGAACTTCATCAGTGTATCGTTGGCCCGTCTTAGTCCCATTCGCAACCACATGTAGGCGCGTGCGGCCATTGATCATCATGCCGGCCCACACCATGATACTGCATGTCGGATATAGGTCCTTTTCTTGGATATTTTCTGGACGATAAGCAGTACCACTCTCGCGCCAGATCAGTTGGCGTCTACAATCCGATGACAGACTGAACCTACTCTCATCTGAGAATAGTACGCATGCCCAGTTCTGTTCAGTCCAATTGTGATGCTCACGACACCATTGCAAACGGGCAGTACGGTGCTGTCTGGTCAATGGGACACACACAACAGGTCTGCGTGCGTATAGTCCTCCTCCCCTCAAACGTCTGGCAATCGTTTTTCGGGAGATCTGCTTTCCTGAGGCAGCAAGAAACTGATTTGCCACCTGCTGAGCTGTGGTGCGCCTGTTCCTTTTTGCTGATAGGACGATATATCTGTCTTCTGCAGGCGTCGTACTTCTAACACGACATCCCCCGTGCCGTCTACTACACATTCCAGTAGTTTTAAATGACTTCCACAGCCGTGAAACAACGCTGTGAGCGATGTCGAACTCCTGGCAACATCTGATATTTTTCGCTCTTCTTCGATCTTTCCAATAATTCGGCCACGCATAAAATCATCTATGTGATGTCGGGAAGACATGCCAAAAATTTTAAGTTCATCTATTAAATCTTTCCTGTAAAACTTTGACTTGAAACAACAACTGTCCACACGCGTCAAAACCTTTAAAGCTCTTATGAACGCTATCACGTGATGAACAGACGTGGAAAAAAAATTTGCATACTCATACTTCTTCTTACTAATATCCCTCACTTATTCTAATTTTCCACATTTTGCTTCCGTTCATTTTGTGGTTGCTATGGATGATAGTGTTATCCGTCCTTAGTAATTGTCCAGCAGTGTATATATATATAGTGAGAGTGTGACCCACAATGGTAGGAATTGAAAAAAAATACAAGTAATAATATCCGATTAAAAGTTTTATTACATTATATTTTTTTCTTGAAGTCGAAATATTGAATTGTAGCTGTTATTTGGTTCAGTCTCAGAGAGTCTTACGCCCATATTCGCCGCTAACCTGACCACCGGTTAGAGGAAGGAAACCGGGGTTTCGCCGAAAACGTTATTCACCATCGCAAGTTAATAACTTAACTCTGGTTCAAGTTAAAAAAATCCTTACCCAGGGTCACAGCCGGGTTAGTTTTAACCGAAAATGCGCAGTAAGCGATTTTTCGAGTGTTTACGTTTTCATGCAAGTTTTGAAGTAGTTTGAGTTTGGATAGATTTTTACTTTACGATGAATATCATTCAGAAAGTTTCCACTGTTACTCAATTAGATTTTTTAGAAAAACTGGAAACCAGAAAAGTCAGAAAATTCTATTACATGTAAGTGCGGCTTCATCAAACCGTTTTCGTACGTCGTAAAATAAATTCTGTTCGCATTCATTTTAAACAGATAGCGATACACGAGATTAAAAACAAGCTGGCCCGAGGCGAAGACAGAAATTGTAGCTCCAGCCGGAAGTCATGGGTTTATTTCGACCAATGGGAATCGACCAGTAAATCCAAGTTAAGAAACTCAGAGTGAAGTAACTGGAGGTCGAAAAAGAGCTGTGAATTGGAGTTCTAACCTGGGGTTGACTGCCGGTTACTTAACTTCAGGTTTCATCGCTGGGTCAGGATAGCGGTGAATACGAGCGTTAGAGTGAAGTAACTCATCTCAATTTTCAAGTTTACTATGTCCGGCAGAATGAGGATCATAAAATGACTGGTTATGGAATTAATATAACACTGTTTTGTGATGGAAAAGGAACTTTCAGTCTAGGCACCTATCACTCAAGAAGTAAATGACCGCGGTAGCCTAGTGGTCAAGGTGTCGGATCGTAGCTGGCATGGCACAAATTCGAGCCCCAGTACCACTGAAAAACCCGCAAAGTAGAGAAAGAGATGCACGTTAAATCTGCCGAGAACTCAAACGTCCTCCCGTTGGTGTGGTGTGGTAGTTAGGAGAGAGAGGTGCCAGCTCAGGTGTCGTCCTCGTCACTTGACCATGGTTTAAAATTATGAGGTCCACCGCGAAAATCCCTCGAGTAGCTGAACACAGTGCGATGTTAATATCACTCACTCACCCTCAAGAAGTAGAATACCACTCACGGACAGTGATTAATGGGGAATATTTTATCATAAAAGACCAAACAGAAACTGTATGTAAAGTCTCATGAATGAGACTCCTCTCAGTTACGGCAGTGTGCAACAAATTATTTTCAAAGAATCCTGTCATAGATGTTAGCACGTTGAATTCCATGAATGACTGATATCTTTTCAGAAACAAGCATGGCACGATCTAACAAGTGTTTACATTTTTGGCGAAAGACAAAGATGATTTTTTTTTTTTTTGGTTGCCTGTTAACTATAGATGAATTTTGGATCAATCCCCTCTGCCCTCCTTCACGGACTAAAATATTTTTAATTTGTAGCATACAGAGTATGCACCTTTGTTTCGTCTCTCTACGAGTTTTTTAGAATATAGCATTCTCCCCCCCAGGTCCTGTAAAAGAAGTCTATGTAAGGCATTGAGATCAGATATGGTTTGATGTAGAAAACTACGTATTTTGATATTTACTCATATTCATTTATATTTAAGTTACCGTAAAATACGGCGTATAATACGCACTTTGAACACAAAATATAACATCGAAATTTACGGGTGCGTGTTATACGCTGGGTATGAAAATGATAGCTTCAAAAATAAAAATAAAATTTAGACTTCTACAAAGATCAGAATACGTTTTATTTAAAAGAAATGTCATGTATTATGAACTTAAAGGGTTATTTTTCTTGAAAAAGACTATTTTTTTTTCAAAATCCTTGGATAATACTTCGAACAAATGGCTTTAAAACATAATAGCAATTCAAACGTACATTGCAGGTTCTTTTGTAAAAAAAAAAGAAGGTGCGCGTTAAAGTTAAAAAAATGCAGCTTGAAAGTATAGGTGCTCGTTGTACGCCGGATTTTGCGGTATCTTAAATACGCAGAATGCAGATATGGTTTTGAAAAACTTTTTAAAGTCGAATAACTTTAAACAAAATTACATAACTTTCTTTTAATTACTTGCTTACTGACTAATTGGGAAAGGAATTCGTAATTTATCACCTTTAATGCGAAAGATCGATCCATAATCGTTAGCCTGTAACTGTCTAGATAATAATAAATCCGGCTTGTCTGGAAGTGATTAGACTCTGTAATTCAGTCATCTCTCCGGAATAATGCTCTTTACAGACTTATATGAGGCACTTACGACTTTTTGAACCATTTAGTTCATAATGGGCACACCAAAGGAATAGTGACATCTGAGTCGGAAAAATTGCAATGTTCCCATTGGATGGGAATTACTTTGTAACATAGACACTTTAACTGGACCAGTTGTTATGGGTCATAAATAACTGAAAATGATTCCTTTACAATAACGGATAGTTCTAAAAAGGAGATGAAGGAGTATCAGATAACTATTATAATCCCTGATGGATATTTTTAGTTTATTTTGAGTGAAATTATGTTCGCACGCGAGCATTGCCCAGTGTTGTTATTAAAATATTTCTTTGGGACAGATTAATTTTATGTCTTCTTATAAATCATCTGATAGTTACAATTCTTTAATTATAATACTAGATTTAGTTGACTATATTATTCGGGTTACATATCATGTTTAATTATCTACTCAGGTGGCTTAGAGGTAGCGTGTCCACTTCGTTAGCCTATGGTAAGACTCCAGCTGAAGTCGATAGATGCCAAAATCATAGGCAGGCAAGTGGTATGATTATGTAGCATGTAAAAGATCCCTCGAGTATCAATTTGGTTCTGGTACTCTTAACAAAATATTTAGCATCCGACGAGAGTTTGAATTGAATAAAATTCATTCAAGAGAGTCCAATTTTTTGGTAGAGAGGCCTCCACTAGATGGTGCCACCATGAAATGTCTCTCAGATTTAGGGACTTGGCGTGTCTGCAAAAGCTAAGGTGCTAAAATTCGGCCTATTGAGAAAAAAATAATTATGATTTTATGGTAACTGTTTCTATTTTGATTAAATTAGAAATTATGAAAAAGAAGAATTTTATAGAACAAAAATGAGTATTCAGAATGTGGTAGTGTGGACGTGGTGGCCTATTGGTCATGGTCATGAGCTCATGGCTAGCGTGTCATGAGTTCGAGCCCTTGTGCCACTCCAGACCAACCATATAGATGCACGTCAAATCCGTCAAGGCTCATAGTCCCTCCCGTTGGCGTGATTTGGTAGTTTGGAAAGGGAGTTGCAACAGATCTGGTGTCGTCCTCGTCACTTGATCTTGGAACAAAATGACGAGTTTGTTGCCTATAATGAACACGTGTTGTTTTACAGTGTGGCATTCATAAACACTCAGTCGAAATGTAAGTATGATTGCGTGTAATGCAAGTGTATAAAATAAAGAATATGTTGTATACGTTTGGGTCTTAATTTGATGTAAAAAGTTTACAAAATAAAGGAAGCAATGGCTGTGAAACTAAAGAGGCCCCATATTAAGATAATGACTTTGATTGATATAATTGTATTGAGTAAAATATAATGGGGGAGAAGAAAATTAGACAAATAGTAAAATAATATTGGCCTGCACTTTTTTTAAGTGCATATGAAACCTTTTATAAATCCTGCAAATTTCCTGTGCACTCTCATATATGCGTCACTCGCACTTTCTCACTCGCATATATGCGTCATTATAGCAAATGTGATACATTTTGTCCATTTTCTCTTAAAATTAGCAAAGACTTAGTAGAATTAAAAAATGATCAAAATATTGTTTTAAGAAATATATTTAAATTTGTATTTCCCGCGCGTGATTAATTGAAGGAAAGGATTAATTAAGGGAAAAAATGGTGAAAATAAAAGAAGCATTTAGGAAGACATTTAGAGTGGAAGGAGAAAAAATACCACTAGAAGTGTTAAATACACATAGTTATGGTTTTCTTACTTGTATTTATTCTCAGCTTTCTGGTTTTTTTAATATGCGTTCGCTCAAAACTTTTTTTCTTTTAAGACTCGAAAAAATGTTTGACTTTAGGTAGATCTAAAACTAGATAGAGCAATTAGTGGCGTAACGTACACTCCCGCCACCCCTGCACCGCGGGGGCCCCACAGCCTGAGCGATGCCGATTGCGTAAGATCCGGCTACGGCTCAAAATCTGATTTTGCAGGGAAGGCCGAAAATTCTCCGTTACGCCACTGAGAGCAATGCATTCAACATTGTAAGACAAAGATTTTGAATTATTTTATTTTATTTAAAATATGGCATGTATACATATTGTGTTACGATTTTTTAAAATAATTTACCTATGGATGTACAATACGTTAATATTACTTTCTGTTGCATTTATTTTATGTTAAAATTGTAATATTCTCAAGCAACGCCGTTCCTTACATTATAATGGCGATTGAATGGGAACTTGGCAAAATAATGACTATAGATCCAAGGTGGCTTCATTTTTGACGAGTTGGGGATCCTATGGATGCTACTGTAAATAACTGGAGAAATTTACTGATATCACGATCTATGATGTAAGTGGATTTTTCGGGAAAAATCCATGCAGACAATAAATAGGAGCCACTTGCTGAAGTTTGTGTTCTTTTGACCGTTGAAGTATTGACTAGCGTTTAGTTATTACTTTGGATGTTGAATAGGCCGGGAGAGTGCTAGTGAGTAATCTTTAACATATTTTGAATTTTTCTACATTGATAGCTGTGTCTGAGTGCTGTAGAAGATGTGAAGACCTTCTAATATTTATTAAGTGAATTTTAGTGCTGTATGCTGTATTTCAAGGATTGTTATTCTTTACAATAAATCTTCATCACTCCTGAAGAAAGAACAGTCTTGCTCATTGAGATTATTAGCATACGATTCTCGAATCCCGATCTAAGTAACAATATCATTATAAATGTTAATATGAATAAAAATATAGGTAAAATATTATGTTTGATGGAATATATTGATATACATCCGACTGTAAAAATGATCATTCAATTTAATCTATGAGTTTTGTTAAAACTTTTTGAAACTGTTTTCCAGAAAATATTTTAATACTTTTTAAAAGTAGTCCTTATATATATATCCATATGTTGTCATGTAATTTCTTTTACGTTTATTCTGATTATTAGTTACATGAACCACTAAAAATAGACTTTATCTCTAAATTATAAAATATATCAATTTCGTCATCCAAAAAGAGAGAGAGAAAAGTTTAAACTAATTATATTCTGTAGATTTTCCCAAATATCCACGCCGTTTTTAAGTTGTCGAAAATGAATAATTTAAGCACAGCTTCCTAAATCTGGGAACATGGATTCTATTCGAGTGAAATAATCCCTTCCGGCTTTGTCATGGATGGTGCAATTAAAGCTCTCTTCCACTTTTGCTCATTATAAATTGATTCCACATCATATGGATCGCAGAATCCATTAGAGAAGTCAGAAGGGATTGGGTTCGTGTGGCAGTGCAGGAACTGATTTTGTATTCTAGTTTGACTGGCTCGTTTCTATTAAGAGTTCTTAATGGGACACTTAAATAAACAAAAGCTATGGATTAAATAAGAAACTAAGCAAATATCGATGCAATTTGAGCTCTTCTTGGCAGCCTGAGAGTATCCCTATCACTAATTTTTTAGGAGTCGAACGATTTTGTATATAATTACAATTATTTAAAATCTCTTATGAAGGACGGCCTACTAATGTAATTTATGCTACATAAATACCGTAAAACTTGGCGGATGATACGCACTTTGAACACAAAAAATAAGATCGAAATTTAAGGGTGTGCGTTATAAGCCGAGTAGAAAAATGATAGCTTCAAAATTTATTTTTTTTTTAAAAAAAAGAGATGAGCACACAAAAATTACTAGACTTCTACATAGATCATAATTCTGCTTATTTAAAAAAAACATACCTAATGAACTTGAAGCAGTGTTACTCAAACTGTGGGGCGCACCCCTCTAGGGGGGTGATAACCCTACAAGGGGGGGCGCGAGCATATTGAAAAGTAGAAAACAAAACATTGTTTAAAAAGATTATCAATATACTAAAAGCAAACACATAAAAAAGGAAATACACATTTTCACTTATAAATATATCAGTACTGCGCAATGAATCATTTTAAAGATACTACGTTCAGAGCAAGTTTAAAAATTGCCAGTGTCACCATAGGCTTGTCATATATAAAATTATATATGGAATTAAATACAAAAATTAACACTTATCTTGATCATTTATACGATTTATAATTAATCCCTTAAATGCCGGTTACAAACTACGGGATTCGCTCCGTAATGTCACCGTTTAACACGTAAATGAGGGTATCTGGTGTATTGGGAAAGGGGAGGTTAAAGGAAGAAAGAAACAAATAAATCCTTCGCAAAGACAATCAAGCTCCTTTTATTGTACTCCAAAGCCTTCGGAATAAATGTACGGATAGCAGTGTACAGAAAATATCGTACTTCGGAAAGACGTATATATACGTCCGTGCACTTAACACACTAGCTGAGTGAGACGTTTATATACGCCGGTGGTACTAAGAAGCAAAAGTCGAACCGTGTGTGTGTGTAGGTTTAGCTTCAAAATATAGTATTATTGAATTCAGTATATCGTTATTGTATGGGGGAAGGGGGTGCGATGAAAATAATGATTGAATATTGGGTCGCGAATATTGAAAGTTTGAGAAGCACTGACTTAAAGTGTTGTAGTTCTAGAAGTGTACTATGTTTTCAAATACTGGGATAATATCTAAAATAAATGACTAAAATATAAGAGCATTGCTTATGTACAATTCAGGTTCCTTCTTAAAAAGGCGGGTGCACGTTATACGGCGAATATACCTAAATATTAAAAAATGTTGGTTAAAAGTCTGGGTGCGCGCGCGCTATAAGCCGTATTTTAGGGCACGAGGGATAATGACAACACACCTCATTATTTTCACAACGGTAAAATGACACCTCTGATTTGGCCTTCAACTCTCTAAACTTCCACAGCATGCAAATGGGAGAAATTTGATCACTGACAAATTTAATATGCCCCAGTCCTTCTAAGCCAGGTGTACCTAACCCACCTTCACCTAACGCCTCTTCGGAAAAACGTAATAATCCCGCTAGCCGCATATGTATCTTTATATTGATTTTGCACTCATTAGAAACATTTATTGGAGTGAAAATTAAGTAACGGAATGAAGTTATATTATTGTTATCATTATCTGTCATGCATACAAACGTAGATAATTTAACAATTACACTGCTGGACAATTGCTAAGGACGGATCACAAATTGCTATGTAGCATAACATTAAGCGAGACATAAGGCCTAGTAGGATAAAATATAGTTGCCACACTGTTCAGACATTAGAATAAAGAATATCTATTGTTCTGGAAAGTACAAAAGCTGTGAAACATCTGAAAGAAAAAAATGTTCATTTGAACTGCGTACGGATAAATGGAACAATGCATCTAAAAGTCAGCAGGCACCTTAAAGAAAAGTATCAGTACGGGATATGTCCACCGTGGAGTGTGATGCAACATTACACACGTCGTACAATACTTTGCACAACATTATCCAGCAATTTATCCCATTCCTCTGTGAGTGTACGGATGAGGGTGTTCTTGTTTGTCGGAGGATAGTTTCGACCAGCAACTTGCCTCCTCAAAGCATCCCACACATTTTCAATGAGGTTTAGATCTGGAGAACATGCTGGCCATACGAGACGTTGATTACCCTCGCTGTCTAGACAATCCTGAATAGCGAGTGTTCGATGACATGTTGCGTTGTCGTCCATAAAAACAAATTTATCACCGACAGCACCACGGAAAAGACGAGCATGAGGAAGTAGAACTTCATCAATGTATCGTTGGCCCGTCATAGTCCCATTCGCAACCATATGTAGGCGCGTGCGGCCATTGATCATGATGCCGGCCCACACCATGGTACTGCATGTCGGATATCGGTCTTTTCCTGGATATTTTCTGGACGATAAGCAGTACCACTCTCGCGCCAGATCAGTTGGCGTCTACAATCCGATGACAGACTGAACTTACTCTCATCTGAGAATAGTACGCATGCCCAGTCCTGTTCAGTCCAATTGGGATGCTAACGACACCATTGCAAACGGGCAGTACGGTGCTGTCTGGTCAATGGGACACACACAACAGGTCTGCGTGCGTATAGTCCTCCTCCCCTCAAACGTCTGGCAACAGTTTTTCGGGAGATCTCCTTTCCTGAGGCAGCAAGAAACTGATTTGCCACCTGCTGAGCTGTGGTGCGCTTGTTCCTTTTTGCTGATAGGATGATATATCTGTCTTCTGCAGGCGTCGTACTTCTAACACGACCTCCCCTGTGCGCGTCTACTACACATTCCAGTAGTTTTAAATGACTTCCACAGCCGTGAAACAACGCTGTGAGCGATGTCGAACTCCCTGGCAACATCTGTTATTTTTCGCCCTTCTTCGATCTTTCCAATAATTCGGCCACGCATAAAATCATCTATGGGATGTCGGGAAGACATGCCAAAAATTTTAAGTTGGTCTATTAAATCTTTCCTGTAAAACTTTGATTTGAAGCAACAACTGTCCACACGCGTCAAAACCTTTAAAGCTCTTATGAACGCTATCACGTGATGAGCAGACGTGGAAAAAAATTTGCATACTCATACTTCTTCTTACTAATATCCCGCACTTATTCTAATTTTCCACATTTTGTTTCCTTTCATTTTGTGGTTGCTATGGATGATAGTGTTATCCGTCCTTAGCAATTGTCCAGCAGTGTATAATGCAATGATCAAATAGGCATAGCTCTAGCCATAAGCAGTTCGGTAAAGTTACAGAAATCAAGCGTAATGCTGCGCGGGTTCGCTGCAATGCAATGCTGCTCACTTCTAAGCATGTATAAAAACAGAAGCAATGTTACAAAATAGAAATAGTTATGGTATATATTTGTTACAAAACATTACACTAAAAACAAAAATATTGGACAAAATAATCGTATTTTGTAAAGTTGTATTGCATCTCGTGGACCCCAAAGTTTCGTAAAGTTTATATGTTTCAGTAACTTTTTTAATATATTTCTCATAACCTCTCTGGGAATGTTTCTGAAAACACGCAGCACGAGAACTGTTATTAATTTTATGACTTCACATTTTTAATATGTTTCCCTCCAAAGTGTTCTATATCTGAAGATCTGTATATGGGTATATATGTATTCTATATGTGTCTGTATATGCAGTATATAATCCTGAAGAGAGATCTATATATGTAACCCTACAAATGACATATTAATTTCTGACTTTTCTTTTTCTTGGGCTTTGAAAGGGAAATTTGAATTCGTTTATGGATTTAAATGTATAGCATATTTTATTTAAGTTCTAACACTTAACCATATATCTTTTATACGTGTTAATATGGGTAAAGTAATGTAACAATGAATATTAATCAAAAAAGGATACAAACTTCTCTATGAAAACAGAAAACAATGGGGACTACAAGATATTAGGTTGGGGGAAAAGAAATCCATTATTTTTTCGCTAGATGGCTGTAGTGTCGATATCTCGTCAAGTACCGATCAAACAACTTCAGATTTATGTTCGTTGTCAAGGTGACAGTTTACACTAAAAAAATGCTTTTGCTGTTTTTTTTTCGGTACATTCAGTTGTGAGTTACAGTGTGTTAAAGATGGAACTCAACAAAGAGAAAATTCAGTACATTTTACAGTTTTTCTTTAATAAAGGTTAAAATACAAATCAGGTGGTTGTAATTGTGAATGGTATTTATGTTGCTGATACTGCAACAGCTAATTACGTGCAATTTTAGTTTCGTCGATTCTTTTCAGGCATTTTCGGTGTTTAAGATGCACCTCGTACAGGTAGGCCCATCGTCTAAAATGCTGATAAAATTACAGAAATAATCCAAGATGACCAGCATGTTATTTGCTGTAGCATCTCTCAGGAGCTAAAAATTGACCATAAAACAGTTTTAAACCATTTGCGCAAAGTTGAATTCAGAAAGAAGCTCGATGTTTGGGTGCCAAACCAATTAACATGATGAATCGAATTTTCATCTGCGAAGCCTTGGGCAAACGGAATGAAATCGACCCATTTCATAAGCAGATGGTATCTGGGGATGAGAAATGGGTTTCATACGACAATATTGCGCGAAAACCATCGTGGACAAAGACGGTGAAGCAGCTCAAACGGGGGCCAAACCAGGACCTATGACCAGGAAAGTTTTACTTTGTATTTAGTGGGACTGGAAAGGAGTAATTTATTATGAGTTGCTTCTGTATGGCCAAACTCTAAATTTAGATATCTACTGTCAACGACTGGACCGTTTGAAGCTAGCGATTGACCAAAAACGGCAGAATTGGCCAATAGAAGAGGTGTTGTGCTCTATCAGGACAATGCCAGGCCACAGATGTCTGTAGTGACTCCCTAGAAACTTTGGGTTCTTGGTTGTGAAGTTTTAATGCATCCACCATATAGCCTGGACATGGCACCAAGCGATTACAAATTTTTTCTCGTATTGCAAATTTTCCTTAGTGATAAGAAATTGGGATCAAGAGAAGATTGTGTGAAAATCCATTACTAGAGGCTTTCACACATAAGGACCAAGACTTCTATGAGAGATGAATTATGATGCTACCTGTGAAATGGCAACAAATTATACAACAAAAGGGTGCATATTTGATCCAAATCGGACAATCCGAAATATGTTAAAAAGAGTCTTGAATTTCATGCAAACATAATGGATTTCTTTTTCTCCAACCTAATATATGTCAGGAAGTATTGGTTACAAAATATTCTTCAAACATAACAAAGGCATGTTGTATTTGGAAAATACGAAGTAAAACTCACAAATTTGAAATAGTTTCATAAAAAGAAAAAAAATTAGAAAATGAAACTAATATTCTATCTAAATTTCTAAATGCCTTGTGAAAAATTCCAATCAAGTTAGCTGATAGAGTAATTGAGTATAATTGTTGAATAATTGTATGAGTGAGTGAGTATGATTGAGTAAAATAATTAATATATATGCAGATTAATAGATTTTAACTCATGTATGTGTGTCTTAAGAAATTTAATACCGTATTTACTTGAATCTATAAGAGCCACACTATTTTTCTATTGAAAATTATACTGAAAATCGGATGCGGCTTGTAATTGAAGTTAAAACATTTGTTGGATATGAAATTGAATTCTTACCAATTTCAAGAGAAAAAATGTAAACACCCATTTTGACCACTTGCAATGATGACTCTTATCCTATTCCGCAGCTTATATTTGAGTATTTATAAAAAAGTCTATCCTAAACATGGTTGTCCGCTCGCATTTAGAAAAAACTTTCTGTGTGTACACGTTTTCTGTTAAACATCAAATATATCTAAAATAGCTTCAGAACGAGTTCACTATCATGCAAAAATAAAACGTGTGTGTGAGGAGGGGAGGGAGTAATTTTATATACAGAAAAAATAGGGAAAAAAGCAGCGACCACTGAAAATTTAACACAATAAAGCAAATATACGTCGATGGAGTAAGCAAAAATATATAATTTTACTTGTAAAAGTCCAACAGTCTTTAATAATACTTTTACATTCTTCTATAATCAATTCTTTTAAAAAAATGTGGCATAACAAATGCACTGGATGGCAAGGAGGACGACATCGTGTGGGAAAATGGCGACACCAGCACCCATTCCGAAGTCATCTGTGACAATGGGAGTGACGAATTTTTTTCGAAACGTATACGATACTGACAGAGTAATTATAGGTTCATGAATGTATGTAAAAGTTTTTAAAACTGGTAAAATAAATTAGTTATTAACTTGTTATTTCTCATTAATTTTTTTAAAAAATTTCTTAAGTATCGGATATCAATGAAACTTTTACATTTTTATTTTCAATTCCTACTATTAGCTCACACTCTCTCTATATATATTTATATTGGGGGAATTTTCAAACGTTAATAAAATACATTTTAAGGCGCTCAATTGAGCTGAAATTTTATTTCCATGATTATTTTGGATGACAATACATTAATTTAATTACAATTAATAAAAAATTAATTGATTAAAACTAATTATTCAAAGAATTACAAATATATCCACGTTGGCATCATTCTTCGCGACTTAGTGACCATTTTGGCAACTTGTATCAAAACTTGAAAAGGTTTTTTTCTCTCATTTTAAAGCGCTCATTTGAGCTGATTTTTTCTATACACTATTGTTTTGGGTAGATATACGATAATTTAATTATAATTAATTAATTTTTAATTAAAGAATTACAGATACAGCCACGTTGGTTTCATTTTCATCGACTTAGCCAAAACTTTAAAAGATTTTTTTCTCTCACGTTTCAAAGCATTCACTTGAACTGAAATTTTATATACGTGATTATTTTGGATGGCAATACGATACTTTAATGATGATTAATAAACATTAATTGCCACTTAATGTTGTGATTCTATCTTATGTATTTGCATATTTATATGAATTGTAACTATTTAATAAAAAGTAGCCAAAATAAAATTTTTCTTTGTTGATCTAAGTAGGAATTCACTTTTTTTTATTCTAATTGTTTTTATTTATTCTCAAAATATGTAGAGAATTAGGGGTACGGCTTGGAATCGATGACAGCTTATATTCGAGTAAATACGGTAGACAGAGTTTCATACATATATATTTTTCAACCTTTGATAGTTTTATAAATATATACATTTGTTGTTGTTCTTCAAGTCTTTATTGTGCATTTGTTTTTGCTTCTCATTCACAAAATGCGCATAACTACTCCTTTTTAACCGAAGGCATCCTATCCAGAGCCACTCATCTTGCATTAGGCAGTGATATCAGTATGTATCTAGAAAAAAAATTTTCAAATCTTTCATTTTCTACTTAAGGCCAAACTTCTTTAAGTACTTCGAAAAATAATCTCGAAACTTTTCTATTTCAAGCGCGCAACGAATTCAGAGTTCTCATTGGTGGAAAAGTAAGAATGGAAGTCGCCGGGGAAAAGTTTTCAGTCGAAGATGATCGAGAATCCAGGGCGTAATCTTCTTTATTCATCTCTCTTTCCCGCCAAAGATTAATGTTCGGCTTTTGCTTTTATGGTCGGAGACGAACGCCACCAACTGTCTGCTCTTCCATTTCTAGCTCGACTCATTTGAATGAAAGCTAAGCTGGGACACTACAGATGGAGGATCTCTGTTACTTAGAGCCATTACGAGGAATTTTGATTTTAAAACTAGCTCCCAGAAGAAACGCGATGGCTTATAACATCAAATAAGAAAAGTTTGAATGAGTTATTTGGACTGGAGCTGTCTTGGATTGTTTTTAAAAATTTAGAATATATATGCTATTTTATTGGTTAGTTTGTATAAAGTCTCAGAGATGGAAAAATAAGATTAACTTGATGGCGAGAAGCATGGTTTTGAGGGAAGTCACAGCTCTTCGAGGTAGAACTATGCCCGCGATAGTCTAGGGTGAAACAATGGCACGCGTGACATAGATCGCACATGACACAATATTTTGGGCACGCCGCCAATCAAAACTGTTTGCAATTTAATTCAAAATGACAAAGTACAATATGAAGCATTACGAACAAAAGCTAGTGATTGGTCGTAGTTTTCAGCGAGATTTTCACAGGTCAAAGAATTATCGGAAACACTCAAGTTTTTTCTTGTACCCTGAGGCGACTTCATTTAAAAAACTGAGCTTGCCCCAATTCGACTGGTTGGCAATTGAAAAACTTAAAATGCACAACTCTCTGATTGATTTCCAGTCTAGTTCAATGCAGATTCAAAAATTTGTTGAACAAATAAAAAGTTGGAATTGATTGAAACAGAAAGATTAACAAGCAATATAAGTAAAAATGCTAGTAATGAAAATTTGGAAACATGGAATTCGATTCCAGACACATTGAACTGTTTGAAAAAGCTGGACCATGCTATTTTAACCATATTTTTATCAATCAATGCCTACGAGTCATTATTTTTAAAGATGAATAACATTACAGACTCACTTAAAAACCGTTTGGCAGATGACCCAATTCCGCATGCATTCTGCTAAAAATAACATCTTGTAATCCTTTAAGTAAGTTATTTTTCATCCGATATTCAACAGCAGAAATTACACGGTAACTAAAACCTTTACTACTATAAAGTTCAAAATCTATTTTTTCGTAGAAAATTAAGAGTCTTGAGTATTTAGTTTTATGATTTTCTTAATATTCACAAGACAAAATTATTTGACACAGCACGTCTGTACCTCATTAAATATTTCTGTAGAAGAAAATGGCGCGTTGATCCATGAAGGTTGAACCCTCTGGCCTAGGGGAAGAATGGCAAACCTTTATGTGCCATTTTTTTTGAAAAAATGTTTAATGAGGTACAGACTTACCGTCTAATAATTTTGACTTGTGATTAATGGGGAAATAAAAAAAACCAAACACTCAAAACTCTTTACTTACTAAGAGAAAAATTACATTTTACACTATAGGTAAAATCCTAGGAGAGCCCACACCCTTGGCGACAAACCGAAGAAAGCGCCAAGCCAGAACAAGATGGCGCCAAGCGAACCCGACATTGGCGGCAAGGAAATATAGCAGGATAAGGTGGATGCCTAGTGAAAATATCTGTAAAGAATACAGAAATTAAACATTGAAGATTAAAAATATAAAAACAGCACTTACTTTCTTACTGCTGATTTTTTCCGAGTGGAGGATATACAGCGTAACAACAGTTTTTAAAGGTCTCATCGCTAAGCGAATGATCGTGTGAGTGCTGCCATTTTTACTCTGCGAGGTAATGGTTGAACATACATTCGGCGTGGCTGGTAAGATTTTGAAGAAAGCATTTTATTGCCGACCATGTTACAACATGCCAATCATTACATTTAGGACATTCATAACTCGAAGCAATCAATCCTTCTTTCATACTCCATACAATCAATTTTTTCTTACCTTTCGCATTCAACAAAGTAAAAAATTCTAAAGTATATTCCCTCACACATGCAGCCAGCCCGGAGCCCATATGTAGTGTTTAAAAGCAGGGTTACCAAGATGACACAATTATCACCAACCAAAGTAATTTGCGCCAAGGGTGTGGGCTCTCCTAGGAGTGAACCACACTATATTGTTGTAAATGTTTTAGTTAAACGAGTGATTCAAATTAAAGTAACATTTGTGTGACTTCTGTTGTTGAAGATTAGATGACAAATAACATTCGTGTTAGGATTGTAAGACAAAAATAAACAAGTGTGCTCTCAGCCGCCTCGTAGCACCTCGACCGATCACTCACGTTTGTTAGTAATACATGAAACGGAACTTTGTTTTTTTAAACAAAAGTTCGCACCGTTTTGATCAGTGGCGTACCCAACATATTTTGTCGCGTGCCGTTGGTTCGCCATCGCGGCCCTGGTGGTTAGGAACCAATCTCATGGCTGGTGAAACGTTTTCGTGCCACGCAGCTGCGAAATTGGCTTCGCAGCATAGCACCGTTCCTATCCACCCCTAAAATATTGTGGGGTCACTTCATCTGGCATCATCCTAAAAACCGATAGCTGTGAGAATACAATGATTCCTTCGAACCAGAACTTCGAGCGTTTTTCGAGGAGTGTCACACCAGTGTGTCATGAGTCCCAGCACTAGAGCCATTGAAGACCCGTCATGTCAAGGAGCTGATGCACATTAAATCCGTCGTGGTTCTAAATACCTCCACTGGCGAGGTGGTGTAGTTTGGGGAATGGGTAGTAGATAAGGCGTCTTCCTATTCACTTATTCATGGTTCAAAATGACGAAGTCCGTCGCCAATGAACCTCGTGTTTCGTTATTGAGTGACTTTAATAAACACTCACTCACTGGAGTGAGTGAATATTAATGTCACTCTATTCGGCTATTCGAGTGCTTTTGGCGTCGGACCTCATTATTTCGAACCATGGTCGAGGACGAAACCTGAGCTGCCACCCTCCTCTCCTAACATCCACAACACGCCAACAAAGGACGTTTGAGCCCCGCGGCATACTTAACGTGCATCAGTCTTTAGCGGTAGAAGGATCGAAATCTTGTCACCCCTGCCACGAGACATTACCTTGACGACTAGGCTACCGCGGCCACTCACTAACTCCAGGTAGAATTTTTAGGTATTCTGCTTTACAACTTTTTTTATGTATGATTAACAGTAACATATTTCATCAGACTATGGTAACGAGATAAAGATGCTGATGCTAAATAATGGGGATGTGTGTGGTTCAAAAAGTAAGGAATGAGAGAATTTTACACCTTGTCTAAAAATAAAAGTTTGGTCAATTTAATGACATCACTGACCGCATTGATTGTTCACATTGTTCTAAAAAACAATTAAAAGAGGAAGAAATTCCTTCGTATATTTTTTACCCATGTTCGGTCTGGCTGCAGCAGCCTAGTGGTTATAATCAAGAACTAATGGGCTGCGTCACTTCCTGTTGAATCATGATATTTCTTGATGCCCCTAACGATCCGCTATTTAGACAAATTAGTGCACGTGAAATTTCTTTGTGTCCATAACCCTCACGTTGGCACGTTATGGAAGTGTGGAGACTAGGATGCGAGTTCAGGTGCCATCCTCTCACCTGAGCGTGAATAAAAATTTCGAAGTCCACCACCAAAGGGAGGGAGGGAATATTAAATAATAAATTGATAGTACTCAGCTGCATAAGGGCTTTTGGCGACGGGCATCGCAATTTTGAACCCTGGTCAAGTGCGAAGGAAAACTTCTCAGCTACTACCCACTCACCAAACTACCACACGAAACCAATGGAAGAACCGTGGCAGATTTAGCCTGCATCTGCCCCTCTACATGACGGGTCTTCAGCAGCACTAGGCTCGAACTAGTGACACGCCAGCTACGAGTCTGTGACCTTGACCTCTAGGCTACCGCAGCCGCATCGTCCACCAAAGTAACGTGGCCGCGGTAGCCGAGTGGTATAGGTATCGGACCGTGGCTTGCCTTGTCACGAGTTCGAGCCCAGTACCACTAAAGACCCGCCGTGTAGGGCTGCGATGCACGTTAAATCTGTCGAGAGCTGAAACGGTGTGGTGTGGTAGTTAGGAGAGGAGGTGCCAGCTCAGGTGGCGTCCACGTCACTTGACCATGGTTCAAAATTACGTGGTCCGTCGCCAAAAGCCCTCGTGTATCTGAACAGTGTGACGTTAATATTCAATCAGCCAGCCACCAAAGTAACGGGTACATCTTCGAGATGTGGCGTTACTTTTAAATCAAATTTAGTTTGAAAATAAAAATAATTTAAAAAAATATGTTTTAAATTATAATTATATATAAGTATTTTTCAAAAAAAGTTTTGCAATTTAAGCTAAAACTTATTTAATTTTTCCAAGTAATACATTCTGACTTTCTTCGTTTGAATTGTAGGGGAACGGGAGGGGTTTTTTTTGGCTTTGATTCCAAATAACTTTAATTCAAGACGTTTTTCAATGGAAAAAAAAGCACACCACGCACAATTTACCGTCCACGATCAGCATTCGAAAGACAGAATCGTCTACATCCCTTCCTCTGCCGTGGAAGATTAATGCCGCTTTTTGCTTTTACAACTTGGGAATGCATTAGGCAAGTTTCCCCGACTCTTAAGGGGTTCTCCTTTTTTTATGCAATGTTCATTAGAATGTCACGCTGAAAGGGTTTTGTAATAAATGGTGGATCCAGTAGGTTAATCGAGAACAAAATCCATTTTGAGTGCATTTCGAGTTTAAAATATTCCCAGTATGGATGAAAGTGCGATGACATCGTCAGAGAAATGTTCCCAAGTTAAATTCACGGTGTTTCGAAAATCAGACCACCTTCATTTATTGCAGGAATGTTTTAAAAACTTCAAACTTTGTTCTTTTTAATTTAAAATTGAAGACGTTTATAAGTTATAACTTTTAGGCTATCAGAGTATAAAACTGTTGTAATGACACTTCCAATAAATGTTTTTTACTGTCCCAAATATTACGTCCTCTCTTTTTAGAAAGCTGTAATTGATTTTTAGAGCTGGATTTAATATTATTTCCTACAAAAATGCAACCTTTAGAATTTTTTGAAAACTGGATGACCCATCGGTTAAGTAAATGACTTTTGAACGCTTCTGGTTGCATATTTTCATCCGAATTCACCAAGTGATTTTGATAAGAAGGTTGACTGTTGAAATCGCAGACACTTTCTCTCTATTTCTCTTAACCGCGCTGACTCAAGGGCTTTGAATCTCCATTCATCCCACACATTTTCTCTACAAATTCGGAACATGCGTTTCAACTCGGATATTGCAATTCCCATCCAGGATGTGGTCTGATTGCTGTCTTTAGTGAATCAGTATGTCTATTTTTATTACTTTAACAACTACGCCAATGGCCAGTGTTCAAGTGGTAGCGTATCGCGCTTCCACACCACAGGTCCGGGTTCTACTCCATGCCGGGCAAAGTCGACTCAGCCTATCATCCTTCTATAGTGGGTTGATAAATGAATACTAAGCTTGCTTGGTGACTTAAACACTGGGGATCTAGCTTCAGACTGACCACCTGATCGGGACTTCTGCTCATGCACCTCAGCGCCCAATGGTCACGTATATTAGGATGGGCACGGTAGGCCCTGGCCATCATGGGCTGTTGCGCCACTTAGTTTGAGTTTTACTTACTCCACATAAATGATCACTGCTAACTTTAAATCATAGTCACACCTGAACTAAGACTACTTATCTTAACCATGTCATTATGAGCCATGAAAAGTTTAAAGTGCCTCAACGAATTTGCATGATGAAAGTCTTACAGAATCAGGATTTGTACACGCAACTCTAGGGAAACACCCAGGGCCAGAATAGCCTAGTACTCATGGTCACTGTCCTGTGGTCATTGAATCATGATTTCCAGCCCTACTGCCACGGATGGCGCTAAATCTGTTGAGGTTTAAAGTCCTTCCATTCGCGTGGAGGGGAAGTTCGGATCGATGTTGTCCTCGTCATTTGATCATCATGGTTTAAAATGACGAGGTCCGTTGCCAATAGCTCTCGTGTTGCTTTGTAGCGCAACATTATTACACACACACACTCACCCCCTGAAACATTATTAATTATGGGCTCCTTCCTGATTCTGCGTAAAACGTATCTTAATTTGAGACCTCGGGAGTTAGAATCGTAATTCGCGACCAAAAATTTCTTTTTTAATACTCTTATCAACTTAACTAGACACCAGACTTCACAATCCAAAAAACGGGAACGCATAATAATAATAATAGTAGATTATAAGTGGATTTTTTATATATACAGAGTGTTTTTTTTCCAGGTATAGAAGTTTAAGTTGGCATTACTTTCCAAGATGGCGACCGATTTAACAGCTGTCAAGTGATTTATTCTCAGTTTGGTTTGGCAATTCATCATGAATAGACTCACGCCCGAACAACGCTTTCAAATTGTGCAATTTTATTTCGGAAATAATGGTCGATTTTCATAAGCGAATTTTGTTTAGCGATGAAGCGCACTTCTGGTTGAATGGCTACGTCAACAAACAAAACTGCCGCATTTGGAGTGAAGCTAATCCACAAGTATATGTCGAAACACCGTTACATCCAGGAAAACTGAATGTTTGGTGCGCTTTATGGGCTGGTGGAATCCTTCTTCAAAAACGATGAAGGCCACAACGTTACAGTCAATGGTGATCGGTATAGAGCCATGATTACTAACTTTTTCATTCCTGAATTGAACAATCATGATGTCCAGAAGCTGTGGTTCCAACAAGATGGCGCAACATGTCACACAGCTCGTGCCACAATCGATTTATTGAAAGACACGTTTGGTGACCGCCTAATTTCTCGTTTTGGACCTGTGAATTGGCCTCCAAGATCTTGTGATTTAACACAGCTAGACTATTTTCTGTGGGGCTATGTAAAGTCATTACTCTATGCGGATAAGCCACAAACGCCCGACCATTTGGAAGACAACATTCGCCGTGTTATTGCCGATATACGGCCACAAATGTTGGAAAAAGTCATCGAAAATCGGACGTCCAGATTGGACTACATCCGAGCCAGCCGTGGCAGTCCTATGCCAGAAATCATATTTAAAATGTAATGCCACAAGGTTATCTTTCGAATAAAAAAATTCATGTCAATCGAATAATACATCGTTGTTTTATTGCAATTTAAAGTTCTATACCTCTCAAAAAACACCCTTTATATAATTTTGATTGGTTCTACGGCGCATATAAAAACTCTTCTTATTTTCTGAGCCTGATTGTCTTTTTTAATTACTTTTCCCATCCTAATACGTTAAATGTTATAAATCTCCTACGATTTTTTTCTTAAATGGTTTTTTTCTTAAGGGTAGCTCCTTTAACTAATATTCCTAATTAGATTATTCTTTACGGAAGCTTTTTTAATTTATTTCGTTTCTGTCCTTTGTGATAATTTGCATTTTGTTAATTGTGTTCGAGAATCTTAGGGGAGGGTTCTTTCGAGATTTATTTGTAAATATATATTGATTATTTATTAACTTCTCACTTGGTCCAATACCCAAGTGCTATTAACATTTGTCCACGTTAGTTATTAACGCTAAAATTTCAGAAAATGCGAAGACAGCATCTGAATGGACACCCTTCTCTTTAAATTTCCATACCACACCCACACGAGATCTTAGAGCCTCAACAGATTTAATGTGTGTGATACCCTCTACACAGCTGATGTTTAGTGGTACTCATATTACAATTATAATGAGCAAACAACAATGTTACACAATACATTGTAACATTGTAATGTCTTACAATTACAATGCTACAAGTTACAATGTAATAATACAATTTTGTTACAAGCAACAAAATTAATGGAGAGGATATGAAGTTTTGTTAGAGACAGTCACAGAAGTTCTATGTGTGAAGCCTTTGTCACACGACACACATTGAACCGGTAGACCATTCCACCCAAACGCACTTAAAGATATTGGAATCGAGTTTATCGATAGCGGTTGGGATACACTTTGGGCAACGCTCACAGGGAGAAATCTCAAGATGTTACGTCAGTACTTCTGGGTGGCCATTGCTTAAGTGGCATATTGTAGTCCACGACTTATCCAATCCGTCGGTGAGAGAGATGTTCATCGAGGTAAAATTAATTATAACTACTGTACTGTATTTTTTGCAGTGTGTGTGTGAGTGAATATTAACATCGCACTGTTCAGCTACACGAGGGCTTTTGGCAACGTATCACGCAATTTTGAACCATGTTAAAAAAAAATAGTTTGTCAAAATTTAAGTGTCTTATGTTTTTGTATGTTGATGAAGACCTTAGAAAATGATTTGACTACTTATTTTAAGTGAACGGTATACATAATTAATTTTACAGTGAAATATCTTTAATTAATTTATTAGCTTTAACGGATTAAATTTTCCGAAGTGAAGTATTTTGTGTATGTATATCGCTTAATTTCAAATGTAGTGATCCAAAAAAAATATTGTATGAAAAAAACTGCAGTAAATCATAATGCGGTTGGATAAAGTATTAACGTGCATCGCGCCCCTACACGGCGGGTCTTACAAAGCTCTAATAAAGCTCGATTTATGAAAGTAGCTAGGCGTTTGTGTGCCAACTTTACTCTATCGTTAACATTTCGCTATGTTTTTTATTGAATCGTCATTATAATTTAAGAAACGGCGTTGCTTGCGAATATTACAATTTTAAATTAAAATAAATACAACAGAAAGTAATATTAATGTATTATACTTTGAGATATAAATTATTTACACTACTTTAAGCGTTCATTACGTAAAACTTTAAACAATGTGTTACTTTTGCTGAGCAGAGATCAGCTTAGGGAGGTATTTTGAAAAATCGACCCTCAAGAGTGTTACGAGGAATTATAAATAAAAAATCCTTTTTATCAGCTATTAGATCTACATACTTAAAATTTAACAAAGGTGTTTTTTCTTCCTTTATTTTTTGTTTAGCTGAGATATGCAAAAAGCTTTTTTTGTTTAATTTGCAATTCACATAAATTTAACTCATTAAAAACTTCTTTTTCCTTCAATCTGTGTTGTTTAATTTTTCAGTTCACCCGTGCGAAGACGGGGTTACCAGCTAATATAGAATAAAGTTTTATCACAAACAGAGAAAGTGAGAGAGTCAACCCTAGTGCACAACGCTGTATATTTTGTTTAGCAGTTACACACACACGCACACATATATTTATATAATGCTTTCTTTTTTACATCGGTAAGAATGCAGTTTGTCCATTTTCTTACATAGCTCGCAAAGTATCGTTTATTTACAAATGCATTGCTTTAAAATGATCAAAGCATGTGGGTTTAGAAATAACACAAAAAGAAATTCTTCGAGATTTTTTTTATCTTTTAAACATAGGGACGAGAGACATCCTTCAAAGTTACTGGAAGGCTGTAATAAGAGTGTCACACTGAATAAAAATAGTATCCAGAACTGAAAAGAGAAAAAGCAATACAATTGAACTAAAATGTAATAAGGACTACTCCCATCCTGTGTTAAAAAAGTTTTCCTTTCTTTATATTTTTTACAAGAAATGTGTTGACTTTGTGTTCTTCTGAAGTTGAAGCATGTAGAAAAAAAATCAAATTGGATCAATGATTCAATTTAAAATCAAGAGAATGAATTTCAAAGGAAAAAGATTCCGTCGCCGCGGGAAAAAGCAGCATTTCATGCTTACTACAGTCTGTCTCTCTCATACACACACACAAACATTCATGTGTGCTATGCGGAAATTTTCTTTTTAAGTTTATTTAGATAAAAATGATTCTTTTAGTAAAAAAACCTCATACACACTGTGAAATCCGGCGTATAACGTGCATTTTTAACACGAAAAATAAGATCGAAGTTTAAGGGTGTGTGTATAAAAATTATAGCTTTATAAATGAAAAAAGAGATGAGCATAAAAAAAATTAGACTTCTCGATGTATCGAGAAATACTGTTTATTTAAAAGAAATAACATATTTTATGAACTTAAAGGGTTATATAGTTAAAATGTACTATTTTTTTTCTTAAGTCTGGGAAAATACCTCGAAAAAATGACTTCAAAACATAAAAACATTGCTTAGTATATTTCTAGTTTCTTTCCTAAGAAAGGGTACGCGCGTCATACGGTGTATATATCTAACAATTAAAAACTGTAGCTCTAAAGTATAGGTATGTGGTATAGACCGGTGCGGGATATACGTTGGATTTTACGATACATTCAAACGGAAACCTGTAATGTTACATTTCAAAACTTAAAATTGAAATGGACCGGAGTTTGTATTAATGTTGATTGGGGAAGAATCAACAAACATTTATTTTATTTCTAATGGGCTTCGGATAAGAGTTTTTGACCGAGGTTGCCGAGTGGTATATGTATCGAATCGTAGCTTGCCTAGTCACGAGTTCGAGCCCAGTACCACTAAAGTCCCGCCGTGTAGGGCAGCGATGCACGTTAAATCTGTCGAGAGCTGAAACGTCCTCCCGTGGTGTGATGTGGTAGTTAGGAGAGGGGGCAGCTCAGGTGTCGTCCACGTTACTTGACCATGGTTCAAAATTAGGTGGTCCGTCGCCAAAAGCCCTCGTGTAGTTGAACAGTGCGACGTTAATATCCAATCAATCGGATTAGTGTTTGACCATTGCAGACCTAGTACGTTTCCGGAAGCTGATATCTCTTTTTAGTGCGGCGCCATATAGGTGGATACCAATCGCCGCTCGTAATTTTGACGCCAGTTTCCTCCCTAGAGGGAGGCATCTGAGTTCTAATGATGCAAACCTGCACTAGGATTTAATTTTGCTAAGATCACTCAAGACAAACAGACACGCCAGGTATCATTTACATGCCATATATTAATGCTACATGGGAGCTGTCGATTTTCTGCATCATGAAAGTCCACCGACTTGGGCCGGGGTTGAGCCTACAGCCATAGATGCAGAAAGCTAGCGGCAAACCAACCACACAACCCAGCCAAAGAATCAACAAACATAGCACGTGTAAGAGAAACTCATTTTTAAAAAAAAAACTTCTAAAAAATGGCTTCAGTTCACAACCACGTTAGGTTTAGGCCCCAGAAGAAGTCATCTGCCTTTTTATAACTGATATGTAGCTTCATGGGCTTCAAACCAACTCGCAGATCCTGGCATAAAAAAATAATATATAATTTCTATTTTATAATTACACTTAACGATTTCCCCATAACTTCCTACTCCAGATATCTTTCAATAGCTATCAATCTACATAATATTATTTAATTCCCAAACGAGATTCTCAAATCAAGCAATCAACAACATAATTTCCCTAGAGGTTAATTGAAAATACGTGAGAACCCACTGCACACTACTCAGTCTTCTCCTTCATAATATTTTTAAATAGAACGTTACTGGAAGTTATATCGTATCGCATTCACCAGTTCATATGCAATTATTAGAATATGTGACATTGTGACTTAATAGGCCACCGCTTGCACTCTCATAGGTTGTACTTACCATTAGATAAGATTTTGCAAAAAACCTTCCAAGAAAATGTTCTATCACTCTGAATATCGAGTGAAATAAGTATACTTTTAGGCGGACCCAAATTTTATCTAAATATTGCAATGCTGTTAAAAAATTGACTAACTAAAATCATGTGAAAAATGTTCATCTTTTAGCCATTTCATCGGCGCTTTAACTTAGTATATCTTTCTTTAAAGAGCTCTGTCATATTATTCGACTGTGTATGCACGTTTTTTTTATTCTTAAATCTTTTTTATTTTTCCATATGACTCTGGTTTTCGCTTTGAAAATCCTGTGCATAACTCTATGATTCTGTGACTTACATATATCTCTAAATTATACTTAATGTAAACTTGACTTGACACCTTTTGAACATTTTTTTATTTTATGTATATGAAAATTATATTTCAGCATTTCATATAATGTTTTTATTCAAAAAAATGTTACAAGATGAAATTTGGCAAATGTTATTCACACAATTTTTAAAATTAAGAAAAAAATTACTTGTACTCCTTTTGTAATTGTTTATTATTGACCTGTAGTTTTTTGTAATATTCTTAAGGATGCTTTAAACAACTTTAGGGATCGATTTTACAATAACCTAACTAGTTCTGGAGAAAAAAAATTAAATGTCTATAAGTATGCTAAAATTCAACAAAAATGCCAAAACCTACAACAATTAAATTTTTTTAAAAAAGTATTAAGTTTGTACAGCAAAATTGATCTCTAACTTTGCTGCATGCATTAACATATAACACATAGGAAAATAATGCAAGTGATTGATAAATAATTGTGGAAGGAGAAGCATTTTGAATACGAAAAAACTCAACCGGAGGAAAACCACTTTAAAGTATATAATTCTGAAAAAATAATTATTATAAGCAAAAACAAAAAAATAATAAATTATCACTTCAAAGTATTTGCTACATATTTTTCTTATAAATAGTAGCATTTTCATATGATTTTTCACTTCATATATTTTATAAATTATCCTTTTTTAGTGAGTATTAATTGTATAAAAAAAAACTCAAGAAAAATGTTTAAAAGAATTTATTTTTTGTCGTAACCGAAATTTTAAAGTTTTTTGCTTCACATAATTTTTAAATATTATATTTTTATAAAGACATATGATAAATATGATCTGAAATTATAAAATAATTAATACATAATGCCTTAATTAGAAAATTTTTCATGCACACAACTCAAAAGAAAAAAAAATACACACACATTAATATAATACATCAAAAATATCCCGCATTATTTTTAACACATATTTTTTAGTTAACAGTTCCCTTTTTAAAATGGCTTTTTTTGTCAAAAAGCATTTTTATCTATTATGGGGGCGTGCTTTAATTCCCTAAATTGCTTGTTTACATTTTTCAATTAAAAAGTTTTTCCCAACTTCTTATTTTCAGTTATACAAAAGTGATATATCAATCGGAAGATAATAATGTAAAAAATACAACCAAATAAAATACAAAAAAAAAATATATTAAGGACATTTTTGAGGCCCCCTTAATAAACTTGTTTGCAGTGCTGACTACAACACTGAAGACTAAAGCGAGTTCGTAGAGTTTTTTGAATGAAATCATTTGAGGTATGAGGTCATTTGAGGCGGTGGTATCTATATAAGCCAGTAACAGCCTCCGTACTATACGATGTTCAATTTTGTATTGTGGTTATGTTATATACTTACGGAATCGAAGGTACCAGGTTCTAACCTTCATAGGCGCGTGAACGAGATAATGAACCTAATTTAGCTCTGCTAAGTATTGGCGATTTGCAATAACACCTTTAAGTACGGCATATTTTCTTTAATGAAATGTATTAGAAAGTAGTGGTGGTTGAAAAGATGTGTATTTGATAAAATTCTAATCGTTTTCTGTCACACTGGTTCGTACGGGAATTATTTTCATCTCAAATGAAAAATATGTACCTACTTTAAAATATTCAGAAAATTGCTTCCTCTCCACAAACCTCAAAAATTCTTTCACGAAACTTATCAAACTTCGATCCCGAAGAAAACAATATCTAGCAAAGAAGTATTTCCCAGTCGCAACAAACCTTTCTGCTGTAAAGCTGCCTGGGGCTGGATTTCAAATTGCGCTTTAATGGCTTTTTCTAAAGTGTCAGAAAGGATTTTTTTTATTTAAAAAACCAGACTCTCTGAGATAAATGGGCTTAAATTCATTATATATATTTTCGATGTGATCAACAGAAAAAAATCCTTTGGGGCACATTTTTAACGGTCTTTTACAAGAATTCTCTAATAAGAGGACGTGAAAAAATAGCGTTATTCTTGCGTGGGAGCAATGCCTCTGATACTGAAAAAGGCGAAAGTGAGTAGAATTTATAAAACGTTAATCCGCGCGTTATTATTATAGGGAATGAAACGATGGCTCGTTTTAATTCATGCGAATTCTCTATATCGGTGAATAAGCTTTAATAGATATTAAGATGTTAATAATTATAAATTTACATTCGGCCAGGATACATTGTGCGAAGTATTTCATGGCATTTATCAAAAAAAGAGTGTGTGCTTATGAACACACGATAGAAGTGATCACTTCAAATGTTGTAATGCTATTTCAAGGATTTATTAAGTGAATAAAAAAAAACAAGAGGATATTAGTATTGACATATAAAATTACTTATTCATGTGTCTGTACTCATAAAGTAATATTTTTTTGCGAAATATACAACCATATTTGTGGATTAATTGTATTCTAAAAAAGGAAACAATAGATTTATGGTAGTTAGAATAGGTTATAAATACTTTTGATTCGAAATTATTTAAATATCTAAAAAACAACTCCACCCAGCGCTGTTCCGTATTTTGTCATGCTTTCATTTGGATCATTTGGCATAATTAAATTGAATTTGGATTTTTTTTTAAAAAAATCTACATTAAAATCCCCATTTAATATGCAATTTGCTTAGAAGAATTGATCCGGCTGTACAGTGTAGGTAACTAAATTTTTGTGAATGAATTCGATAGTTTTCTCTGCATGTTGATTTGGTGAAATATAAATAATAACCATTAGAACTATTTGTCCATTTTCTGCTCTACATTTCGCTGCACAAATTTCTCCGATACATGACTCATTAAACTTAAATGATTCAGTTGTATTGTTACCATTCAGTACCATTTTTGCCATTTTTACGATCTTTACAAACCCTAGCGTAACAATATGCTTGGCTTTTTAAAACGTACCATTCACATTCACTGTCGAGCAAGACGCGCATAAAGAAGTTATCTATTCAAAAAATCATGCTTTAAAAGAAGTAAATGTTGCTGTAAAAATGATACTTAAACTGATAATAAATGTGACATTTCTAAGCAATATGGCAATGGTGTTTTTTTGGCCGTGGTAGAAAAGTTGTCAAGGTAACGAACTCGTGCCCGAAGTGTCATGAGTTCGAGCCTAGTACCGATGAAGACCCGCCGTGCAGATGAGACCAATTCACGTTAAATATGTCGAGGCTCAAACGTCCTTCCGTTGGTATGGTGTGAAAGGTAGGATAGGGGGTTTCCAGTTCAAGATTCATCCTCGTCACTTGACTGTGGTTCTAAAATATGAGATCCATCACTAAAAGTCATCGAGTAGCTGAATAGTGTGACGTAAATATTCACTGAACCACGCGGGTTTTGTTTTTGAAGAGTCGTGGGCGGGTCATAAGGTGGAGCCCACCTGCCAATCAAAAATCCGCCGCATAGAGGGGCCAATGCACGTTAAATCTGACAGGACTCAGTCCTGTTAAAGTGTTGTAGTAGCTCAGAGAGAGGAATGATAGCTTAGGTGTCGTTCTCGTTATCTGACCATAAATAAAATTTACGACGTCCGTTGTCAATAGACCTCGTGTTGCTTTATTGTATAACATAAATATATACTTCGTAGATCCGGGAACTACTACACCCTAAAGAGCCGTCGCTTAGCTACGGTTATGCACTTAAAAATTGGCGAGGTGTCAATGTTATTATGTTGGAGCGAAGTGGATATATTGAGAATAGGTGCCACTTCTCGGGTGTGATCCTCGTTTCTTGACTAGTGTTTGAAATTACCTCGTTAATAGCCCTCTTTTTGCTTTGAAGTGCCCCAATAATAAACAATTGATGATTTAAACATCTGAGCAAAGGATCACTCAATTTTTTTGTCTTTAAAACTGCGATTTATTTTCTAAGTTTATTGAACTGAACTATTTTCTCTACTAATTTCGAATGTATACCATCTGCATTGACTTTTAGTCATTTTCCTCGTCTTAAAGATGAAAAAAATCATTTTAGAAGATTTTCTGGTCAATTCCTTTGATTGCTCTGCGGAATGCGTGCCCATCAAGTTTGATGAAGGAATCCTGTCACTTAATGGAAGACGGGGAAAATGTTATCTCGAGGAACTCTTTTGGGACCATTGCTGTTGTCACATTCGGAAATGGTTTAGTCAGAAGACATATCTTGGCTAATGTACGAATAAAGAAATGAAGATGATGGTGTTGAGACAAAGTTGTTTATTTAGTAGGAATCCAGTTATTTACACCGTTTCTACTGAACATTCAACCTGGAACAGATGTAATTTTTTTTCCTTTGTAATTTATCTCGCAAATGACTTTTCGGATACAGAATTTGTCTGTTATTTAAATGCATTGTATTTAACGATGTTTAATGAAAATTTGCGGGAAATCATACAGACTATGCTCATGATAAAACGTTAGAAGTATATGTAATAAGAAATGAAAAACAGTTTTAAACTGCAAAGATTTAATTGTTAGTATATATATATATATATATATATATATATATATATATATATATATATATATATATATATATATATATATATATATATATATTATATATATATATATATATATATATATATATATATATTATATATATATATTATATATATATTATATATATATATATAATATATATATATATATATATATATATATATATATATATATATATGTGTGTGTGTGTGTGGCAGCCAAAGCCAAGCAGTCTTCGCGCGCAGGCGCAGTGAATTGAAACTGAAACTTTTAAGAATTAGAAAACATTAGAGAAACAGCGGAGAGAACGCGAGAGGTGCGCGAGCAGGCGTTACCTTCTGCATATCATTGTCAAACTTATCTACCTTTTTAATTAATTTTTGTTAAATTTTAAAATAAAATAGAAGAAAGACAAACGTCTTGGACCCCTTGTTGTCTCCCACAAATTATGGGGGCTCGGCCGGGATCGATAAAATTTCGATTTTGAACCAAAGTCTGGACAATGAACAAAAGCGTCCGTGAAGGAGACGCTCCGCCATTTTTTGAAACTTCGTTCAACCTGTGTAGAGGTTTGAACTCAGCATGAATACTCCGCCTGTGTAGAGGCCGGGATCGAAAAAATTTCGATTTTGATCAAAGTTTGGACAGAAAAAAAAGCCGTCCGTGGAGGAGACGCGCCGCCATTTTTCGGAAACTTCGTTCCGCCTGTGTAGAGGTTGGAACCATCGACTAAATATTCCGCCTGTGTAGAGGTTGGAACCATCGACAAATATTCCGCCTGTGTAGAGGTTGGAACTAACTCAGTGTGAATAATCCGCCTGTGTAGAGGCCAGAACTACAATTTCAAGATATAACCTGCGAAGAGGTGTCAATTTGAACAATTTCCAACTATATTACCTACGAAGAGGTGAAAACACACACACACAGTGAAATCAAAGTTTTTCTTCAATTATTGGATACATCGTACGTGCGAGCAACAAGGGAGCTAGAAAAAAAAGGTAGGATCGTTCCATATTTTTCTAAAATGTATAAAAACGCTCTTAAAGAGGATCTCATAAGAGTTGTTGAGGATCTAGACGGTACTGTGGAGAGTACGGACACCATAGTTAAACTAAAGACTAAAATTGAGAACAGTAGTACATTTGAAAGTGATCCAGATTTCGTTAAAACTTTAATTAAAAACTGTATAGATGAGAGGGTATCGCGAATCGAAAGGGATTTAGAAAAACAGAAAATTGAACTTGCTAAACTACAGTTAGCAAAATTAGAAAAAGAAGTCGAACTTCAAACGGCTAAAAATAAAGCATTAAGTTTAAATCCTGCAGCTAAAGTCGAAGAGAAACAGTTCGAAACTTTAAATAAAGAAACCGCAACTCATATTAGCATTCGAAAAGCAGAAGATTGGTTTAGGCCTTTTGATTTAGCTAAAGAGTGCGATATTTATATTTCATCTAGAAGCGGATCACATAAAGAAATTCCTATTACTTATGGATATACCGAAGACCCCTTTAAAAATAGATCACAAAACTTTAAACCAAAGATTAAAGAGAACTATCCCCAATATCTTGAAAGAGAAAATAAAAATTGCTTTATATGCAGTGATTCATCTCATTACGCAAGAGATTGCGAGGAGCGTTTTAAGCCTAAATAATCCCACATCCATAATAGAATAAACGTGAATACTTTGAAAGTCGAGAGCGAAAAACAAAATAGCGATGAATTCGCAAATCTTCAATACGTACACATTTTTGTGGAAAATCAGCCCGTAACAGCCTTGATCGATTCAGGTTGCCAGATCCCAGTTTTAAATTCCTCACTAATTAGAGTGCAAACAACTTCCGAAGAAATAATAACATTAAGTTCATGTTCTGGCGAACAGCGAATGGTAGAAGTTAAACCGATAATTCTTTCTTTTAATCAACACTCTCCCGGTCTAAGTGTTCGAACGGCAATATCACCGACCATGACCGAAGAAATTATTATACATCTCAGTGTATATGCTGAAATAAAGAAACTAGGCCACGCAAAGAGCGATGTTTTATTGAGTGAAAGTGGATCCTCTTTGGGTGTTCATTTTAATTCAAATGTTTCTGTTTCAAATATGATAGAAAACTCTAGTTATGATTTGTCACATGTTAAAAACTTTAATACTAGAAATGATTTGAGTTCTCTAATTAAGGATTATAAATGTAATAAAATTAAGAGTACTAAGTTAAAAATGAATATTAAATTGAAAAATGATATTCCTGTGTGTCAGAGAGCCAGACGTTTATCTTGTTCTGAGAAATTACAGGTAAACAATCAAATTGATGATTGGTTACGACAAGGTATTATAAAAGAGAGTGTTTTTGATTATTGTTCACCTATAGTATTGTGTAAGAAAGTCAATGGTGCCATGAAAACGAGTTCCGTGGAATTTATCTCCCGATTTCCTACCCCTTCACCTATGAAGAGTAAACATCGTCGGTTTGTGTTGCTCCGGAAAATCTTTCAGCCCTGGCAGTGGAAACGGAGGAAAAAGAGAAATTGTTTTGAACAGACGTCCAGAACTCTAGAGAGGAAAATATCGATGCGTTCAACCAAAGATCAACTTGTTAAAAAAGACGTTCTTATGCCTGTGAAACACAATGTTTTTCTGTGGAACCTTGATGTCGAAGAGGTGCCTTCACATGATGGAGAAACTGTCTAGTTCAGAAAAATTATGATATGTTAAATCTCTATGTATTTGTCGTATAGTCCTTGTCTGTTCCGTCTTTTTTGTATGTTTCAGATTCTCCTCTGGTCTCGATGAAAAAGGAAAAAAGGGACGTACCGCTGCGGACAGCGTACAGTCAGGCTGGCCGATTGTGGCAGCCAAAGCCAAGCAGTCTTCGCGCGCAGGCGCAGTGAATTGAAACTGAAACTTTTAAGAATTAGAAAACATTAGAGAAACAGCGGAGAGAACGCGAGAGGTGCGCGAGCAGGCGTTACCTTCTGCATATCATTGTCAAACTTATCTACCTTTTTAATTAATTTTTGTTTAATTTTAAAATAAAATAGAAGAAAGACAAACGTCTTGGACCCCTTGTTGTCTCCCACATATATATATATATATATATATATATATATATATATATATATATATATATATATATATATATATATATATATATATATATATATATATATATATATAAACTTGAAAAAATATTAAAATACTTTTTCCTTTATTTCCAATTTTGTGGTTAGTATCCAGTTCAGTTATCGAAGGATTTTCTAACATTTAAATATTTTTCAGGGAACTTTGGATTTTTTAAAATTATGATTAAGTGGAATATATTAAGCAAGTAGTTTAATGTTTGAGTCCGATTTTGAGTGAGTGAAAAGCAAAATCGCACAGTTTAACTACTCGAGGGCTTTTGGCGATGGACCTCGAGTCACGTGACGAGAACGACACCTGAGATGGCACCCCCTCTTCTAACTACCCCACCAAACCAATGTGAGGACGTTAGTGCCTCGACATATTTAACGGTCATCAGCCCTTTCTGCATAGCGGGTCTATAGTAGTACTGGGCTCGAACTCATGAAACTCCAGCCACAAGTCTCTTACATTCAGCACTAAGCTATAAAGGGCTATATCCAGTCCGATTGAATAAGCTCAGTTGTAGAGGCCGTCGTAGTTTAGTGGTCATCATCACGAACTCTTGTGATGGCTCACCGTGAGTTCGAACCAAAAGAACTCGGGACCTGCGTTGTCGGGTCGCGAATTCTAGTCCTGCTGACACTGAAGATCAGCCGTGTAGAGGAGATAATACACGTTGAATCTGACGAGGGTCAAAGATTCTCCGTTTGCAAGGGTGGTGGAAGCTGATAGGAGGGTGGTTCTAACGATCAGGGTTCAAAGTTAAGAGGTCGATCACAAACTTCCCTCGTGATGCTCTTTATTACGACGTTAATAAACACTGTCACTCAGCCCATTTGTAAATATTACACTGACCTCCAAAGTTAAGTTACCTATTTAATGTGTCTAATTTGAAAGTGAATGAACGCAGAAACAAGAAATTTGAAGAAAATTCGATGTGTATATTTGCATAAGCTTCAAGTATCCGACTACGTTCGGAATCGTGATTTTAAAAAAGAGCATAAATGGATAATTTTCATGATATTTAGTGTCACTTAGATTAGAATGCATACATAAAATTGTTTTAAGGATATTTTGACAAAAAGAATTATTTAAATATGATATGTTGGTAAAAAATTAACTCAGAATAATGTGTTTTTTTTTTTTTTTTTCAAATGTTCTCCTTTTGGAAAAAAATGGTTCTGTTATAAAAATATTTTGCTTGTACATACATCAGACCTCTCTACAGCGGCTCAACTAGAATTTTTGAAAAATTCACATTATTTTCAGAGTTACCACCCATTGAAATAATTATTGGCGTTTTTTTCTTAAAATTGCTCCCCTCTACTGTGGTAAAATATGAATAAACCTACTTCGAAGTTATATATTTCAAAAATTCTAGTTGAGCCTCTGTAAAGAGATCTGAGCTATATACAGGCAAAATATTATTATAATAGACACATTTTTCAGAAAAGGAGAACATCTGGAATAAAGATTATTCCAAGTTAATTTTTTGCCAAAATATTATATTTAAATAATTTTTTTTGTCAAAATGTCCTTAAAACAATTTTATGCATATATTATAATCTAAGGGACACTAAATATCATGAAAATTATCCATTTATGCGCTTTGAAAAATCACGGTTCCAAACATAGTCGGATACCTTAACACAAACATACTGCACAACAAAAATGTGTGTGTGTGTGCACTTATGTACACACGTAAGAAGTTATACTTCTTTGGCGTAACAAGAATGAAATCTTTCTAAAAATCTTGAGCAGAGCAAGCTTCGCCAAGGATGAAAGGCGGCCACGAGCAGAGTTGAACGATACTAATTTTAAGTCAATCGAACCAGCCAAACCCGAGATAATCACGATTTAAATAAATTTAAACACCCCCGCACAGGGACAATAGAACCAACAACATGAGGGATTCTTGGCAGACTGTATCTGGAAATGAGGTGAACCGAATGCGACACATGAGACCCAAGCTCAATTCCTTAGGGAGGGGGTGAAATCTTTTCCAGTCCCCATAGGATTAACATGGGAGTATGATATTTTAGTGCTTAAGCCCTCCCCATGACTACACAATGGGAATGAAGTAGATGAGTGGATGGGTCTCGATGAGTGGAACTGTGTGTTGGTTGAAATCTTAAGTCCGCGACTCGAACAGGCGCCAAGATATTGTGAATTTAAACAAATTAAAAAAAATTTAAAACAATTAAAATCTATGAAGAAATAGCCCTATGAGCATGAAATTATAATGCCTGGAAGAAAAGATAAAGAGGGATCGAACGAACAGTAGTTATTACGATCCCCCAAATATCAGTCCCCTAGCACCAAAAAAGTGGCATGTTAAAATATTTATTAGACAACGGTGTGCGCACGCATCGGTGGCGTGACGGTGTGCGCACGCATCGGTGGCGTGACGGTGTGCGCGCGCATCCGTGACGTGACGGTGCGCACGCGCATCGTAAAAATTTACCCTCATCCTTTTCCTAAACGGGCAATAAGAAGTATAAGGTCAAAAACACTCTAGAAGGAAAAATCTATTATTGGGGAAGTTTGTACATCACTGCTTTAAGTAGAAAATACCATGGAAGCATTACACAAATGGATTTTAATGTGTCCAGTCGTAGCTGCAATTCATTGTTGCATCGACATTTCCATGCTACCAATTAAGCTATCAGATACCGAAACGGAAAGCGAAGGTCAAATATGGATTAACCCTTTTTCCAGCTCATGTAAGGGCCTTGGATTTGGACCCAAAACACCATCGGGTCTACCAAGTAACTGGAGCTGGTTATTCCATCCTTTTCAAATTATGATCCTGGAAATAAACCTCAACAAGCACAGCTTGGTGATTTCGCGCATTATCATCCACCAGAAGGAATTCATAACCAGTAGCAGTTGTATGGCTGAATTTATCGATCAAGGATCTGACCACGATATCTCACTGAAGTCAGATTTCCTCCATGGATCACATGCAGATCACTGCAACCACCGAGATAGAGATATCCGCCCAAACCATAATACTACCACCTCTCCAAATGTGTCTTTCAATATTGTTGGATTGGTTGTATCAGGTGCGTTGTTTCCTGCAGATCAGCAGACACCCTGAATCGCTCTTCAATGTAAAACTGGACTACACTGGGTGGAGTATAAAAGTCCACTGCTGCTTTGCCCTGGAGACAAATTCCTTTGTTCAATATAAAGGGGTACATCTCTGTTGAGGGGGAAATACACGTAACTGGTCGTTTTGCAGAAACGTGTTTCGTGTGAAGTTGCTCCATTATAGCGAAGGTCTGCGAAGTTTTTTTTCTCTTTCAGCCTGAGCTAGAAAACAATCTCCCACAGGTGTTGTAACTCGTGATTGACCTGTGTGTGTATGTGTGTAGAACATGTTTTCTAGATATGTAGTCTTTAAATTCCAAATGATGTTATATTCGTTGGATCATACTGGGAACCATGTTTGAGACTGTCTTGCAGCATCAGCTTGTAAGAAGTCATTTTTCATCCACCCCAATGCCTACCACCTAAATAAATCGAGTAAATAATTTCTCCAAGACATTTTTAGACACTATTCGATATTGTCATCGAAATTATCAATTACTGATGATCAACAATCATATGCAAGTTAATTGAAATCAAGCTACGTAAGTTGGATTTTGCACATTTTCTCTAATTTCGAATTAAATGTTCATTTCTTTAAAATAAAAGTTATGATTCTAGTTTTTTTCCATATATTTTCTTAAAGTACGTGATTGTCATTCATGTAAACAATGAATTTTATTGTTGGTGTAATTTTTTTTACTGTCGAACTTCGAAAAATTCGATGAACCTTAACTTCTACTAAACTCAGTGGTGCAACAGCACATGAGGGCCAAGGCCTATTGTGTCCATTTCAGTTTTCGTGATCATTAAGTGCTGAGGTGCATGAGTAGATGTCCCAAACAGATGCAAGACTGAAGCGAAACTCCTAGTGTTTAGTCCCCAAGCAAGCTTGGTATTCATTTATCGACCTACTGAAGGGATGAAAGGCTGACTTGGCCTTACTCAGCCCGAGAATAGAGCATTCGACCTGTGGTGTTGAAGCACGATACACTATTACTCGGCCACTGGGTCTATATCTTGTTTTCTGGAAGACAGTATAATTATCAAATTACAAGGTCCGTCGCCAAAAGCCATCGAGTAGCTGAATAGGGTGATTTTAATAGTCACTCATTCACCAAATATAATTTGCAATTATCTACATGAACACGTTTTTCTAAATTTTGGATTCATAGACGGGAACTAGAAAATTATGTGTTGCAGTTTTAATAGGACTATAAAAATAATACACGCGAATTTATTGTAAAAAAAGTGATTTCTACCAGAAATTTAAATATACCATTTTTATAAGTTCAATTTAAAATTTATCTGTTTCTATGTGAAAAGATAACCATTTAAAAAATTATACGAACTTTTTCTTCATTATTTGTTTGTTTTTTATTTCGTAGATTTAATATATCAAAGCATTTTTTTTCTCCCCAAACCTTTACGAGGAAGGGAGGATGTGTGAAAAGGATTATGTGAAAAAAATTGTTGATGTTTAAATTTCATCACGGAAGTTCGTGTCTCCCCATAGAAATTTCCAGACGATGATTTCCGGAATAAAAAAAACATATAGGAATTTCGGAATTTGGCGTCCATTGTCATAAGCAACAAAAAGTCGTCAATCAATAAAACGCTAAAAGAGAAAAAACAACAACCTGGAAATCAAAGAATCAATTCACTGAAGTTTTTTCGCGTGTTCTTTAGCTAAAAGGGGACAAAGACGTTTGATATTAAGATATTCTCAAAAATAAATCAAACCTTCATTATCTAAACCTTACTTATTCAAAAGCTTTTCGATTAGCGAACTTACTAATTGTACATCTCTATCAATCACTGTGTTTTAAAAAAATCGCCACATAAAGACTCATTTCTTCTTTCTCGCTTCTATCTTGATTGAACATTGTTCCCTCGTTGTACCATTATTCCTTTCTGAAACTGTGGTTCTCATTAATACGGTAACGGTTATACATTTACGTGGAACCTTAGAGAAAGCTCTATTATACACCCATCATAATAAGTTGAAAAAAGAATAATTTGTTGAAGTTACAAAAAACCGTATAGTAGTTAAAATTGAGTGAAGCGAAACAACGCTGGTGGTTGGGTGAGTGGGAAACAACTCTGCCAGTTGATTTAGTTTCTGTCTCGCTTTCGTAAGAAAGCAAAGAGAAAATGACGTCACATCTCCATGACAACCAAGCTCGTCTTTCGACTGGTTTCCGCATATCGACGGAACGAGGAGAGAAAGGATAAATTTCTTTAATTACAAGGATTAAGAGAATATTATTTTTAAGTCCGTTACTCGTTACCTCTTAAATGACTGCGTGTGGTTATTGAAAGGAAATTTTAAGTAACCACTTAGAAGTAAATAAGAAAAAGAAAAGCAATTTAAAATAAGATCATGAGGGGTGAAGTTGCCACACTAAATGATCCCATTGTTACAATTTATACCTAACCTTAACCCCTTAGCGTGTGCACTTCAGATATTTCCAGCATGTTAAACAAGCCAAACTGTACACACTCGAGATAATTCAAGCTGAATCGTATTTTACTCTGTTATAAATGCTACACTCGAATATAAGCAAGTGCCATGTGTACTCGTGAGACTGATTGCGATTCGTCGTCATGATTTCGTGAAAATAATGATAAGTCTACGAATGGGTTTTGAAATATCGTATCAAATATTTATATTATATAAAATTATCATATATTTATTTTAAAAAGGTGTAAAATATTAGACTTCAGAAGCAAATTAATAGGATGACTTATACAAAAATATCATAGTGAAACAAATATAAAAAATATCCGGTAGTCCAAAATCTTTTGCAATTCTACGACACACGGAACATTGTTTTCCCAGTTTTGTTTCACTAACATCGTAAAAAGAAGCTCCCTCAAGATATTGTGCTATGTGTTGAGCTAAAAGGAATAACAAAGAAAATAAGTTATTATATAGGTTATTATGTTGTGCTTTTTCAAATATATCATTCAAAAGAAAATTTTGAATATTTTTTTTAAAAAATAAGTACTAATATTTTACTGTTATTTCTGTTGAAAAAGTGTTAAGAAATATTTTTACTGGTTAAAAAGTTTTTTTTCTTTCGAAATAGCCCTTTGAAAAGAAAAGTAATGAATGTCTATGTACGCGCAGTATTGCAATAGTCGGTTTTTACTTCTGTAATGTGGATTAAAACTTTAAAATAAAACAAAATTGACATTGACGGTTGATTTTTTTTGCCAGAACCTGGCTCTAGAATGTGTTTCCTTAAATAAAAAATAATGATTTTTTTTGCAAGTTTTTTTCAAAAACACTTGTGCATTAAGAGGTTAATACGGTCTTAACAGTTTGATCTTCACCTTTCGTTTCATGAATTGTTTAGATAACCGAATGTTTGATTACATTTTCTTTAATAGAAAAGTAAATGCCATTTTCACATTTGGCCGCAGAGTGGGCAGGCCACGTTAGCAGACAGGCCAAGCCAGTGGAGGTATACTCCTAAAAAGTCATGTCCGGTGGTTAGGTGAAAACGGGCAACAGCCTCAGCTCTCTCCAGGTGCCTCCAGATTGAACCCACAGTGCCAAGAGATTCCCATGGCTCTTGGTCTTTTGGGTCACGATAGTATAACTGTCAATGAGTAGTAGACAATATAGTAGATGTATAGTAGATTCGATTGAGTAGAAGGCTTTTTTTACTTATAAGCATGGCTAGGTTGTTGAAATAAATAAGTTTGTATTGATGATGCATACTTTCGTTAGGTGATAGTCCAATTTATTTTACACATTTCGGATCTTTTAAAATGCTCTCACCAAGTAGAACATAAGATAATGGACACAATTAACGATACATTATAAAAACAAGTAGCAGCCCGGCAAATTTTCCCTGAAAGGGATATTATACAAAAAAGGCAATCAAAAGTTCAAAAACTCACATGACTTACAAAGACGTCTCTTCTGATTCGTCCAGACCATCAGAAGATGTTCATTAAATAATTCTTAATTTAAATACGTTGAACGTTTATATTTGAAGAGATAAATTTACGAATATGATTTGTTAGGCGGGTTGATTGATTGAATATTAACGTCGCACTGTTCAGCTACACGAGGGCTTTATTTGTTAGGCGGGAAATTAACAGTTACTTATTTGAGCCAAGTCCTGGAGGATGATCATTAAAATTTAAAATGTTTTAAGATGAAATTAACATGGAATATTACACACACTCACACATGTATATATATTAAGTGAATTGAAGTGAATAAATGAAGGCATAAAATTAACTTTCAAATTCGAAATGCCGAAGACTATGAATTTAGCAAAATAAGCTCCATTAAATTTTTGTGCATGGTTTGCTTAAAGTAATTTCCTTGCACTTAATAGGCATCTCACAAAGTCGCGCATTGTTAATACATCGTAGACTGAAAAAAATACCGAAAAAGAAAATAGAACATAACAGTTAGATGTGTTAGAGGCATAGTTTCAAAATTACTGTGGAAAATCAAGCTTATTTTGATCTGTGTAGATGATTCACATCGAAAATATATTTAATAAGATATTTTACTGCGCGATCAATAATGCTATCTTCACATACGGACGAACATAAAGCAATTTGTTTAAAACGTGTTTATGATAATCTTGTCAAAAAGTTTCGCAGACAACCCAATTAAATTAGATCATTTTAAAATGAAATGAACGGAAAATTTTTTTTTCCCGGAACTTATCAAAAACAAAGAATTTGAGACAGAATTTCTCAACACACGTAACTTTCACCGATAATTATAACTGAATGACATTCACAAAATTTCTGCTCGAGTTTCGTTGGTTATTAGCATTGGCCTTTGAAACAACTCGAAGTTCCTCCAAAACGGACTTCGTTATTTTACACCACTGTCAAGTAACAATTCTCGAACTGACATCCTTCTCTTCAAATTTACACACTACGCTAGGTGGGCATGACAGCCTTGCGTTTATGGTACAGACTCGTCACCGGCTTGTTATGAATTTAAGTTCTAGGGGCTGCGGTAGCCCAGTGGTCAAGGGGGCAACGACGCTCGGCTTAAACTTTTTAATATCGTTATTGTTTTGTCCCATTCTCTTTAGACCACAGTAGCCTAGTGGTCAAATATCGGATCGAGGCTTGTATTGTCATGAGTTCGAGCCCGGTACGATTAAAGACCCACCGTGTAGGGGAGCAATGCACGTTAAATATGTCGAGAGCTCAAACGTCCTCCCATTGGTGTGATGTGGTAGTTAGGACAGGGGGTGCTAGCTCAGGTATTGTTCTCGTCACTTGACCATAGTTCAAAATGATGAGGCCCGTCGTCAAAACCCCTCATGTAGCTGAACAGTGCGACGTTAATATTCACTCACAGAGCTCAAGTCCTAGTACCACTGAAGACCCGGTGTGTAGAGGGACTGTTCTTCGAAATAAATGGTAATTCGGTTCCAGATCAAAATGTAGGGTGTTTTAATGGCACAGGGATGATTCGGAATCACATAGAAATAAAGGGTCTCAAACGCCGCAGTTGCGATCATAGGTGCGAAGAAATAGAGAAAGAAAACAGCAACACATTGATGAGGCAGAAAGAATTTTATTAAAAGATTGTACTACAACAGGTGTTCGAAATTATTACCAGGTCTGACAAAGGCGCTGCACTGAATTCCTTTCGTTCAGGAAGAATCCGCCCGGCAGTCTTGCGATAATTGGAACTGTAAAGAAGGTTTCGCGAACACCGATACTGCAGGAAGTCATCATTTGCGATCCGTTTCCCTAGGCAGTAGGATGAAACCGTATTCAAACGAAGAACAAGTCGATATGCTGATCGTGTATGCAGCAGCGGAAAGTGATGGGCACACCACCCAGTGGTTGTACCAGGACCGTAACAGGAACAGGCGTGTTCCACATCGCACAACTTCTGAAAGTTTGAACAGAGGGTGACGTGAGTCTGATTCTGGACACAAGAAGAGTTTGACGTAGAGAGGACGTAGTGATCCCATCCCTCAAATATCTGTAACTTCCAGTCATGCCAGGAATCTTCGATAACATAAGGAATTCCCTACAGTCAGACCAACCAGACGACTTCTAATCGTAATTTCGAGCACCTGTTGAAGTGCAATCTTTCAATAAAATGTTTTCTATCTCGTTAATGTATTGCTGTTTCTGTTCTTTTTCTCTGCGTCTTTGCACCAGAGCTCGCAGCTACGACATTTGCGATCCTGCATTCCTATGCGATTCTAAGTTGTCTCTGTACCCAATGGTGTAAGTTTGTCTGTTTGCTAGCAATACACACTATATTGAAATCTACAGGGTTTCCGGGCTTAAAGAATCCAAAAGTTATGGAAAAAATAACGGAACTACCGAACATAATGTAATAAACTGTTCATCCGAGACTTGGAAACCCCTCCGGAAGTTTTTGGGTCTAGTACGATTTGCCGCACGTGCGCGCATTATTCGGCAATCTCAGACGTTAAACCTGTTTACATTGACTTCATTAGTAAAGATGTGGATTCCACAGCAAATGGTGCAGTGCGTTCTTTGGTTAACGGAATTTAAATCAGACATGCGTCTGCAGCGACTAGTTCAAACAGAATGGAATATCGATTCTCCAACATAAAAATCTATCCACCAATGAGAAAAAACTTTAAAGGAATCGGGAACTTTGGTATCCAAAGCTGACAAGTATCCTAAAGTTTTCGTGATAGAAGACACTGTTGATGGTGTGCGTGATTCATTTTGTAGGAATCCTGATAAGTCTATTAGGCAAGACGGTAACGACATTCAATTATGTTCGCCCAAGTCGCTGGTTAACCAAAGTACGCACTACACTTATTGCTGTGTCGTCCATATCTTTACTAATGAAGTCAGAGAAGCAGTTTTATCGTCTGCTATTGCCGAATAATGCACGAACGTGCGCCAGATCGGACAAAAAAAAACATTTTGGAGGGGGTGTCCAGTGCACGGATGAGTAGTTTATTACATTCTGATGGGTAATTCCATAATAATAAGCCATAACTTTTGGATACTTTAAGTCAGGACACCCTGTATATCTTTGTGTAACATATTTTTAAGCTATCGGCAATTTTTATTTATGAAACTTTTTTCGCGGTCTTTATAAACTCTTTATTATTGTATTTTTACCCTTTGCATATACAAGAACACAACAAATCGTTAAGAAGTGATTAGAAGAGTTGTTAATTCCAAAATCAAGAGTTTTCAGAACTTTTTATCTATAGACCCTGCCACTAATTACGTTAATAGCTGATTTGTTGATGAAGGCAAGATAATCTTTTGAAAAAATGACAAAAAAGTTTCTCTTTGTTTAACTTAATTAGTTAATTTTTTTCTTATAAAACAATATCTTCCAAGGCATTTTTTCCATGAAATCCCAAATAAAGTTTAATAAGTCCAGAGTTTTAATATTGGAGCTGAGTCGTTGTGTCACATGTGTGGAAAAGGTATATTCTGGCGGATTAAGAGACTCAGAGACAAAATTCAATCCACGCACAGACATATTATATGTTTGTATTATTGCTTAATTTTTCTATTATGAAAAATTCTACCGTGCAAGGAGTTGCTTACCTTACATAATCCTAACGAAATATACATTAATTTAATATTAATCGTTTCATTAACTGAAGGCATTAATGAAAAATTAATAAATATATACCACCAGTTAAAAAAAAGGCTCGAGTTATATATTCACTGAGTAAGAAATAATTTTTTTCTTGTCTGGGCTGTTAATAACTTTAGAATCTTCTTCATTTATACTTTTATATCAGGGGTCTCAGGGGTGTTAATTTTGTGTCTCAAGGCGTGAAAATATAAATATTTTCAAACAGGTGTAATTAATTTAAATTTAACTTAAATAATTAGAATTTTTTACACATTGTTTACAAAGGAATATGGTTTCAAAAAAGTACAAAATAACCAAGATCACATAACCGTTATTCATCTTAAACGTCACAGAATAGTGTAAACTGTTGGTACCGCTTGTGCATGTGACAGAGAGATTATATTTACATAAAGATTTGCAAATTTTGTAATAAAAAAGTGATTGATAAATCTGAAGATTAAAACACTTCTACTGTTATACAAAACATACACAAAATTTTCAGCAAATTATTTTTAAACCTTTTTGAGCAATCGCTTTCCGTATGTAATATCTTATGCAAAGTTATGGCATCCGCTTTTACTAAAACACTTGTAGTTTTTGTTCTAGTGAATGCAAAATAAAAAAGAAATTGATATTTTTATAAAGCTGATGAGTTGGTGTATATAAAATAAAGTCATAAAAAATTGTCAATTTTTTAAAAGAAAGTCATGATTTTTGGGTAGTTGGATACTTTAATTTTAATAGTGGGCAAGCAGGAATTGATTTTTTATAATAGTTGCGGAGAATTTATTTAAAAAGAACTCAATTATATAAATAAATATTTACGTTAACATAAGACATTTGTTTATTTTATTTGGAAAGCCAACCGCTTTCATGACAAGAACGTTTCATAACTTTGTGTAAACTCGTGAAGTATGCTCAAGTGAACAAAATCAATTAAATAATAAAAGTATATTTATCAATTTGCCTCGAAACAAATCAATTTATTAGCGTAAGCTCAATTCTGATGAATAAATGTCAACAAAACTAAATATACTGAGCAAGCAAAATTAATTAAATTTTTGATTACTGGAGTTTATTTTTTTTTGTATATCAAAATTACTTTTCTCCGTCTTTTTGTAATAAATGCTTATGCTTTCCTTGCTACGTTTTGTTTATATTGTATATGAATGTGTTTTATCCTTCTTTTTTTGACTACGTAAATAATGAATTCTTAGATATGAGAAAAACGTGAGGAGATATGTGTTTCTTTTCCAAATCAAAATTTTTAATCTTATTACAATTCTACTTGAGTCTATAGATTTCTCCAAATGTAGTGCCTTCTACTGAACACTTTCGGTTGCCCGACACCACAACCAATCCACGTCGTATTGGTGATTGGCCTCGTATTTTTAATCTTCGGTCAAGTGACGAGGACGACACCTGAGCTGGCATTGGTTCTCTGAAATACAGCACAATTTAACGTGAGGACTATGAGCCTGTACAGTTTTGACGTCTGTCAGCAGTTCTATTAGAGGGTCTTCAGTGGCCAGGGATCGAACTCACGACACGCCACCCACGAGTTCGTGACTATAATCACTAGGTTACTATGAACCTTCATATAAATGTATTTTTATATCGCTTAGAGCTGCGGATTGGTATTTTACACTGGCAGTCCTAGTACATCCCCCGGGAGGTAGTAACTGTTTAGTGCGGTATCATATAAGTGGTTTTCTAATAGCCGCAAGTAAATTTGAAGCCCAGTTTCCTCCCATGAGAGGGATACTTGAGCTCTGACGATGCGAAAACGCGTTTAAAGAATCTAATTTTTTTCGCTAAACGGGCACTCAAGAGATCTTTTATATGCAGCATAAACATACGGCACGGACGCTGTAAATTTTTGCTCCATGGTAATCCTCCGACTTGGACCCCGCAAACTTGGGTATACAAAGCCAGCGCCAAATCAACTACACCACCCAGCCGTCTTATAGATAACTGTATTAAAAACTGTAATGAGCCAAAAGAACCAACGCTTGACATTTTGTGTGCATTTCCATTAAGAAGATTTTAAATAGGTGAAATTTTTTGAAAGAATAAATAGAGTGTTATGAAGCACACACACACAACGGGGTCTGTAAAAATTTTTCTTCGTTAAATTCCTCATTTAAGTGAGTAAAATGGGAAAGAAATTTAATTTTTTTCATTGAGAAGAAGATGGGTGCACTCGACCCTGCCCTCGGTCTAATCTCTACCGACACCAATGGGATCAATCCATGTGACGTCATAGTCACATGATAACCATAACCACGTGTTTTTAGCCATCCAGTTCAAAAATGCATACGGCATCATAGTCGCAGGATAAAAGCAATCTTGCTTCCAGCTAATCAGTTCGTGCGTTTCGTTCTTGCAAACTTTTGATATTTTTTTCCGAAACTTTCTCTTAAAAAGTACAAATTTGTCCATAACAATACCACACAAAGGTAGACAAAATGCATTTTATTTAAATGTATGCGAATAAAATAAGCATAAATATAACATGCATGATTTTTATAGCATTTGAACATAATTACCCAATTATGAAATTTGAAATGTTATTGAAGTTTTGCAAATAAAACAAAAGTACAATTAGTTAGATATATGTTTTGAATTCAATGGAGAACATGTGTTTGTCTATATCATGCAACCGACATGAATTGAGCCCATTCCTTAAAAATATTGTTTACAAGTTAAAAACATAAGTTGCATATTTCCAAAAAGATTCAATAAGAGCCTTTCGCAAATTCGCATCTTCAAATGTAAAATGAAACATATGGCAACTCCAAACAAATGTCTAAAACGTGTGCTCAGGTTTTCAGGAAACCATATTTTTGTCTCCTTTCAGAAAAGAGAGAAAAGCTTTCTTTTTCTCTCTCTTTTTTTTTATACTTACACAGGTGCAAACTCTGCACTTTCGAAAGTTATGAAAACGGAATAGTTTTTTTTTCCGGATGGGTGAAAAATACGTTCCTTGAAGTTCTCGCTACTTGAATCTGCTTCGGGTAGTTTCCAAATCGAGTTTTCAAGTGTCTATTGTTCTTTCATGTGAAAAAGAATTCGGAATATTTTATTGATTGGACGTCATTCTACGAATAGGGTTCGTTCTCTATTAATTACTTCAGTGTAAATAAATGAACAACAATATATATAGATATTTGTTGCATACAATATACTGTACCTGTAGCTCGCGATTTCTGCTTATGCGCCTCAGTTTAGGTGAGGTTTAAAATATAAAATTATCTGCTTAGATTAACTTTGTTGTAAATTACTAGAGTTGGGGCAAAACTCATGGCAACTATTTTTGTTCTTTAAGATACTAGTCCAGTCGGAAAATGTGACATATACATACAAAAGGACGAAGTGTTAACTACATGTAAGGACAATGAATAGCACTAACATATTGTAACACATTAATTTATTACTGTAGTATACAGGACAATATGGCCTTCACTGTACAAAATAATGACAACACAGTACACATAAAGTTAACATGACAAACCTGGGCCTAAAGACCCTCAATCTAGTCCTCTGCTACTGTTACTACACGCTGCAAACGATGTGGGAGGCGCTGAATACCATCAGCCTCAGCATTTGCCGCACCTCATGTGAATCAGGTCACCTGTTGGCGAACAGCATTAGCATTGTCCTCTCGTGTTGCAAACCGTGTACCACGTATTGGTTCCTTAATCTTGAGAATGAGATCAAAGTCACAGGGCGAATTTCTCCCTTGGAGAAAGGCTATTTTTATGTTAGCACGCTGCTCAACATGGGTTAATTCCATCTCACACGACACCCACCAACTGACTGATTTCACATCCCTCGCTGCGCTACTACCAGCTATCACAGATCCATCTGTTGTTCTGCATACAAACTATGCCTGCAAAACTTCCACACGACACATATACGTTTGTGATCCGTTCACATATCTACAAGGAACTCACATATCTACCACTGACCGTGGGTAGCTTAGTGGCTAGAGCATCGGACTCCAGACCGAAAGGCCTGGGTTCGATGCCCAATGCCACCAAATACCCTCCGAGTACACACGGAGTACGTGCTCGTTAAATCAGTAGGTGCGTAGTCTTGTGGGCTTAGTCACGAGTGCAGGGACTGGAGAATATTTCCCTCCCCTTGAGTTTCCATGCAGAAATTGTGGAGGTGGAGATAGGTGGTGTCGCCATCTATCGTCCCTTCGGGGAATTTCGCCGAGCTAAATTGTACTGTCACCTATATGGTGCTCAACGACAGGCGTACCTCTAGCCCCATGCCACGAGGAATTTTGTGGGCCTCGATCGGACTACGTCAGACAGGTGGCATTAGAAAACAACAACACAAGGGGAAAAAGTAGTTGCCATGAATTATGCCCCAACCCTCGTGTTTTTTTTTTTTTTTTTTTTCTTAAGGTTGTTTTCGTAAAAGTACGAGAGCTTGAGCTAAACGCGAAGCAAACTTTCAGAAAGAAAAACGCCTCATTTTCCATGGAAATTTGTAGAATTATAGCTGGTATCTCTGTTAACACAATATAGTGTTTTCAGAAATTTCTTAATATTCCATGAATACTTTCTTTTTCGTTTTAATACGGGAAGGCATAGCCCATTGAACTTTACGGTATAGGGGAAAAAACGCGAAACACATTTTATACCACAAAAAATGAATCAAATCTGTTAAAAAAGGCAAGTATGATAAAAATGCTGCTTTCTTTAGGATAGTGAAGCCACAGAATATCATACTAATTTTTCATTTCTTTTATACCTGAAAAATTATTCCAAATTCGGTCCTATTCTTTAACATTTAACACGCCTTATATAAATTTCTTTTCACGCTCATTTACGAGTTATTTTAAATGATTAATGGCGTTAGTAAAGAACAATCCTGAGGTGTCAGCCGCATGTGTGCAAGATCTAATGTGGGCCCCTCTAGAAAATTTTTCATTTTTCCTTTAGTATTTAAAGTTGACATTATAAACTCATCTACCTGTATAAAAGTAAAAAATAAAAAAAATTAAGTTAATAAAAACGCAAATAGACACAAAAATCTCTTCTTTCCTCTATTTTGTTTTTCTGACTTGTAAGGGTATTATTAAATTGAAATTTTTTAATCCCCTCCCTGATGTGTGCATATTGAATTTAATTTTCAGGTGTGTAATATTAACCATATTAGATATTTTTATAACCATATGAGATTTTCATATTTTCAGTTTCGCAAAAATCTTCTTTGAGAAACATTTGTTAAGCATCGATCCCCAGTGCGCTGTCAATATCATTGATAAGCAACACACAAAAGCCTTTTCTATTGCGATATTGCCGGCTCTGCCACGAATTTTGCTATCATTGGCCCGTTAATATCTGCTTGTGTTTAAAGAGCAGATATTAAGTGACACATACACACAAACACACTACACTAACATTATATTTTTCTTAAACTATGCTATGATCTCGGAAAATTAGGACATACTTTGATTTTTCGATAATTATATAAATTCAGCATGTTTATTCGACTTATTATAAGTTTTATTTTGAGAAATTCGTAAAGCATTTTGCCTGGTCGATAGAACTATACACGGTCACTCCTTATATTTGCCGAGCGTGTGTGGTGCACGCCTGCTAGAATCGGCCTTGGCGTTAGCAGTAAGAATATTGAGTGTCAACGAGTGTAAAAAAAAGTGTTACTATACAAAAATTTCCTGTTGACTTGATTGGTAATATTGTCTATCTGAAGAAGAAAGTTTAAGGGGACGGAGGACCATTAAAACTAATTTATTAAATTGTTAATTTAATTAGCTGAAAATGGAGTCAATATAATATAAATGATTATTATCTATATATTTCACAATTTAAATATATTTTTTAAAAATCTATTATAAAATAATTTTTTTAGAAAAATTACATTTTTTAAACTTTTTTTAAAAATGTTTCTTGCGCATTAGTTTTTAAAATATGTATTCATTTTTGTTTTATACATGCATGAAATACAACAAAATAAATCTATGCATGGATTGTAAATTCAGAATAAGTTTTGGTGATGAAAGATAAGTTTTCTATGATACATGAAATATTTCACCAATTATATATATATTACACATTCAAGGTATATAAAATAACACGAAATAGGATGCATTAAATGTTTTAGAAAATTAATACACAAATTTGTGAATTATATCATCTTTCATAAGTTGCGAAAGTTTCAAAGAGATATGAAGTATTTAAAATGCAAGGAGCACATATTTTAGTAACAATGAAAAGGAAAAATTTACGAACTAAGAAAAGTGCATTTTAAACATTTGGGTAAAATAAAAAATAAAATAATTTAGTAATTATTAATCAAAATGACAAAATTATTTGATAGAATTATTCTATAAAATATAAGGAATATTATTAGTATAAAAAATCACAATCGCAAAATGTGACATTGTGAAGATCCACCATCCCTTTCAATCCAAATACCTTGTAAATTTCACCTCTTGTACAAATGTAACGTCCCACTTCAAAGCTACACTACGGCTATTGGCAACGGATTTCGCAATCTTGAGCCGCGTTCAAGTGATGACGACTACAACTGAGCTGGAGCTCCATTTCCAAACTCAACAGATTTAACTTGCATTTGTGCTTTTACACGGCGTGTTTTCAGTGGCATTCTGAACCTGAACCCAAGATTACACAACACTTGCCTTGACTTTGCGACCATGATCATTTGGCTACCACGGGCATCCCCTTTTGTATGAGGAATCATTTTAAGGTATAAAATATATATATTTTTTTAATCAAATGAATGTTTCTTGACAGGCCAGGGCTCTCCTTATGCTATATAGAGTGCTGGGGATTTGTTGGAAGGGATTGAGCGGATAAACAAGCCTATATGGTGGCAAACAGGCTGATGAAAATAACTTTAACAGGATGAAAGATTATGGTAGACTAAAATCATTGCTTGATGCCTTCTGCTCAAATGATCCAGATTCCTGTATTTGAATTTCCTTTTATTAGTGCACCAACGTCTTCTTAATCTAACTCCTTTACTAACCCTCTTCTTTTTTTGTTTACAGGCAAAGCAGTACCATACGTCGAACTGACAGCAGCCCACGGATCAGTCCTGACTATTCTAGCCATCAGCTTCGAGCGCTACTACGCTATCTGCCAACCTCTGAAGGCCGGCTACACTTGTACGCAGATTCGAGCGCTGGCCATTATCGGGGCCGTGTGGCTGACGGCGGGCCTCCTCACCACTCCCGTTCTACCCACTGTCCAGTATGGCATGGAGGAATCGCTGACTAAAGCCGGGCAAATGGTCCCCGTGTGCGCACAAGTGGTGGAGAGGCTGTGGCAAAAGTTGTACTATTGCACGGCCATCGCTCTCTTCTACGCCCTGCCCTTTCTCATTCTAGTTGGAGTGTACTGTCACATTGCGAGGCACCTGATGGCTGGCAGCAGAGTCCTCGCATCGTCTAGTGAAGAAACCCAGATGAGGGCCAGGAAACAGGTGGTATTCATGCTGGTAGCGGTGGTCGTCAGTTTCTTCGTATGCCTCCTGCCCTTCAGGTGTGTTTTGAATCTTAACTTTAAATGGATTGTCTTGGCCCTTACAGAATGGGTGGTCATTTTTCAACTGAAAGGAAATAGTGTTATAAAGGGGACAGGCTTGTTTAAAAATTTAACTAAACATACTTGCTAAATGACTTGCCACCTCATGTAATATTTAAAACAATCGCCTTTTTTCTTTATATAGAGCATTAACTAGTAGTGGTACTGATCTAATAAGCATCTGACATATCTGTATGGTGATTTCGAACCATGCTTTATGAGGTAATATTTCTAATTCTTTAACATTTGCTGGAGGATTATCCAACTCTCCTAAATGTCTTCCCAGTTCAAACACGGATTTTCGATTACACTCATATCTGTACGTTTTTAATCGCCATTTCAGATGATGAAATACATCATGGTTATGGTTAAGCCAAGTCTGTACAGTTTTGGTGCGATGGGGAGTAGCATTGTTGTCCTGATATATTCCGTCACCATCTGGAAACCAATCTTACAATAATGGTTTAACAACATTTTTTAGATGAGATAAATATTCAGTTCTAGTTCTATTACCCTTTGTAGTGATAAATTTCATTCCAACCAAATTTTCCCCAGATCATTAATCCTTTACTTCCAGCCTTCACAACTGGTTGTATGCAATCTGTGGATACAACTGTACCGAGATGCTTCGTGTTGTTTCCGACGAATTATTTCTCTACCATTATTTGTAAAAAGTGTAAAACGGCTCTCCTCCATACAGCTTCTTTCCAGTTTTCTACATCCCAGATTTTGTATTCTTTTGCCAAAGCATAACGATTTTTTCGATTTAAAACTGACTAATAGGGGTTTTGTGTTGATAGTCGACTTTCAAGCCGAAGAAATTTAAATTCTATTAGCGTGCATTGTTCTGTGTGTGTGAGAGAGAGGGATCTTTGTTTTGAAGTTTAAACTGTACTTTTTTGTAATTTGTAGATTTGTCAATCTTGTATGTTTTCCCTATTTTTCTTCACAATCCACTTCAACTTCCTCTCATTACCTTTTGTCATTTTCTTGGGTCTATGTTCTCTAGATGATGAAGATTTTATGCTTCGTTTAATTAACTATGATTTATATATCCTAATTACGCTTTTGTTTGATAGTTTAAGTTGTTTTGAAATTTAAGATACTTGCAAGCCATTTTGCTACATATAAGCAATCTTTCTTTCTTTTAAACTCACTAATGGCTTTTGTTGATGGTCTCAGAAAATAAAAAAAAATTAGTTCAATAAAACTAAAGCAATCCTAACTTTAAAGAATAGGGTCTATTATATTGATACTTTAAACTTAGATATTAATTAATGTTTTTTATAGTTGTAACTTAAGGAAAGTAATAAAAATTAGTTGCAGGTGACAAAGTCATTTAGCTTTAGTCATATTCTTATAAGGGCAGTTTCTTCTTAAAATTACCTTCCTTTTTTTTCTGAAGGGTTAAATTCTAAAATATTTACTGTTTTTCACCGAAGGAATTAAGTATCTTAGCAAAACAAACCGTTTCTCACCTTTTCTATTCAATGAATCTCTTTTTTTTCAAAGAAGAGAAAGATTTAAACCTTCCCTGCAAAAAAATATAGAATCAAGACTAAAGAATAGATTGACATTCTTTTTCATTGCTATCAAAATTTGTAGCGTTTTTAGCGACAACTTTTCTCATACATGCGTTTCTCAATATATCTATTTATACATCACTTACTAATATAATTATATTAATCCTTAAACCAGTGCTTCTCGAACTTTCAATACTGGCGCCCCCTTTTCAATCACAATTTTTATCGCACCCCCTTATACATTAATAATGTATCGAATGCAATAATAATGCACTGTTTTTACGCTAAAGCTACAATACGCGATCTTAATTATAAACTATACAAATGAATAACATAAGCCAGTGCTTCTGAAACTTTCAATACTGGCGCCCCCCTTTTCAATCACAATTTTTATCGCCCTCCCCCTTATATAATAATAATATTAATATATTGAATGCAATAATAATGTACTTAGACGCTAAAGCAATAGTATGATCTTAATTATAAACCGTACAAATTAATAAGATAAATTTTAAATTTTTTATATATGTTACTCTTAAGTAATATATATTTTAAGTAAATTACTTTTAAGTAATAGATTAATTATGTTATTTTTCTTTCTCTAATTTTTAAATTGAAACAGATTCATGAATGATATTTAATTAAAGTTTTTTTTCCCTTCATCATCCATTTCTAAAAGTACAAATGTCATTAAAAATTGTCTCTATCATATCCATTACATCTGGCATTCTCGCGAACGTTCACGTGAGTCTGGGCAACCTAACGGACGTCTGCACAAAACATGTAAAAATGCTGCGCTGTACCTCGTACAATTCCAATCAGTCTTGGCCGAGTCGATTAGCCACCGAATCTCTCTTGAATGTATATTTCATAACTCATGCGTTAGTTACGGTATTAAATATTTAAAGCAGTGGATTAAAACAAAAACATAGATATATTTTTAAATCGCAGCGAGCATTCGACAATAATAAAGCATCAACAAGTACAGAGACAAGGGCAAACTGATAGCAAGTTAGGAATGGATTAGGAATCCATTTCAAATACTTCAGAAGGTCTCTCAACTGCCGAAAAAGAGATATTCATAGATTTCACATCCAGTGACGAAATTAAAAGGAAGTTTTGTAATAATCACTCTTTGAATTCTGGATAGAGGTGGATGCTGAATTTTCTGACTGAAAAAAAAGCATTTCGTATACTATTACCCTTTTCAACATCATACCTTTGTGAACATGGATTTTCTGCGATGGCTACTTTGAAGACAAAATACAGATTTCAACTAAATATCAAAAAATAACTCAGAGTGTCAATTTGTAATTTTTAGCCTTCCTTTGAAAAACTGCTCTGCAAGAGAAGCGCATGGAAGTCACTAATAATTATTAAACTTGTTCTTATACTGGCTGAAGTACCCACTCTTAACACGACTTTATTTTTTAAAAAAATGATAATACATTATACTTGATATAATAGTTAATTGTAAGGAGAGTAAAACCAAGAGCACATGACAATGTATACAAAAATGTAAAATGATTTTTTGAAATGAATGCTAATATTATAAATGGTTTTAAACGAACTGTTTGAACCAATGAATAACAATTGTGTTATTTTTAATATTTAAAGCGAGAAAACTTCAAAATGTTGTAGCCCGGGATCAGGTGTGCACTCGATACTAACGTTAATGGTCGCACTTTTTGACTTACCCCAATTCTTTTTTTATAATTATTTTTAATATACACGATAAAAAATCCCAATTTCGGTGAATAACTTAACTAAGAGAAAATATACTTACCTATTTCAAGGATTTTTCAATGATAATTTGAGAAAAAATCCAATAAAACTGAGCTAAATTGTTCCAAATGTGCGTGACCTTAATAAAGGACACAAATCACACACGCTTTTCACTATTATAGGAAAGTTATTTTCAAGCAAAACTGTCACAATTTGTTCACGTTATTGCAGATTTAATATCCTTTGATGATCAACAAATATCCTGAATGAACTTTTTCTTGCTTGTGTCTTTTTGACAGAGCGAAGTGCATCTTGCGGTACACTTATGGCTTCATATTTTTCTTGATGGAGATCTTAATGTAGCTATTGAAAATTTTCCTTTTCATGTTCATTGCTGTTCTGAAATTTACTTTCGCTATCATGATTGATATGCATTATTTTAGCAAGTGTTTCCCTTGTTTGATCAGTTTCAATTTCCTTTCAGAGAGATCACAGATGTCCATTTCTTTTTTTATATTCTGCTCATTTACATTTATAAACCATAATCAGTCGTACAACATCAAAATTAAAACCACTGATTTATTCATGAAGGAAAATACAGCATGTTCAAGAAAAAATTTTTGAGCAAAAGGGGTCGCGCCGGAAACTCGATAAAAAAAGAGTACCTTAAGATTCTAAAAAAATGTTTGCCACTCCCAAAAAAGAAGATATGTGATAAATTCATTTTAGTTCCCTGTTGGAGGATTCTCTGTCAAGATCATTGGTGACAAACAGTTTTCCCAGAATTAACGAGTTCGTGATTCTGGGATGACTATGCGCAACGCTTCCGTGTTTATAGTGTATTCATTATAAAAAATGGGAAAAAGTTTAAAAAAAAAGAACTATGTAAAACGTTTTTCATTACGTATTTTTTGATTCAGAATACTCATAAAAATAAATCTTGGCCAAATAAACCTTCAAAGTGCTCAATATGTTTATCTATATATCATAAAACTCTTTCACATTGAAAAAAACACAACAGAAGTATATAATTTACAACTTCACTAAAAAAAGGGACGCAGATAACCATACCAGTAAGTTCGAAGGTCAGCAAAAGTAATATTTTAGGGTAAAAGAAACGTAATAAAAAAATTTCTCATTGTAAGATTACAGCAAAGCAAACAAAATATTTTTTATTTAGTTATAGGATCAAAGATAGCTAATTAACGCTCAAAGTAGAATCTTTTATTTTTGATGACGTTTTTTCACCAGATGATATATATAAATCATATCAATGTAAATCTGTATTTTCTTATGTCAGAAATTATTTTGTTTTACTCCATTCCAGTAAATTAATTTTTTTAACCTTTTATTTTCGATATGCTCGCGCCCCCTCGAAGGGTTATCGTGCCCCCTAGGGGGCCCGATCCACAGTTTGAGAAACACTGCCGTAAATAAATATAAGGGAATTTCCATTCATTTTTGACAAAAAAATTACCGAGATAAAAACTTTTGTGTTCTCTTGTGACTTTTTTTGTATTGAAAAGTGTTCGAAGAAAACACATCTGATTTCACTGTCCAGAATCTAGGTTTCGTTGGTTACAATTTAGTAAACATGTATGCAACTATTGTTGAGAGGTGTGTTCAAGTTAGTTTTGTGTGTATTTTAAATTTTTACCCGTGCAAGAGAAGAGTAATAAACTTTTAATTATTTAAGTAAATGCTTAAATTAATCAAAAATATTCAGTTGTGTTACTATGCAATTTTATTTTGCTTAAGGCTGAATTAGTCAACAACACGTCAAAAATTTCACAAATTATTTGAATAATGCTTCTTTATTTGGGTTTTCTTTCAACGTTACTGTTATATTCGGAACTATTACCAAAATGAAGCACTTTGTAAGAAATCAGAAATAATGAGTGGGAACAATAAGTCATCTTTCCGATTACATGCAGATATTCATTTCGCATTCTTATTTGCTTTCTGACACCTTCCGTACATTTTTTAGGTATTCTTTTTCCTTAAAATTTAGTCTCCTATTTAGAACAACTTCATAAAATGCAAATTTTTACATTTGTTTTTAATTGACTATATATATACATATATATACTAGAGGACCCGACAGACGTTTTCCTGTACACACATCTTTAATTCAAAAATTCCAAATTTTTATGAATAAGCTTTAACAATCTGGACCGTTTTGAGTAAAATTTGTATTAAAAAGTTATTACAATGTCTAACGCCATTACATGTATGGTTATCACAATTCAATCAACCGATAGCGTGTGAGTATGTGTATACTATGAGCGAAGTTAAATCTAAAGGCTGTGTGAATAAAAACTTAAACTTGTTTTAATTAAAGGTGAAAAAGTTGAGACTCAAACTATTTTATAACAGGTATATTTATTAAGTTGTACATAAAACGTATACTTTTTTATGCACACTTCTAAACTCTTCAAACACTAATTGCATCTGAATGTAATAATTTAATTAACACACGATTTATTTCAACAAAATAATAACACGAAGTGACAAAATATTTTCCTGAAATGATTACAGCACCAACTGTCGGGACCAACTTGAGTTATAATAAAAGATTTTTGAATATTCGATACTGCGATCTTAGCGCAGTCTGCCGGATCCAACGTAAAACATTCCAAGATCAACAATTTAGAAATAAAAAATAAATTAAATAAACATTTCTAAACCGAATTATAAATCTACACACCATTCTCGAATCCACTGAACAGACAAAAACTTTCATCAAAATCGGACCAGCCGATTAGGAGGAGTTCAGTTACATACACACACACACACACGCATAGAAGAATTACATATATAAATATTATTTTAAAATATATCAACTAAAAACGCCAAAAAACGTGAATCGTCTGCATCTTCGTAACAAAAAAGACCGGGTTTGGCCAGTTTGGCTGAAAATCAATTATTATATATAAGCAATAACTAATTATATTTAAAAAATTACAAATACAGCCACGTTGGCGACTTATGTCAAAATTTGAAAAGGTTTTTCCTCACGTGTTAAATAAAGCATTCAGTTGAAAGGAAATTTTATGTACACGATTGTTTTAGATGACAATACAATACTTTAATGATAGATAATAAAAATTAATTATCACTTAATGTTGTGATTCTGTCATATGTATAAACATATTTATATTAATTGCAACTATTTAATAAATAGTAGCTAAAATAAATTTTTTCTTGGTTGATCTAAGTAGGAATTGATTCAAAAAATATTTTTATTTAACTTGTTTATAACAATAGCGTTGTTAAACCAATGCAGGTGAATGTTGAGTTGTATTTTTTTTAATGTTTTTAAGTAATATCAATAATTTTAAGTAATTGCGATATCGGACCGAATTGTGAATCTAAACCATTCTCGAATTTACTTGAACCCACACAAAAAATTTCATCGAAATCAGTCCAGCCGTTTAAGAGGAGTTTAGTGACAAACACATGCACAGAAGATTTTTATATATAAAGATATATATATATATATATATATATATATATATATATATATATATATATATATATATATACATATATATATTAATTATTTCTATTTATACCAATGATTTTGAAGATTTATTTAACTCATAGATATAGAAGTCATGTTTAACATTTTTAAAATAGCTTATAGTAAATATTTTTTGAATAAGATAATAAAGTATGATTAAATATATTTCTATTTTTGAATTAGTATTAAAAGAAATATTTATATTTTCCATAATAACGCTCATTATCAGCAAATTAAAGGTTTACCACAAGATGAACCAGCTAGCAACTGCTTAGCAAATTTTTACTTCCATTTTGATGAAAATGAAAGTATTAGTTATGAAACTTGCTCCTTTTTTTAGATGCATAGATGACTTAATTATATTTAGTAATATAGTAGACTTTGTTCCTAGCTTTAATTATTATCCTCAATATTTAAAATTATTAAAAACTAATTATAATAATGAGTTTTTTAACTTTTTGGACCTTCAATTAAACGTTAAGAATAATTTGCTATTAAGTAATATTTTTGATAAAACAGACTCATTTGATTTTAAAATTATAAAAATGCCTTTCAGGGGTTGAAATTACACCTATCAATATTTAGAAATATTATCTTAAATTTTATAAAAAGAAACAATGATTTAATTACTGATAACATTTTAAAACATACTAATTTTGTGAAATTTTGCAATAATTGCTTAGAATACAATTGTCCAAGTAAATTTATTTTTAAATATATTTCTATTTTAAATTAAATCTATTTTTATCTTAGAGTTCAATATTTTATTTAAAATTTCTTCTATTTAGTTTTTTTTAAATATTTAAAATATTCTAAGCGCTTATTTTAATTGCAATATAACTGTCTATTATATAAGTACCCAAGAAAATTTACTTTTAAATATATTTCTATTTGATATTATCTATTCTTAACGCGTTGTTCATTATTTTATTTACAATTTCTTAAGTTTAGTTTATTTTAAAATATCTTAGTGGGTAGTTTAACTGCAAAATAACTATCCAGGTGGTGCCATGGGTTTTTCCTCCTTGTGTTGATGTTCCATTCCTTTACGTCATTTCGCGGTCCGATCTTAACGTAGAAGGTTGATTTCTTGATTTCCAAAGTTTTTTTTTTTACATGTAAGTTTTTATCCTATTTTTTTCTACAATTTTTTTTATTATTCCTCTCCTTGAGAGATTTTTGTTTTCTTTTCTTATTTTCATTTTACTATATTGTCAGGTTCATCATCCACGTGTTAGAAATATGCTTAACATTTCAATTTAGATCTACTTTTTTTTTCATATTACGTCAAAAATTTCTGCTGTACGGGGAAGGTTGGATCCATAAAGCATTGCTAACCCTAAATCACTGGCCTAATTTAGCTACAGCTTTAGAAATCACAATATGTCTCGAGTTTAGTCCAAAGACCTTTTTGTATCTACATTTGTTGTGTCTTGTGAATTCCAATTCCTTCCTTCTTTAGCATTGTAGGTTCTAGAACTACTTTACTTTTATTTTATTATACTATATATATAATTCTGATGAAATCTCAATTTTTTTTTACTTATCCATTTAAATCTGCAGTGGCAATATGTTTTTCTATAAGAAAGTGCATTTAGAGAGAAGTCAATGATTAGCGAAGTCATAATTAAATACTAGATGTGTAAATACAATTACGAAGTACACGCGTGCTTGGTTTGACTGCTCTTTTAAGTTCATTCTAAAATACACAAAAAATAGAGGATTAATGTAACACTAACAAGGGGAAGAGCAGACTACGGAAATTCATTTTAGAACGAGACTTTGCGTATTAGTAGTACTCCTTTAAGGTGTTCAACACTCAAGGTAAGAGCACCAAATAGCCAGTCAATTTGGAGACAATAGTCTTCGAAACTCATGCTTAGTTTTAATAGCATGCATGAATTTCGCACAAGCTTACTTAGCATGAATTTCGAAGGCTATTGTCTCCGAAACTACTGCCCATTCGGTGCTATTACATTGAGGGTCGAACACCCTACAGCAGTGATTCTCTAACTTTCAACATACGGGACCCACTATTCAATCATCCTTTTCATCGCGCCCCCCTCCCTACAAGTACAATGCATTGGATTCAATAATACCATACTTTGACACTAAAGCTACAATACGACTTTAACATCTTATGTGTCACCGACGTATAGAAACGTCTCGCTCAGCCAAAGCATTGATTTTATGGACGTATATATACGTCTTTCCGAAGTACGATCTTTTCTGTGCAGTGCTATCCATAAAATTATTCCGAAGGCTTTGGAATGCAATAAAAGAACCTTGACAGTGTTTGCGAAGGATTTTCTTATTTCAGAAGATTTTTGCAGATTTATTTCTTTCCCCCTCCCCCGCAAAAATACATCGAAATATGTTCGTCTACTCGGTAAACGGTGGCATCGGGGAGCGAATCGCGTAACTTTTAATCGGCAGCTAAGGAATTATTTATAAACCGCACGGATTATCAAGATAAGTGTTAATACAAGCCCAAACCAGTTGTCAAACTTATTCTTAACTTCGTTTTGTTAAATTAATTATTAAGTATACATTGTACTGTACTGATACATTTATAAATGTTTTTTTTGTTTACTTTCAGTAAATTAATAATTTTTAAATAACATTTTGTTTTCGACTTTTCAATATGCTCGCGCCCCCTTGAAGAGTTATCATGCCCCCCAAGGGGGCAAGCCCCACAGTTTGAGAAACAGGTGTACTAATATTACACAAAGTCTCGTTCCCAAATGAATTTTCTTGGTCGTGACCTCACCTTGTATGATATCAAATGTGATCATAAAATGCCTTCATTACTTGTGTGTTATTGCTTACCTTGTATATTCTTCAAAACAGTGTCTTTTTCATATCTTACAGAATCTTTACCTTGTGGGTGATATTCTCAACTCCGGAATCTATACTAAGTGTTGGCATGGAAACTTACTACAACATTCTGTACTTCTGCCGGCTGCTGGTCTACATGAACGCCGCTCTGAACCCGATCCTGTACAACGCCATCTCCTCCAAGTTCAGAGGTTCCGTTATTCGTCTTCTCAAGTGCTCCAACATGAGAAGCAGGCTGACCAGACAGATCACTAAGGGAACGACCACTTCCAGTACCGCCACCACGAGTGGGAGTGTCAAGAAAGACACTTTACTCGCCCACCAGCACAGCAATAGGCAGTTGAGAGTGACAGTCAATAGTAACTCTCTCTGGAACACGAGTGTGAGAGGCCCCAAGCCAGAAAATGTATGACAACAACTGTAGCACTTGACATCTTGCATCTCTTTTATTCCAGAATTGAAGCTATGATATTGGTATTCCAAAAAATGTTACTGAAATCGTAACTACTCAGTTTGGAGTGTTGATGAAATAGCTTACAGGACGGAAAAGTAATGCCTGAAACTGTTATTTCTATAACGTTCGGGCCTTCTGCAGTCATTCCTTCTTTGAAAAGCATACTTTGTGATTACTTAAAAGCAGATGGACTTTTGTTTACTGTTAGCAGAGTGTATATCAATTGAATGAGAAAAAAATATCTTGTTCTAAAAGTTCTATTCTTGTTTAAAAACATCTTGTTTGTAGTAGATCTTACTATTTCAATAATCGTTTAAGTATTCTGAATGTTTTATATCGAATCATGTGATAAAAGTAGAAGCTTGTAAAATATTTGTATACATGTTTTCCTTTTGTATATAACTATTATTGGGAGGAAATTTTTTGAAGAACGAGTCACAGTCAAACATAACAGGACAATATTTAATAAGGATTTTAAAATTAATCACGTGTGACTGAAATTGAAACATTTATATCACATTTGTTTCAACTGTTTTGATCCCAAAGCGGATCTGATTGAAAAGTCAGAGACTCGCTTAAGAAATCTTCGCAAGACATTAATTTAATATATTGAAAGCGATAACAAAAATTGAATTACATATATATTGCATTGAACTTGAGGCCATTGTTTCTCTTCCTGAGACACCGGTACCAATAGCTTTAAGTCCTCGATGGATGCGGTTGATGTTGGGCGTCCAGACCTAGAAATTATCACCACCAAAGAGTTTCTTGGTGGTGAACTTTAGTCATTGATTGTGTTATTTAAAATATTAATGAATGACTATCATGCCATCTCATCTACGACAAAATAAAACTACGACAGTGACTGTTATGGGATTCTTATGTATATTCCAGTGAATCTGAACAGTGAATCGAGTGATAAACGGGCAGCTTGTAAAAATATTTATGTGCATGTTTATTTATGTAAATGTTTGTTCTCATAGATTTATGTTTGATGTATTTGTGGTTGTTTAGATTAATGTAAAGAGTGTTTTTGTCGTTTTGCAATGTATGACAGAATCTCCTTTTCCTCCCATAGCATAGCCTTTTTATTCGTTAAGATATCTCTTTCTGTGACTCATATAAAAAAATGAAAGTCATTATTATTTATGCCAAATATTGTAGGTTGAGGGGAAAAATTATCTCAGGTTTTTTATGTTGTTTAATGAAGAGTTTTATAACTGTTTCAACAAAAGTGTTTATTTATTAATCAAAATATACATATTAACGTAGCTTAGTTTTTTGTGTTTATGATTTAGATTTTGTAATTCATAACCTTAAAATTGTAGTTTCGATTGAGAATGTGTGTGAACAAGTGTACTCCAAAAGAACTGTTCTGGAATACAGATATGGACTTATTTTCAACGTCATGTCTTCAATACACTTCTCTTCGAAAGGATAAAAAAATCAGAGCAGTGACGCAGCCGATGGGAATTTCTGAAACACACACTCTCCAAAAGAAGTGTCTTCAAAGGATTTTAATTACGCGTACAAGTCCTAGTGTTAATTTGCTTACGAATTATTTCCTTACATTGAGATTCCTTATATCAATAAATCAAATCGCTGTTTGTATTTTATGGAAATAAATTAACATGAATTTTATTACAAAAACGACCTTTTTCTTATAAAAAATTCTTCATAATTAATCTTCTTGTATTACTTGTGATAAGCAATTTCAATTGAGATAGCTGTCTATAAATTTAATTGAATTGCAGAAGATCTATAATTTATATATAAAAAAAGAAATACCACTTTTTATAAACCGTGATACTCCAAACTATGTATTCAATTGGCAGATATGTGTACCGTAATCTAGTCGGAAATGCTGGGTTAAAATTTACTTGAGGAGGTATTTTCCATCAATCGGTGTATTGACGAATTTGAACAAGAGGAGATTGTCCTTTATCATTGTTTGTAAAATATGAAAAGCATTTATTTTCTCACCAAAGATAGTTTGGACACGCGTAGTTGAATAGTGATTTTGTAGTTACAATGGCATCTGTGTGTAAATCTGAGGGGGAAAAACAACCATCTTTCTTAAGTGGAGAAATTTTTCCCTATCAACATTCCCTGAATTAATTAAATTTGAAATTTTTAATCTGAACTCAATATAAAAATCCTCAAATTTTAAGCTGAGTCTGCAGGTACTGGACTTAACGTTGTTTTATGCTCCTCCAGATTGTGTCACTCACACCACTTGGGGGATGTATTATTAATTTCTTTATATACTTTTTTAAATCTCATCGCATTAATCTTAAAAAATAATAAACATTTCTTAATACACATAATTATATTCATTATTACTATAAACTTAACTTGGATATTTCATAAAATCAATTGTCGATTTTAAATATGTGTTAAAATCCTGTTTAGGTTTAAAATCAATAGTAAACTGAATCGTTGCGATAATTGTTAATTTTCCCTTTAAATTGACTTTTGGATTTCTCTTTCTATGTTATCGGAGCCTCTAGATATCTTCTATTCCATCACCACGAACTCGATTGCTTTCGTCGTTCGTACGCATGCGTGAATTGGGCCCCGTCATTCCCCGAATGTGGAAGGTGTGAAGAGTTCAGAGGAGACGATTATTAATTTCTAGTCAGACAAACTACGTAAAAAATGTTTTAATACATCAAATCAAACATAATTTCACAAAATTATGGTTTGATATAGACATAAAAGCCGCAGAGGTAAAAGATTTTTGGAGTTTTAATGCTTCTTTATATATAAGTAAAAATAAAACATTTTTATTCCATCGACATTTGGGAAGATAAGTTTTTACTTCATTGTTGCTTCTTTGGAACATTATCTCAAAAGATTCTATTTTAATCCAAACTATTTTTTTGTATAAAAGAAAGTTCTGTTCGTTAATTAATTCTTGCTCTTCAGCATCCTTATATTTTTTTAGAATTTTATTTTATTCAATAATTAAATAATTATAATTTTACTATGTGAGTTAGCCCTTGAGTAGACCTCTTATTATTGAACGTTTTTTGCAATTGGTTATTTCTTTGAATTCTGTTATATATGTTCATTATGCAAGTACATAAATGTAAAAAAAACCTTGTCGACCAACCTGTTTTGAGTTGAGTTCTTTCGTTTTCAAAGTATAGCGATAACTCGAAGCCTTAATTGGACAAACACCTCATAAAAAATGACACCCCCCAGAAATTCCTCTAAATTCTTTTTAATTCTATCCCCTTTTTAATAATTGTTGGTCCTCATTTTTTAATTATAATTATTTCAATATCTAGTTAAAGAAACACTTGAAATTTCATGTTAGGTATTATGTTCGAACTCACATCGGATTTTTTGCACTAAAAGCGTGATTTTTCAGCAAATCTCTATCCATTGTACCAATTAGGTCATATACTTTCTACCTCTTATAATTCAAATAAACTCTATTCAAAAGTTTGCACAGTTCTGTATACACAAATGTATTACGATGCTGAATGTTTAGCTTTTACAATACCTTGGCAACTTAAAACCCATCATTGGCGCACATTGAGATTTCGAACATTTTTTTTTCAACTTTCCTTTTGCATTTCTTTTGTTAAACACTTTATCCTTTTGAAAGTATTATGTGTGAATCAATTAAAATTAATACAATTTTTATAAATTCAAATGCAAATGGTTTTATAAACAGGAGTGATCAAAAATATGTATACACACTTAGACTGGGTGATAAGTTAATGCCGTAATTTTAAGAAAGCATTGGGTTTCGGGTTAAGTTGTAAGAATTGTCATTAACAGTTGAGATTAGTGTTTCGATGTGTTCAATAATAGTTCTGCGACGTATGGTGCTAGTGTTTTATTAGGGAAAGTAAAGCAACGGCCCGTTTACGTCTGACCTTCGAGCAGGGAAAAAGCATTTTGAAATGATATTGAAAGTTCAAGAATATTAGTGAAGTGCATACGACACTGGGGGCAACAAAATGGAAAGGAACCTCCAACACGATTAAGCATTTCTCGCCGTCGCGATGAGTTTGAAACTGATGGAACAAAAATGAATATGCATAAGGGACGATCAGGCCAGCCACGCACATCAGTAAGTGAAGCGTCTTCTGTTGTAATGTTAGACTTATCTACACGCTCACGCCAAAAATTGACATCACAATATGCACGTGAAACAAGGGTGAATAAGGTTAGCATAGGTCGTTATTTTAAATAGAGCAAAATGGAAAGTTTTGCACAGAGCAAGAGGCGTTCCACTACACTACCATGCAGGGTCTATCTGCATAAAATATTGCTCCGAGTCATTGGATTGGACGTAGGGGTCCAATTGAGTACCCTGCTGGTTCACCTGATTTAACCCCACTTGACTTTCACGAATGGGGTTACCTCAAGAACGTGGTGTGCAGAAAGAAATCGAGAAACTGCCCGTTGAAATTAAAACGGCTAGTCATGTAATTCCTGTAGTTACTTCAAGAGATGTCACCAACAATGTACGGAAATGTTATTCCAAAATGTTTGGAAATGGGTAGAGTACAGCTTGAACGCTTATTGTAATTTTCTCACTCTTAATCATTGTATTACTAATGTGATAATGTACTCTCTTTTTCCAAATTAAAGAGTATACATTTTTGATCACCCCTGTAGACCTTCAGAATTAGTCAAATTTGGGGGAAGTTTTAAACTGTCACAGTAACTTTCGAAAAAGTACCGGACGTGAAATGTATTTGATGGCGGACAACAGTCTTTCTCCTTTCAACTCTGAGGAACTGTTTCTTTTGAAGTCTTGATCCGTGTATGTGTGCGAAAAGTAAATGCTTAAGGGGTCTCAAGGGTGTTAATATAAACAATTTTCAAACAGGTATATAATTCTTTTAAATTTAAATTAAATAATTCGAATTTTTTATACATGATTTATAACAGAATGGGGCTTTGGAAAAGTATATAATGTTTAAAATGTAATCATAATTTTAAAAATTATAAGCATATAAATATAAGAAAATTTTCTATAAGAAATATTTATTAAGTTTTTTACGTCGCGCATGCTATTTTCTAAAATAGTAGCTTTAATTATTAGCTATAATTTGATTTATAAAGTTAAATGTGTTCTTATTACACGGTAGCTATTTTTATATAAATAGAATAATAACTTACATATTTAAAAAAAATTAAAAAATACATTTTTAAAAAAATATTTAAAAAATTGCAATATTTTACAAATATTGTGAAATACAAAAGCGATATAATACTAAAACTAAGTAAGGTTTAAAGAGTATGATGCATTTTATAATTCCATAAAGTTCTATACACCAGAAGCTACTGTTTTAAAAAATAGCGCGCGCAACGCAAAAAATACTTAATATTTATTAAAGAAATTTCATATGCTTATGATTTTTAAAATTGTTACTATATTTTAAACATTTTATACTTTTTCGAAGCACCATTCTTTTATAAATAATGAGTAAAAGATCCGAACCATTTAATTTAAATTTAAAAGAAATATACCTGTTTGAAAATATTGTTTATATTTTCAGACCTCTACAAAAATTTAACACCACTGAGATCTCTTAATTTCAGTTTTCAGAGATTTGGTTTTTATCGTTTTCTTTTCTCGAATGAGCGTTGTATATTTAAATCACTTAATGAGTCTAGGATGCGACTCGCCTGAGGTATCGAAAAGGAGAATTTGGATCATAAAAAAAAACAGAAATTCCCTAGATATATTCTAGAATATAATAAATAATCTCAATTGTGTGATATTCTTGAGACACATTTTGGAAATATAATACTTTGCTTATTCTACAAAGTTTAGCAAACTGTACATATTGCTTCTTTTATGATGTAGTATTTCTTAAAACCAGGGAAACCATACTTAATCGTTATATCTTTTGAAACTGTATTGAAAACATTTTATACGTCTCTTTCAAACAATAAAAATTACGTTTACATTTTTACAAAACTCACTTTCTCAAAAAAAAGTTATAGTTTATTCTAGTTACGTGCATATGCAACATGAATCTTAAGAATGTGTCGGTGAATTGAGTTATTTTTAAACACAGTGTTTTAGTTACAGTTATGGGTTTTGAGGGATATGGAACAACAGAAAAGCAAACTATTATATCCCCAATGCTTTTATCCTAATGATTTGAGCCAACGTACACAAATTTTATAAACGGCATTCATTTTATTGCTAATATCTCAGTCTGATGAACTCATTTTGTTGGTTCGAATTCAGATAATCAAAAAACACGTGATGAAATTCTAACTTTCGTAATGAAGATTTTAAGAAATGCTAAAACTGGCTGACGACTCAGGAAAAGTCTTAAATATTTATCACTGGCAAATACAGGTGAAATGAATGCAAAAACCACTACCCGCAAAAAAATTCATGTATTTCTTCTACTGTAAAATCCGTCTTAGTGTATTTGTAAAGAATTTGAAGAGTGAATAATTGACCGGTAAGAAAAGAAAGCTAAAACATATTTCAATACAAAATTAATTATGTAAAAAAATCTTTAAATTCCAAAAAAATTATTAAACTTAAGTTTAAAAAACTATTAAGAATTTTTAAAAATAATAAAATCAAATATATCTCCAAAATCTAACGACTCACTATTTTCAACAGACTCATCTGGGATTCTTCAGACAAGATGTGTTCGAGGTTAAAAACAACAATAAAAAAATTATTTTTGGTTTATTCAAGAATTTAGAAGATTATATGTCTTAACAGTTTTGCAAAAATACTCTATACGTTTCAAATTCAAATGAATATATATATTTTGAATTTTGATTTTATTTCATTCAACCTTAAACAGAAAAAAATTATGGCTCCTAATTTTAAAATTTTTTCATGAAACTCTTCCATGTAAATTGCAAATGATATTTGTGACTAAATTCTTAAGAATGATGGAATCAGAAACGAACTCTGCCTATGTCAGTGCTGCCAACTCGTATACAACAATGTTTTCAAAATTACTCTATTCACCGGCGCACTCTACTTTTGGAAAAAAACAAATAGAATTTAGAAATTTCAATTTCAGGAAGGTGTCTTACCTGATAGGCATCTTGGCTTCATACGATTCTTGATACGAAAAGGGCATTCTTATCATTTCGATAAGGGTATTGCAAACAGCCATTTTTATATCTACTTTTTTTATTAAAATAAGCGTTTTCATGTGTTCATTTACCATACAGGATTTTACCTATAAAATATTTTTTGCTCCATTGTATTAATTAATACGAGAGACAGGTGTGAATAATGCAAGTAAATCTCAATTTACTGGTACTATTTTTATCAGAAACTGTATTTTGAGGTATAACCAATTATTTACCAAATTATCATTTAAAAAACATCTTTTTTCAAATTTTTCTGATGTATTGTAATCATAAAATGATTTTTGCAAAAATGTTTTACTAAATTTTATCACATTTACGTATTAAAAAAACGGTAAATTAGATTTTCTAAGAAGCGCTTTCAAATATTTTTTGCACACGACACTTATTTTTTCTCCCAGAATAAAAAAATATATTGTTAATTATCATTAAGCTGATTTGTGTGACGTCGCAATCACATGACTAATGCAATCACGGGTTTTCAGTGAATCATTTCATCCACCTCTCTGTTGCCAGCGTCTGCTTTCTACAAAAATTTTCTTTCAAAAGTATGTTTAGTAAAAATATAAACATAGATAATTTTTTAAATAAGCCTACTGGATTTATATCGTACAAAAAAAAGAAATAATTTTTTGAGTTATTTTGCGAGCAATTTCAGAAAAGGATCTTAATGTGTGAAATTTATCGCATATTTTTAAAACTTGATATTATGTACGAAATGATTAGTAGCAGAGATGGATGCCAATTTGATTTCAGTGTTAAGTGCATGATTATATATCTGTCATGTGACTGAGAGAACCAATTTATTCACAAAATTCAAAAACTGCTTGCATGAATGGAATCAATCTTCTTCAGATATCAAACTGCTTCAATCATACAGTTTTTATCTAATTCTCTTATAATATTTCAGATCCAGTTTTCTTATTGTTAAGATTTTTAACATAGATTGAATATGGTAATTAGAATAAAATGCGAAATGAATGCATATATAAATAACAAAATATTGGCTTAAATTTTAATCCATAAGGTTTCCATGTAAGTAAAAATTACATAATCGATCTGTTATCCGTTTTAAAAAGTTGGCATTTAATTAAGTTAATATTAATCACATTTTTAAGTGATGATCAATATTTTGAAGCTCTATGTTCCTTTGTTATTTTTAGTTCTATGTAGTAAGGTTTTTCCTTTTGAACTCAGACATCCAGCTTTTAAAAATTGCATATTTGTGACCTCTCTTTTGTTTTATCAAACGAATGCTTGTTTCGAGAATCCTTCGTCATTCAAGAAAAGAAGGTATCATTATTGACAAAAAGGAAGCTACAGTGCAATATGAAGAAATGTTTATATTTTGAAGGCCAATCGAAAAAAAATTGATCATAAGACTTCTTAAAAAACAAATGTGTGTTTTACAAATGTAAGGTTTCTATACTTCATCTTCAATACCTACACTGCATTTAGTACTTAATTGTTTTATGTTCTCGATACGTATTTTCTTGTAAATATATTTGGCGAGTAACTTACTAGTGTAGCAATGTGTTTATTTGTAGAATCAGGGAGACAGAAATTTCATGTTTTTAAGACTTGTTATGTGTATTTTAATATAAGTTTCTGCATTCAACTGTTAATATCTTTTTAAAAAAAAAGATACGAAACGTAAAAATTGTATTTATATTCCTTATTTTGAGAATATCCTGATATTTAAAGAGCACAGGACCTTTAGAACCTTACGGAAAAGTATCCACAGAATATTTTCTAATTTAAAGGAACACAAACAATCACTTTAATTATATCTTTTCGAAAAATTTACTGTGAAATGAAACTCTTGAATTTTTTGATTTCTATGAATTTGTTTCGGAGAAAAAACTGACATCATTCATAAGAAAAAACTTAAAACTCTTAACCTTCCCGGTAAAAAATAAGGGTGATCCATAAAGAAGAATTCAAATAATATATTTCGGAGAAAGTACTCTGTTGTTGTTACTAATGCCACTTGATCGACAAAGGCCAGATCGAGTTTCACGAAATTCATCATGGCAAAGGGCTAAGTGACGCCTGTCGTTTAGCCGTAGCTTTGAGCACCATATATGTGACAGAACGGTTTAGCTCGGTTTCACCCCAATTTAGAGGGAGAACACCCTGGGGGTGGTCAGTGGCTTCCCACCTCTCTTTTCCTTCCACCAACCTTACGAGAGGACTTGCAACTTGACGGCTATTTAAAGTACCCCCATGCCACGGAGGCACTATATATTTACAAACATGCATGTCTTCTCCGGGATTCGAACCCAGTCCCAACGGCACAGCAGTCAGCATCGCTAACCGCTATACCGGATGGGCGAATTTCAATTATTTATAGTTGCTATTATGAATATCATTTCACTTAAAATATATTTTCATTTCAAATATCAACTCAAGTTCTTGGGAAACTTATTTAAAAATATTCTGCTGGAACATAACTTAATGTAATCACGTAAAATAAATTATTGATCATTATACATTAAAGGTTTTTGAAGAGCTGTATGGAGAGAGGCACATTAATAAAAATAATCTAACATTATATCTAAAAACGTTTAGATAATTGTGAATACTTCAAGCTTTAAAATTTTCAAGGCAAAATTCTTGGTACTGTTCAAATTTCTTTACTCAAATTTCTCCAAACGTATATTTTTGGCGACGACACACAAAGGCACAAATAAAAGCAACTTACAGTAAGTTATAACTAGTTCTACTGAAAACCACTGAAACAACAGAAAGTTCTGCATTTAGCGATATTTCACCGAGGCCAATAAGAATATTGGCCAATTTTTTTATCGTTTGCAGCTAATAAAGAAAAACATTTTTTTAAAAAAAATATTTTATATGATATTGTTAAACTACACACACACACTCTCTCTCTTCGTATCGTTTTAAAGGTCCTGTTTGATGTTGAAATCTCGACTTTTGGTTGTACATAAACATTCTCGTAATGTAGTCTTTGTGTAAAAAAATTTATTTCAAAAATAAAAACAGAGTCTGTCGTTCTGCCGAGCTTATGAAGAAGAAGAACAAAATCCATTCATTCGCTCTTCCTTCTTTGTGTTCTGTGGTGCTCTTGTATTTAGATTAATAAATATATGTTGTACCTCTGCTTTGTGCAATTCCTTTATTTATCAAACACGTTACATTTAGTCACCCACTCTTATTCTACCCTAAGGAATATTTTTCACTCTCAACCGCTTTCTGTGACTTTTCAAATCCATACGAATAGGCGAATAGGCATTTTCCTTTGGGCGTCCGGACAGTAAAAACAGTCCTCAATCCCATATCGTGAAAGTCTATGATGCTGGTCATGGCAAAAGTGGCGTTTTCCATTCTGCTGAGTGGCATGATGGCGATTGGTCGAACGATGGAAAACGGGAGGAGTGGCTACGGTGCTTCATCTGGGTGGAAAGTGTTTTGAGTTTTTTTTACTTGGCTGAGAGCTTAGATGTTGCTCTCTGATTGGATGCTGGGTACAGTGAACATTGACTCCAATTGGCTGTCCTGGGGGCTGGGTTTTAGAAAATGCGGAGGCGCAAGTGAGGAGAACAAGAGAAAAATATTGACAAAAATAAAAGAAAGTAAAATTTTAGCTATTAAGGTGTGCAATAAAAATTATTGCATGGATAAAAAGAATTACGGGGGTTGTAGGAATCGAGAAGAATTCTTCTTGGTCTTTTTGTATTATCATTAGGGGTGTATTGAGATAAATTTTGCATATTGAAATTATTGGTTGCTTGTAAATCGTTAAAAAGTTAATTGCTATTTTCTGAATATGAGATTTGAAACTATTAATTTTAAGAGCATTACGTATGTCGTCATTACGCATGTATCTTGTGGCTTTGACGATCATACGTATAAGAGAATTCTGCAGGGTATCTAGGATATTGATATTAGTTTTAGTGGCATAAAAAACCCCTTACTGGACTTGCGTAAGCTAAAATGGGACGCATAACGGCTGTATAGAGAAGCACTTTGTTTTCTGTACCTAAATGTGAGTTCCGGCCTATAAGGGGGTAAAGTTTAAACATAATTTTCCTGAACTTATCGCGAACGTATAAAATATGTTGTTTCCAAGTTAGGTGCGTATCGAAAATTATTCCAAGGTATTTGGCTTCCTGAGACCAGGGGATCTGTTTATTGTACATGATGATTGGTGGTGGGAGTGAAAGCTTTTTCGTGAAAATGATGGCTGTGGATTTTTCTACGTTAATACTTATTTTCCATTTGTCATAGAAATTTTGCAGGTGGAGTAGGTGTTTGTTTATTACATAGGAAATTGTTGATAGTTTTTTACACGTAGCATGGATGGCAGTATCATCGGCGTTAAGGTTAATTTTTGTTAGTGAATAGTCGGGGATATCATTAATATAAAGATTAAAGAGCAAGGAACCTTGAGGACACCCTGCAGATACAGAGTGTTCGTTGGAAAGGGTCTCGTTAATTCTAATTCTGAAGGAACGATTAGTGAGATAGGAGTGAATGAGGGAAATCAGTGGGGGTGGAATTTTATAGGATATTAATTTGAAAGTGAGTCCATTAATCCAAACACGGTCGAAGGCTTTCTGGATATCCAGAAAAACTGCTCCCGTGCTTTTCTTTTTCTGGAAACCTTCCGAGATATGTTCAGTTAATCTTAAAAGTGGGTGTAAGGTAGAGAGCTTGTTAGTGAAACCATATTGATTGGGATTGAGAAGGATTATTTTCATTGATGAAATTTTTTAGTCTATGAAGAATAATAGATTCGGTTAGTTTACCGATAGTGGAAAGGAGAGATATGGGCCTGTAACTTCATGCTAGGTGGGGATCCTTGCCAGGTTTGTTAATGGGAAAAATAATGGCTTCTTTCCAGTTGTCTGGAAAGTGATTGAATTTGAGAATTTTGTTAATTAGAATTGTTAAAATAAGGATTAATTTAATGGGAAAATTTTTTAACATGCGGTTAATAATTGAGTCTTTACCAGGGGCTTTTTTGGCATTAGCATGTTTAATATAGTGGATTATTTCGTCCAGAAGAGCAGGTTCAATGAAGGAGGTAGAAGGGGTAGAAAGGAAGTTGTTGTTGTTGTTTTCTAATGCCACCTGTCTGACGTAGTCAGATCGAGGCCCACGAAATTCATCGTGGCATGGGCAAGAGGTACGCCTGTCGTTGACCTTGAGCACCATACAGGTGACAGTACGATTTTAGCTCGGCGAAATTCCTCGAAGGGACGATAAATGGCGACACGACCTCTATCTCCACCTCCACAATTTCTGCATGTAGACTGAAGGGGAGGGAAATATTCTCCAGTCCCTGCGCTCGTGATTAAGCCCACAAGACTACAGACCCACTGATTTAACGAGCACGTACTCCGTGTGTACTCGGAAGAAAGGAAGTTATTTACGGTAGTGTTAATTAATTCATCATTTTGATTGTAATTATCATTTTCGCGTTCATTTTCGACAAAATTATTTTTAATGTTAGTAGCGAGAAGGTTAGCTTTTTGCTAATCAGTGACTGCCATACCTGTTGCACAATCTAGTGTTGGGATTTTTAGTCTTTTATTTTTAAAAATCTTTGCGTGCGCCAAAGGCTATTGTCTGTGGTATTTAGAGCTTCAAGTCTTTTTTGCCAAATGTTATCATTATATTTTTTAAGATCCGATTGTGCTCTATTGTAATGCGTTTTAAAAATGGGATTGAGGGTTTGATGGTAACGTTTCAAATCCATACACGTCAATCACTCTATCTAATACTCACCTCCCACCCAGTTCAAAAGCACTTCATTCCAGACCTTAAATGTAACCGCGTATCTTCAAACACCATTACGTCCAAGACACTTTAAGAGCGAGAGAAATTACAGCAGAAAGTAATATTAACGTATTACACATCCAAATATCAATTATTTACACTATTTTAAGCATTCATTACACAAAATTCGAAACAATAGACATCCAAGATATATTCAAAAATAGAAGAAAAGTCATTCCATAGATGCCTTCAATATTTATTGCTTTTCAAGATTACTATTAGCATTCAAAAAGCTATTATCCAGATTTCAGGGGGAAGGCAGAAGTTACCATAACATTTCAGCTAAGGAGTTAGGTTTAATGAGCGTGCGTTTTTCACTTTGCGCTGTAAAGCAACAAGAAGGTCATCGGCGATGGACATAATTTTTAACCATGGTCAAGCGACGAGGACGACACTTCAGCAGGCAGCCACTCACCTAACTTCCAGATGAGTGAGTAAGTGGATATTTACTACGCACTATTCAGCTACTCGAAAGCTTTTAGCGACACCTCGTAAATTTGAATCATAGTCAAATGACGAGGACGACATTTGAGCTGGAACCACTCTTCTAACATCCACACCAACAGTAGGACATTATAACTTCCACAGGATTAACGTGCATCGCCCCTACACTCGGTGGGGTTTCCTTGGTACTAGGCTGGAACTCATGACACGCCGGCCACGAGTCCGTTACCTTAACCACAAGGCTACCGCGGTAACACATATTTTCCACACCACGCTTCGTGAGGAATTTGACACACGACAGATTTAATGTGCATCAGCCCCCCTCTACACGGTGGAATTTAAGCGGCATCTGGACTCGAACCCTATACTTGACAACCTCAGCCAAATACTCATAAATATAAGCACTAGCTATCGTTACCTCAGTCTGGAGGCTAAATGTGTCCATTATTCAACAACAATGATAAACTTCAAATACCCTTTAGGGATATCTTAGTTCTTAAATATCGATTTTTATAATTTATATAAAATCGATGTGTATGGATTAGAAATGCTAATCTAGCAATAGCCGTCGCCTTCAAAAAAACCATCATTTCCCCCTCTTTCTCACCCCCACCCCCAAGATAATTGATAATGCAAATTTAACAAATTGTTGAATAAATTACCGTTTTGAGATTTTTGATGAAATTGTATTCCCCCCATTAAATATTTATTTCGCAAAGTAAATAAATAAATATTCTTTTTTTTTAAAAAAAAGAAAGGAATATTATTTATGTAAAGCTCTTGTGTAATCTATGTTATGATAATTATTCAATTGAACATAAAACAGTACTTTGTAATAAGTTATTAAAATTTTAACATTATCTCCTGTTCTCAGCTCCTCAAGAATAAATATTTCAGAAGATCATAAACTATTTTGATTAATTATAATAAAAAAAGGACACACAATAAAAAATTACACCTCTTATACAACGTTATGGAAATTCTATGTACTGCAACACATCTATTATGTAATTAAACATCCTAATGTATAACAAACAAAAAGTCATTTTTTTTTTCATTTTTTTTGTATAGATTGAATAACTCATTTCTAAATAAAATTAGTTATTTTAAGCAAAGTTTTTTTCCAACCATTTCTTCACGTTAAAATTTATATTACTTTATAAATATTCTTAATGTTGTTATATATATGTTCGAATTTTTAATTTTTTTAAGACGAGCTACGTAATTAAAAACAATATCCTAGTCTGCTGAAGTATTTTCTTATGTTCCAACTATTATTATGATTTTTAAATCAATAAAGCTAAAATTAATATAAGATTGGAAAAAATGTTTCATAAATTAATAGAAAGATATTGTGTTGACTTGATATTTTAAAAAAATTATACCTGTATTAAAAACTTTGGAACACTAATAACGGTTTTCTAGTAACTAAAAAATAAGAAATGTTTTTTCAAATTAATTGGATAAATTTTTTTTAGAATTTTCTTATTTTTTCCCAATATTTCCAACATGTTACAAATTTATTCTTAAATGAAATGAATGCTATGCTAGCATTCATGCTATGCTAAACACAAATTGTGATAGATAGCACCTGTAAAAATTCTATTATAAATCTATCGATATTTTCTCCCACTTGCGATAGATATCAATACGTAGGAGGCTTTTGTGATCAACTTATGCGTTAGAACAGGGGTGTCCAACCCAAATGACCTTGTGGGCCACTTCGAAAAAAATTATAATCTCGCGGACCGCACATAAAAATATATACCTTAATATCAGGTTTGGAAACAAAAAAACATTTATTGGAGTAAAAATTTAAAACAAAATGACTTATTATTATTATTGTTTTCATTATTTTTCATGAATACCTCAGACATAGATAATATAATAATGTTTATATAATATAGTAATAAAATGATCAAATAGTGTTTAAACTATTACAGTGTGTCGCGGAACAGAAAATTACGGTGATCCTTTTGAATTGATCTTTCGGTACTCATTGTTGAAGTTTTATTGTGCAGTTATTCGCAAAAGATTAAGTATACATTGCCCTTTATCTTAACCGTCCTAAATATTTTTTAAAAACTTTAAAAACATCTCTGTGATTGCCTCTTGCTTTTTGGGCACTCCAAACAGAAATGGAGGAGGAGAAATGAAAGTCACACACACAGAAAATCATGTATCATCCATAGAAAAGGATATGCACATAATGCAATTCGCGGAATTTACCAAAAAAATAATTTATTATAGTAAAATCAGACGTAACTGTTTGATAAAATATAAATCTATTTTAATCTGAAGGACGTTCCTATTATCAAAAAGGATTTATTTTAAAACAAGGACAGTTAACAGGCAAATACATTGTAGATTTAAATATATGTATAAATTTCCCCTTAAATAAATTTGAAAATGAAAAAATTTTAAAAACCTGATAGTTAAAAATTTTTAAAAAGAGTCGGTGGGTTGCAACTTACGTACTGGGGGGGTGCACATGCGGCCCACGTGTTGGACACCCCTGCTTTAGAAAATTGCAGTTATAATATAGAATTCAGCTCAAAGCCGATAATGAACAATAAATGGTATTTCTGGGGTTAAGTCACCACGTACGTCTCGTAGATATTCATCGGCGAGAGAAAAGTGTAATGTGTTTGTGAAGGGACAAAATGATATGTGCGAATTCGAATATGTCGTAGGGTGAGTCAGATATCAGCCCAAATAAATGAAATCCGACACACAATTGATGTGGTACGGTCTAGAATACCATTAGGATACAAATAAGATTTTTGAACTGATTTTTTTTAACTCTAGAAAATTACGCGAATACTATTGGTGTTAAACCTCATCATTTTCACTTTAATTGACGAGGACAACACCTAAGCTGGTCACATCTCATTTAACTTTCGCACCATGCCAATGTCAAGACATTGAGCCCTTTCCCATTTTTCTGATGTTTTGGTGATGCTTTTTTTTACAATAGCAGAATGAAATTATTCTTGTTATTTTATTTGCATAGGACTTAAATTCTGAGCAGACACTTTGTTATAAAAGTAATTAAAAGTTTAAAGAAGGTGTCTCTAGAGTGATTCAGAACTTTACTTACAACAAAGAAGCTCTATCCGCAAAACCAATCAATAGTCTAAACTTTTTATCTATCCCCAACCGAAAAAAATGCGATCCTCCAAATACCGAATCAATTACTTTTATTAACCGTTTCCTAACAGACCTCGAAAGGGAAACTTGCTTCCCAAACTTTCTCTCTCCTGTTGCCAGTTCATTTATGAAACTTTCAATTAGAAGATTGAAGAAAAGGACCAAAAGATAAAAATGTTCTATGAAAGTTGTTTTTGTTGTCGTCTGGAAGCAGATATTTTATTGGAGAAGCAAAAAAAAAAAAAGAAAAGAAAATGGCTAATGAAATTTCCAAATGAGTGGTGGCATCGGTTACAAATTCGCGGGAATGGAACGATCTCAGAGGCGTCGAATTTTTTTTCTCTCTTTACATTGGAGATTGGAAATGGCGGGGAGGTAAACAATGGACAGAGCAATTCTTTTCACTGTTCAATAGAACAGACAATCGACGAAAGATCTGGTTTATTCAACAGACTTTTTTAGAATACAGTTCTATCTCGAAACGTGATACGACTGTCAACGAGTGCAATTGGAAAATAATGTTCGATGTTTTTATTCGAATTCAAAATATTGGCTATATTTTTTAATTTAAATATTAGATTTTTTTGTGCTACCATGAAGACGGTACCGTATTCCATGCCTCTGTAACCATTTTATATTAAAAGTGTCTCTAACATGTTTTTAAATTAATTTAAAGTACACTCACACATGTCCATAATTAAGGATAATGAAGTTAAGGCAACGAAAGAAACAGAAGCAAAACAAATTTTACTTATTTGTAAAGTCTATTTATTAAACAAAAGGTAAATAGCAAAAAAAGATGCTATATGTTTGACATAATTAATAAAAATTGCGATTTTTACTACCTGGAGTAAATTTCAAAAAACCTATTTACAAAAAACAGTATAACACGGTTAGTATGATGGTTAATACGGAGTATGTCTCTCGGACGATACATACAGGCCTTGCCAAGCCTAGGCATGCTGAGTATCAAATTATCAATCTGGTCTTGGGGAATATTATACCACACATCATGCAATGCCCTCTGAAGTTCCGGTAGACAGGGGGGAGGGGGTTGACGGGCTGCAATTCGTCGGCCAAGCGTATCCCACACATGCTCTATTGGATTCAAATCCGGTGAGTATGCTGGCCAATCCATACGGGTGATATCCTCCGATTGGAGGCATTCGTCTACAATGTTTGCACGGTGAGGATGGGCGTTGTCATCCATAAACAGAAATTCAGCACCCATGATGCCCCTAAACAAACGTACATGTTATTCTAAAAAGACATCCCGATAGATGTGGCCTGTCATCGTTACACTCTGAACATGCAGGTCAGTTCTGGAACCAAGAATAATTCCTCCCCAAACGAGCCATCCTGCACCACCGTAACGGTGTCGTTCAATGGTGTTCTCTTGGTGCTAACGGGTACCTGGCGCTCTCCATATTAAAGTCAGGTGAGAATCAGGCTTCAAACTAAACTTGGACTCGTCGGAAAACATCACACAAGATCACTGTTGTGGTGTCCACAATGCATGCTCTCTACTCCAGGTTAATCGCAGGCGACAGTGAGTTGCGGTAAGGGGAACACATCTGACAGGCCTACGAGCATATAGACCAATGTGCCCTAAGCGTCTGTACACGGTCTGCCTTGAAACTGCCGTACCGGTAGCTGAAAAGAGCTGACGATACAGGTCTGATGCTGTGCTCCGTCGGTTTCTTTTGGGAATAACTGCCAAATACTGGTCCTCATTCGGCGTTGTAACTCGGGGGCGACCTGTGCTGTAACATCTACTTACATTACCATCATCTTGGAATCATTGCCAAAGCCTAGAGATGACACTGAGGGTGATTCCAAGTTCCTCGGATATTTCCAGCTGAGTACGTCCTCATTCCAGTCGTCCAATAATTCTACCACGTAAAAAATCATCCAAATGCTTCCTTTGTGCCATAACTAGGCGGTTATTGCCCTGAAAGGCTTTTAAAGCGCTTGTGAGCAATTTCACTTCTTTGCCACCATTCCTTATATACCCCTCTCTTACACTCTCGTCATTGTGTCGTACTATCTTTGCCATCTGGTGGTTTACTGTAATATGCATATTCTTCTCCAAGATATGTGTGGTAATCCTACAGGTGACATTTTTATTTTAGAGTTCAATTTCTGTGTGATTCTGAATTATCCTTAATTTATGGAATGATTGTCAAAGAATATTTTTGTTCTTGCGGATTTCCTGAGTTCCAACTTTAATTACATGTGGTGTATTACGTAGCATGTTTTATATTCATGAAAATATCTTCCGGTACAAAAGGTTGAATTTTGTGTGAAAAGACATTTTTAAAAAAGTTCTTTTAGACTTAAAATATAAAAATATTTTTGTGTTACGTTTGTGGAAGGGGCTCAGTTACTCTAGTATTCACTCGGTATTTATGGTAAAATATTTTACTAGAACAACATTTATTTACATGAGCCATAAATCTTAACCAAACATGCTGATTTTTCACTACGAAATAAAACGACTAATTCTCACTGGCTGACTTTTTCCTCTAAATAGAAAATGACTATTTATAATTTAAATAAGGATTTCTTTCGAAGAATAGAATCACCCCCTCCTCCTCACGCTTGTCAGCTAAAAATTTTCAAAAAAATATGAGCATTTTTCAATCACTAACTTCTGGACAGTTCTATCACTTTAGCTATTTTTTAATTAAATTATGTATTGGTATTATTTTGTCATGGCCCCCAATTCGTATAATCAACCGGAATCTTTTCTCGCGGAACCCTGAAAATTGATATGGACCTTTCTCAAAAATGCTAATTTATGAAAAGCAAAGAAATACTGTTGAACCTGTTTTTGTGTGGTAGATAGGGACCGCATAAAAATAAACGCACAAAAAAATATTCAAAAATTTCATAAATTCTTACATATAACAAACTAATTCGTGCAAATACTACAAAAAAACTTTTTTTTATGCGGTGGATAGGGACCGCATAAGAAAAGTCGCATTTACATAATATGCCAATTATTTAGGAAATTTATGTAAGAATACTTCCATAACAAAATATAAATAACATACTAATAAATATTACTCATAGAAACAGTTATAAAACTTATAATTTCTTATTGTATACATGGATAAGTTTTCAAAATGCACATACATAATTCATTGCTACTCATCGTAATTCAAAACCCTGTCATGAATAAGTTCAAAATTGCTTTCGTCACATGAAGTTACAATTTCAATTTTTTTTATTTTTTGGCAACATAAATTAAGATATAAGTTTTTGGTCGTAGATCGGGTGGCCAGTTTCTTGTAAATGTTACGATAACCCGATATACATGATTAAAGCCCTTTTTGGAATTTTATACTACTTTATTAAAATTGGTATCGATTTTAAGAAAATGATTTTCCAATTTGTCGGAAAGCTGGATCCTTGCATATTTTTATCCGCTCTCAAAGAAGGCGGTTCTTCTTGTCGGTCTTCATAATCCATCAAATTATTGATAATGTCACTGTCATTGAAAGTTTCGTCTTCAATCTAGAGCGGGCTGGTGGAGCGTTGAGAGAAAGCAACTGAATGCGCATTGTCGGGAGACTGTTTATAACAAATGAACAGAGCATCTTGATGTTTCTACATTTAGGTGGCGTAACGTACATCCCCACATCACGGGAGGGGGGGTTGGATTCTAGGGGCCCAAGGCCTAATTATCGCTAAATATGTATTTACCCAATTTATAAAATATTAAAGGCAAAATCTGACCTTCAGGGGGAGGGGAGGTCCTAACGTGTTCTCTGTTACGCTACTGGTAAACAGATAGAAAACATTACAGTGAAGCCAAAGCCATTGAAATTCGTACACGGCATAAAAAAAGGATCGCACATAAAAAATCGCACAAAAATAAAATTCTTAAAAAAGACCGCACAAAAACAGGTTCTACTGTATCTTGAAAAGAATTTGAAAGATCTCCGTTATCAGGCTACCAATAAAAATCTAAGGAATGGTTTGTTTTTTTGTACAAAGTGGAAAAAATTTCAAGTCTTCCACATATATTTTCGTGACTGCTGTAGCAAGGAGTTTACGGTTACGAACTCAAGACCGGTATTGTTTCTGCCAGTTTAAGCGTAGGAATCCCGGTGCCATTCAAGACCCGCTATGTAGAGAGATAGATACATATTAAATGTGTTCAGACTCAAAGTCTTTACGTGAGCAAGGTATGGAAGTTTTGAAAGGGAGGCTTTATTGGGCGGATTTGGGGGGCCACTTGATTCAAACTGATTAAGTTCGACGTTGATAGACCTAGAATAGATTCAAAATGCGAAGTTAATAATCAAATTTCCTGCTACCTAAATACAGAAGATCAAGGTGTAGAATGAATTTTCAGACCTATAGGAAATAAACAAGTAATATAAAAAAAATTAAGTCAATCCCTTCTTATATCAACAAAGAAAAATTTTATTTTACCTACTTTTTATTAACTAGAGTGAGCTAATAGGAGGAATTGAAGAATTGCGTTTGACAGGGAGATGCACTAGCGTGTCTTCTGTCATTGGAAACAGTAGTAAGAGATTCCATTATAACTACCAGAGGAAATATCTTTAATAAATCAATACAGTTGTTGGCTTTTGATGATCATATTGATATCATTGCTCGAACACCCACCGCACTAAGACAAGCCTTCTTATCTTTAGAGAAAGAGGCCCTCTAGATGGGACTGAAAATAATTGAGAATAAGACCAAATATATGCCTTGCATTAAATCATTGTTTAATAATTTCCACTTTAAAATTTCAGAGCTTAATTTTGAAGTTATCGAGAGACAATTTCTCTTATTTAGGTTCAGAAATGAACAATAGAAACGATTGTACTACTGAAATCCAAAAGAGAATTCCTATGGCTAATAGATGTATTAAGGGAATACGAAAATGTATGAAATTGAATTTAATCAAAAGAAAAACACTCACACACACAGAAAAAAAGGTTCTATTGTATAAAAGTCTTTTAAGATGAGTATTAACTTATGCATGTGAAACTTGGTGCAAGTCTCGATACATGATAAGTATCTACGAAAGGAAGGTTTCAAGATTTATTTTTGGAGGAATGCGGGAAAATGGAACGTGGTAAAGAAGATAAAATTTCGAGCTCTATCAAACATATAAAGAATCTGACATCGTTAACTTCATCAAAATACAAAGAATTAAATGGACAGGTCACGTTTCCAGAATGGACGAAGACCGCACCAGTAAAAAAAGTCTTCAATGCCCAACCAATTGGCACACGAATAAAGGGCAGGCCAAATTTTAAATGGATTGATGACCTAGAAAAAGATCTCCTAGTTTTGAGAACTAAGACTTGGAGAAAACTAGCAGGAAGAAGGCTAGCCATAAAAACGGCTTCTTGGGTAGGCCAAGACCCACCCTGGGCTGTTGAGCCACAAAGGAAACACAGAAGAACCTTATAAATCTAGATTAGTCGGGGCTTATAGGTTAATCGGAAGAATGAAAATTAAACAAAATAACCTATAAAATGAGCCAGAACACAATAAAGCTCCCTGTACAGTAAAAGGATATGTATTTTGAAATAAGAGAAATCAAAATAGTAAATAAATATGAATGAGAGAATCCAAATCAGTGCATGGCTCATAGGATTAATTGAGGAAAAATTTTGCTTTGGTTCATTAAGAACTAAATGTTTAATTATACGAATTAAGTGACGCCCAACTGAATGGTTTTCAGTGTAGAGGCATTTTCGGAACAGATTTTTGTGAGATAAAATGTAAACAAGTAATATGAAAAAATAGTCAATTCCTATACAGATCAACAAAGAAACATTTTATTTAGTTACTTTCTATTAAATAGTTAAAATTAATATAAATATGTATATACATATAACAGAATTACAGTATTAAGTGACAAAATAGAAAACAATATTAAAATTTTCCATTTCCCTTTCTATATAGGGTGTTGGACTATTGTGTTCTTGATATTGCAGCTATTTATTCAGTAACCCAATTTAATTATTTTGATAAAATAGTTTAGAAAGAAAAAAAATCACATTCTCAGAAATTATACCACGCCAGGTGGGATTCGAACCCATGAACTCTCGATTAGAGGCCCAACGTACTATTCATTGCGCTGCAGGGACACAACGAACAATTTTCCTGTCTATATATGCTGTTGAGCTATTATTTTTGTTTTAATTTAAATAATAAATTAATGTTTGAAAAAAACTGTATTAACATCAAGTGTCATCCACTACAAGTTTGAAATATGTATTTGAACTTGAATGGATACGTAGAAAGTATTCTATTAACGATTGAAAATTTGAATATATATGTATAAACATGAAGTATTTGATCTTCTTGATATTAAAGTTTTTTTCAAAATCATCAATAAGAACTTTAAAATTGTCAATTAATGAATTTTTATCTCTATTTTTCCTTTTAGTTCTATTACTTCTAGATTTTCTTTTAGAATTATTATTTAATTTATTGGCATTATAAAAAAATTCTTTATTATTATTCTGTAACATTATTTGCAAAGTATTTTTAGCAAAATACAAAACATTAAGACCATATGGATAAATTGTATTAAAACTCCTAATAAAGTGATTTTCCCACCATAATCTGTGCTTAGTAATTGGAATAATTTTAATGATAGACAGTTCAACATTTTTGAAATCATGCATATGAAAGTGTCTAAGTTCAATTTTATTAGAATTATTGGAATTATTAAAGAATTTAACGTCATGTCTATGCTGATAAATCCTTAAGTTAATAGTATTGGAGGTCTGTCCAATATATTTATATTGACATACTTTACAAATTAAAAGATAAATACAATTAAAAGTTTTACAAAGGTTAAATTTAGATTCACAATCATGTTGATCCATATTTAACATAGTACATGTCTTACATCTACTATCTCTACATTTATTGAATTTTAACTTACGACTATTATAAGATTGAGTGTTATCAAAATTATAAGAAGATAAATTATCATTAATTCCATGTATAGCAGGATTCTTAATGTAACATGTATTAATATTTTGTGAAATGTGATTACTAGAATCTAACAAGTTTTGTTTATAATGATTATGATGGCTATTAATGAATTTTTTGTTCCAAAAAATTCTAGTCTTGAACAGTTTAATATTAGAATTACTATTACAAATATTTAATTCTTTAATAGAACTCGGTTCCTTTCCAAAATTGTTATTGGAGAAAGAGGGAGAGTTATAAAACTCCCTCATCCTAATAACTAACAAGTCAAAATAGATAGGTATTTCTGTAATCAATACAGAAGTTGATACCCAGTCAAAAGAGAGAGTGCCAAAGCAAAACAGAAACAAGTTAATTTATAAAAAACAAACTTTAAAGTAAGCTCTTAAAAGTAAAGTCAAAACATAGAGATTTCTGTAAATAATCTAGAAATTGATACCCAGTCAAAAGAGAGTGTGCCAAAGCCAAACAGAAACAAGTTAATTTATAAAAAAAAAAACTTGAAAGTAAGCTCTTAAAAGTAAGAGAAAGCTATGCTCAAAACTAAAACCAAAGCTAAGAAAAGGCTCAAAAGACAGCCATCCACCACACAAAAATCAACAGAAGGATACAAATAGATAATACCACCGAGCAAAGATCAGCTATAAACTAACCAATTTGCCAGTCGCTAATACAAATTGTACCAAAATCACAAGTAGATAAATGTTAAGGAAAAATGAAGTGCATTGCTAAGTAGACATAACCATCAACACCTCAAGATACCAAAAATCAATACAAACAAATATGAATCACATGATAGAACATATTACATAAATAAAAATGATAATATAAAAAGATAATATAAAAATATATAAGTAAAAAATAAAGCTAAAGAACTAGAATATACTAACAAAAAGAATAAAAAGTTTAAGTAAAAATTAATGCACTAAAAACCTGAATAATACTAAAAAAGAATAAAAATAAGTAAAACAAGTCTTGAATATGAAAAGCAAAGAGTTTAAAAACATTGATGTAAACTCGTGAGTTCTTTTCCGACCGTGTTCGAATTGTGACAAGAAAATAATTGCAGACAAGATTTGGTCCCACTGTTTATTCCATACCTTCTATGGGACATTTCTTAAAATCAAGAATATATTGCGATGTTACAGGATTACGATACATCGTTCAGCCGTGTCTACTTTTCACGACCCCGGCTTTCTTCTCGTCACCCTCTCTCTTCTCTTCCGTTTCGAACTTTTTCTCCCCGTCGTTGCCAGATCCTTTTCTCTATCTCGTCTCTCCTTCGACCTGTTGCCAGGTGCAGGCAGCTGTTCCTTACACGCCCCACCTAAGAGTAAAATTTGCCCCTTGTGGCTGATTTTACCATATCAGACACTAGGAACAGAAAATTCACAAACCGTGACACAGAAAATCCACAAACAGAACACACAATAATTGCAACAGTCAAAAGTCTTGATGATTGTTCTAGTGAAAGTTCCTTAATACAAACACATGAAATAATATGAATAGTTCACCCAATTGAAATAAGTGACTATGTTCCCAGAAAGATCTAAACTGTAATGGTATTGCAAACAGATACATGGAAAACACATTATACAAAAAAATCAACACTAAATATATACATTACAGTTTTTATCTTAATCTAGACAATGTTTATTTCATTAACTCATGAATGAATGCTCAATGAGTTCACTAAATCCATATTAAGTCCACAGTAAAAACTTTCCTACGGCTCTAATTTGCCTTTGGCCGGTATGATTTCCGACCCAACCCATCTCACCCATTCTAATACAAAGTTAATTTGTTTTACACGATTTTTCCAAATTTGCATCAGAATGTCTATGTCGACTATTCGAGATACAACAAACTGCTCTAACATTCTTAAAACCTGAGCCGTTAAATTACATCGATAAGAAGTGTATTCAATCTTAAACCTCACTTTTTAGTCATGTAAATATCAAACGGCATAACGCACGCGGCATACCCCTTCGCGAGAGAACGACAGAAATACCACTTCCACAAATCCGGTACCGTGACCCACGATGCTGCGCTATTCTTTTCTACAAAACCTTCCCTTTTCGACAAAAGATAAATCTCGGTTCTCGAAAATATGTTTAACCAAGCTTCACAGGTTACCTTCGCACTGAGACTAGTCAACGGCACAGCCTCGCCCCACCTAGTGTGCTGATCAACCAGACGTAAAATATATTTATGTCCCTTTAAGCTTGGCGGATCAATTGGACTTATCAGATCCATATTCCCCACCTCAAATGGCAATTCAGGCCTTGCCACAGGTGTACTGGATGATCGGTCTTTAATCCTAACCGATCGAGTGAGCTGACATTCTTTACATGACTCACAAAAATTTCTTCACATCGGCCCTCAGACCCTCCCAAAAGAAAGAATACTTGATTCGTTCAAGCGTCTTCTTGGGACCCATGTGACTACTGAACGCGGAAGTATGCGCTAGTTTCAACACCTCAGTTCTTCTGCACTTCGGAATTACCAGCTGCCCAATACTCTCCCCGAGTATTTTATCCCTACGAAATAGATACCCATCCACTTCGTAGTAGTTTCCTTTGCCTTCCTTAGCATACTTCCAAGCCAATGCTAACTCGGCACAACACTCCTGTTCGGAACGAAAACTATCAGCCACCATGCTTCCTTTATCCATCTCAGCGGTCACCTCCTCATCCTTAGTACCCAATGTTCCCACTTCATTCCGACATGAAGTAATATTCCTTTGAGAATCCTCAATGTGCTCCTGTGCTTTCTCTGGCAGAATACCCAATGAAACCTCGGTTTCATCTACCTTTCCTGAGTCAACCCTCAGGTCCTGAGAGCTTTGAGCCAGTGAATTCCCTTAACTCTGGGCTCCTCCCAACATATCCAAAACCTCTGGTGGAAGCAACACGTCTTCTACCAAAACTTCTGCCAAAGCACATAAAACTTGCTGGTGCACCACATTAACCTGGCCACCGGTAGCAAGACTAATTGGAACATATACTAAAGGACATTTAACCGCTGGACCGAAAATACCTTTCAAATAAATCGTGGAAGCTCCTTCAACCGATATTCCAGGAACTAAGTCTTTCTTGATAACAGTAATTTCCGTACCCGAATCCAATAACGCATGGACTAACTTCCCATCTACACTGATAGATGTTTTCACTAATTTACTTAATTTGTCTTCAATAGCCCGTCTAGGAATGACTTTACCTAGCACATCAACTCTAGCAGCTACCGTCCCATCTACCAATTCCGTCCCTTCTGTTGACACCTTATTCTCATTAAGTCTTTTTTTATTATCTACCTCTTTGTTTTTCGGACAATCCCGCTTAAAATGTTTATCTGATCCGCAGGTGAAACAAGCGAATTTTTTAATTTCAGTTACTTGACCCTTATCAAAGTTTTTCCTAGAAGAAAAAAATTATCTAACTTTTCTCCCCAAATGGCTGTTTACCCCAACTACCATTAAAACTTCTCTTTTCACTATCATTCCATTTAGCTCTCTCAGGTTCATCGTAGGATTTCCCTTAGGAAGCATAAAATATATCACATTGTTTGCCCAAGTCCCTGGGTTTGTACCATTCTTCCCCTTGGAGCACACCAATATGGGTCGCCGTCTCAGAATCCAACATTTCAAACATTTTATCTGCTACGATCAGTTGATTAACTGACTCAAAATCATTCGCTTCTCTTAACTTACAGTAGTATAACCACATCGATGTTAAACGGGACGCGAACTGATAGAAAGTTTCGTCCGAGTTACGTTTGGCCTTTCTAAAATTTTCTAAACATATTTTTGGTGAGGGTTCATACTCCTTGAGCACAACCTGTTTTAAAGATTCGTAATCTTTTAATTCTTCTTCGCCTAGGTTAACTAATAAGTTTGACACTTTGTCTCCTAACATGCATAACAAAACCTTCGGTTTTAACTCGTCGCTAACCATTTCACTAGCGAAAGCCTTTTTCAAGACTAGAAAAGAAATATTCCCACCCGTCTGATTTATTGGGTACCTTTACAGTTAAGAGCCTAACCATTTTAACTATTTCATCTAAAGATTTTATACGTGAGGTTTGACCATTATTTTGATTAGCACTCTGATTAGCGATCATAGATAATTCCATTTCCAAGCGTAATTTTTCAATTGATAATTGTTCTTGTTGTTCTAGTTTTTGCCGCTGTTCTGTCTCTAACCTTTCGGCTGTAATAACTTCCAATAACTCTTTTGCCTCTTCCTCCTTGTAATATTTACTAGAGATTATTAAATTCCTTAAAACAATTTTAGACATAGACGGATCAGGTGACTCATCTAAGTCCCGCGCTAATTGAATTAAGTCAATTTTCTTACTTCTAATGAGAAATGCCATTTTTAATCAAGCTAAACCTAATGCCAAATTACCTTCTGACAAATTTAACTACAAACACTTAAATGACCTAGTACTATATATTTAACAAGCAAGAAAAATTCTACTCGTTTTTTTAAGAGTACTCAAATTCCAGAAACACAATACGAAATATGTTTACAATAAAACTTATAAGAGACACAGTTATTTGTTACTAATCAAAACCTTTTTCAAAATTAAAAAAAAAAACACAATTAACAACATACTTTAGCTACATTACCATAGAATTATTTCTCAAATCATAAATCTACTCTTAGTTTCTTTTTTTTTTTTTTAATTAAAAGAAGAATCTTATGCAGGAAACAAAAAACCAATATACATATACATCCTAAATTACGAGCAAAGGAAATAACCTCAGATTGCATTAAACTATCAACTAACTGACAAATTGCACCACTTTTACTTAAAATGAAAAACTATCATATAATATACAAAAAAAAAAAAAAAAAACATGCCATATTCTGAATCATAAATAACCTACAAAATCTCTTATTTACAACATTTTAACAGGAAGTCCGTCTACTTGAAATATATATACACATTTTTTAATGGATATTTTTCACCCACTCAAAAATACATTTTTCGCAACCATTATTTCAAGATAAATTAATCTAATTCTTTTTTTTTAAAATTCTGCAAACTGAATTGTTATGCAAAACACTTTCTATACCCAGATTTTAATTTTGAGACAACTTCAAAACAGTAAAGAATGATGATAAAAAGAAATTATAGTTTAACACTAGAACTCTAAATACCATATTTTACAACATTTAAAATGATACCCTATCATTTCCAGGTAAAATAAGTACACAATTTTCTTATTTCATCTACACAATAATCCAACAACATAGAATATTGCAATAAACCAATGAAATTTTCTTTTTCAAATATATCTGCTTTTTCTATTTTATTTTTAAAAAACAAATTAAATATGACTGCATCCCATTACTTTTTAAATATTCCCACAATATTTTAACTTAGGGAACAATAGCCACCTACCTCGACATGAAAGCTGTTTCAGTACTTGAACACTTTTCAGATCACGGCTCCATTCATCAGAAAATGAAGAAAAATACGACATCTGTTCGTTCATATCCCAACTCGGCAGGTGATGGTAAAACTCCATATGAAGAAGGTCTTGTTTTTTTTTTCACTTGAAACTGCTGCAAGGCAATTCCCGGGATGCACGTGGTCATCAACTTGAAGATAAACTGCAGGGTTCTATTTCCTTGTTAAAAATTTCCTTTAAAACCGAATGTCCACTAGAACCTTGTTCACAATTATGTAGTACGAACACCGATCAATTTGGAATATATTATTCATTTAACTTCTGCTCCATTGCACCGCACTTCTGACACCAGTGTAAACTCGTGAGTTCTTTTCCGACCGTGTTCGAATTGTGACAAGAAAATAATTGCAGACAAGATTTGGTCCCACTGTTTATTCCATACCTTCTATGGGACATTTCTTAAAATCAAGAATATATTGCGATGTTACAGGATTACGATACATCGTTCAGCCGTGTCTACTTTTCACGACCCCGGCTTTCTTCTCGTCACCCTCTCTCTTCTCTCCCGTTCCGAACTTTTTCTCCCCCGTCGTTGCCAGATCCTTTTCTCTATCTCGTCTCTCCTTCGACCTGTTGCCAGGTGCAGGCAGCTGTTCCTTACAATTGATATAATAGAAAAGTAAAAAAGAGTATATACAATAGCCAAAATTAGAATCTGTTAAGAAATCATAATTAGGCTATAAGCTAAATTGCTTACAATAATGAAAAACAGCAGTAATTCATAAATTTCTTCTATAGTTAGGTGCAATGCAGCCAAGAATATAAAAGTAAATATAATCCAATATAAAAAAATTCAATATATATATATATATCTATATATATATATATCTATATATATATATGTATATATATATGTGTGTATATATATATGTATATATATGTATATATATATATATGTGTGTGTGTGTGTGTGTATATATGTGTATATATATATGTGTGTGTGTATATATATATGTGTGTGTGTGTATATATGTATATATATATATATATATATATATATATATATATATATATATATATATATATATACTGCATCATCAGAAGAATTCGTTGCAGTAGATGATGATAATCTGCCTACAACCACTATTACGACAGATAAAGACAATTTGCAATTTCTTGAAAGCTCAAAAAATATCAAAGAGGCAGATTTTAATGACGAAAATGAATAATGCAGCTCCTGTTCCCACGTCATCTGAAATGGAGAACATAATGAAAAGCACGCGCAGTTATTTAGACTCATATTCCAATGGTGAAATGAATAACAAAATGGACGACATCGAACAATTTGTTGACGATTTGAAGCGATAAAAGACAATGCAAAGAAAAATATCAGACCGTTTTCCAAAAACTCAATAAATGTTTTGTTTTTCAAAAAAAAAATTGAAAATTATGTATTACAATTTATAAAATCCTTGTGAATATTTTTTGTTTCATTGATTTTTATTCAATTGCTGCAAAAAACATATTCATGCAAAAAACGAAAACGGTACTCTAATATATAAACTTGATTAGGAGATGATTAGATGGCGATGTTTGAGGAAATTACTTGTGTGATTTGTGCTGCCATCTATTATGGATTTCCGAAACCAAATAAAATATCATAGCTAGAAAAACGAATTTTTTTTTTTTTTAAGAAATACATAATCAAAATGGAGTAAAGTTTGATTCTGTAAGATTCCACATAAAGAAATATTTTTAAGATAATTTTAGCACATCAAATTCCAGTTTTACTCTAATAGCAAGCTTAAGCATTAATTTACATTTCTGAAATCGAATAATTCCCGCAAAAGGCAGTACCAGTCTGAATAAGTCTTAATACAGGGACAATCGTTAATTACGAAACTTAGAGGACTGAGATACTTTTCCGTGCTAAAAGAATTTCGTGTGAAAATATTGAAAAAAAAAAAAAATATTCAACAAACACGCGGATTCGAATTTCATTCCAAAAATTACTCAACGGAGGAAAAGGTACCAAAATTTAGAAATAATTACTGAAATGTGTAAAATGACTCAGAATATATTTTATTTCCTTTCAGAGAAAAAAGTTAGTTTCAAACATGATTAAAACAAAGCATAGTTTAATTTTTTAATCTCTGCAAATTAAAAAGAAATTTACAATACTTTTCTAGATATATATATATATTTTATTTTCTTGGACATTTATATATTACAAACAAAATAAAACAAACAATTCTGAATTTAAGGCGCCTTTCCCGTCTAAAGATTATATTCAAGGTGTAACTTAAATTTTTCCGAGAAAGTTCAGTTAACAAGTGAAGCAAATCAACAATCTTTGCACTGAGACTTTGCTCTTGTTTACATCATTACTTAAATTCTTTTATGTCAATTAAGCATTGCGGTGTAAGCAAGCAATCTCAAAAGGAAAACAGAATTATGTTTTGTTAAATTAATTAGGTATATTCTGAAAATTCTTTTTACTTGCAAAATTTAATTTATTTTCTTCAGTTATTAAGAGATGGCAGCACCAATCGAACAGATCATTTCCTCACCCCTTCTCCCATTCAATTACTTCCCGATTCTTTTAGTACGGATTCAAATTTCTTTCCATAAATTACAATCTCAAATGATGAAGTCGTTTTAAAATTAAAAAAATAATTGCATGAATATCTGTAATGACCTTAAAACGTGTTATTTTCTTCCAGGGAAAAAAAGTAAAAAAATTATTCTGATGCGTATTAAAACAAAAAACAGTTTAATTATTTTTTTAAAATTTATATCTTTAAATTAAAAACAAATTGTTGATTTTTATTTAAAAATTTCTTTTTATGTATAACTTTTATTATACTTGAGGTACTGTTCTAAAAGTAACCTTTTTCTAAATTTCTTGGACGTTAACCGATTACACACATTTTTAAACAAAATGAAAAAAAAAAAACAATTCCGAATTCGTTTATTTACACCAATTCACTTTATTACTCATTTAATGAGACATCCATACCATTTTTCATGTTTATCTAAATTCTATGTTTATAGATAAAATAATATGCTCAAGGCTCTCCTATCTAATTTAATAAAAACAAAATTCACAGCGTTTGCTGCATAAGCGGTTAAAATTTCGAATTGATAGTTTCAGCTTGAAGATTATTCAATTTTCTGTTTCACGTGAGCCTCCAAAGATTCTTTTCTTGACATAATGTTCTTAACTAAAGAAAAGAGTTTCTTACTTTTCGTAATGAGGAAGCAATTTTTATTACGAACTAGTTTCTACGATGTGGGGTAAATTATTTTGATAAAGGATTGGTTTTAAAAATGTGTAATAAGGTAATAAATCTTGTCAAAAGAATTTCTGTGTACTTTAGTAATATAAAAGTTTTGAATACAATTTTTTTTTTTAAGTCAATGAAATAATGTCTTTATCCTCTTTGATATTTAAATATGAAAAAATTATATTTTACTCATAGGAAGTATAAACTTTATCATTAGATTTATAAAAGGCAAGAATTTTTTTAGTGTAAATACAATATTTTTATTTTGTGATTCCGCAGATTGTAAAATTACCAAAATAATACTTTCAAAATGACTTCAAGGGGAGAGCGCCACTATATATAGCATTGTTCAACACTTCCAAATCACCAAATGTACAATATTTCCTTCTGTCTAAAAATTAATTAAGTAAAATAAAACAAGATAACTCTTCAAATACTTTTTTTAAAAAAAAAATCATCCCTTTCGTGTAAGGATTATATTTAAGATGTGTATAACATATTTTCGCAAGATTTTCATATCAACATTCTTCACTCAAATTTACATGATTTCTTATATTCATTCACATAAACTAAACACTATGTATTTATTGTCCAAATGAGAAAACAGAATCGTTATTCACTTTATAAATTCTTTTTTTAGCAACGATCTTTTATTTGTTTACCAAATTCCATAATAGATGGCAGCACGAATCAAGTAAGTGGTATTGACAAAGGAAGAGAATTTTGATGTAGTACTTGGAATTTTGAGATATTTAAGTGTAAAGGAAAACAACCCATCTCACGCTAGTCGCTGTCCATTCATTTCGAAAACTTGTAGGAGAGCTTTTCGTCCGCAATTCTCCCCGCCCCCGTCGCAGGCGATTCGGCCAAGGGCGGGACACTGCTTGTTGATTGGAATTCTGTTTGTCGGTTACTCCTTTTCGAATTTTCCCCTTCGCGCCCCCTGCTCTCGCAACAGAGATAAGAAACTCAGCAAGTTTTTTTTCCTATGGGGTTTTCGCTTTTCTTCCCCCTTATTTCCTGTTTTTACTTTTGACGTTGGTGCTCGATGCTAAAAAGTTTTTTTTTGTTTTTGTTTTGTCCTAGACGTAATACATTTCCTTTCGCGGTATCTGGTATTGCTGTTTTAGATTTGAGTTCGATAATTTTTTTTTGTTTTGTGAAAATGCTGAAGATCGGGTGTAAATTTTTGCTTTACTAATTGTTGAAGGAGTTAGATAAGTTTGAGTTAGGGATTTCGTGGAATATTTGAAGAAGTTATTCAAAGGAGATAGATAATTTTTTAATTTGATGAATTTGTTGAATAATTGGGAAAGTTTTTTTTTATGGAGATAGATAAGTTTGCGTTCAAAGTACGTGTAAATTCGAGAGTTGTTTTATATGGAAATGGAAAATTGAGTTGAAAAGAAAATTGTATGGTTTATTTGAGAAAATTGTTTGATGTAGAGAAGGTTATTTTGAGTTATGGATTTTGGGCAAAAGAACATTGAGTTGAAATAGTTATACGGTATATTTGGGAAAGTTGTTTTGATGTAGAGAAGGTAATTTGAGTTAAGGATTTGGTACGGTTTCGAGTAAATAAGTTGATGAACATAGATAAATTGAATTAATGATTGTGTGGTACAATTAAGAATGTTTTGAGATGAATCTAGGAAAGTTCGAGTTGAGGATTATGTGAGATTTTTTGTAAATAGGCGGATGAGCATAGATGGTTTTAGTTATTGGTATTGTGCAGAAGTCGATTAATTATTTGGAAGTTGCAGATAAGTTTAGTTAGTGTTATTGAGGTATAAGATGTGAACGATTTGACGTAAAGGCAATTTTGATTGATTGAGGAATCAGTTTACGGTTACTAGTGTTATAGAATGAGATTTGAGCTATTAATTCGATGAATTTTGATGCATTGATTTAGCGGTATTGTTGGAAATCGCGGTTCTTTGTTTTTGTGTTTGTACATTGTTGCGCGTATAGTGAAACATTTTTGATTTTTTTGTTATCTAGAATTGATACATTGTATTTCATAGAATGTTAAAAAGTTATGTTGATTAGTTAAGTGAATTTTTTTTGGAAATTATGTTTAATTATGTGTAGCACTTGCAATAATTTTTTCAATTAAATTACTTTACACTGTATGTATCGCCTCACATGTCATGGGTCGCATTATCAATTTTATGTTTTTAATATTTTTTTTCTGAAATTTTCAACTGCATTTGTGATTTCTGGAATTCATTTCTCAAATGGAAATTCGAATGTATTGAATGTAGAAGAATTTTTTTTTCTCCCAAATTTAATTTTAAAGTATTAATCGATTTTTACAATCGGATTTGCAATTTTTTTTTGTCTTAATTTCATTCTGTTTTTTGTGCTGGCGTTTGCGGCATGCAGCAAATCGTTTGCGCAGGGAATGGCATGTGCATTTTTTTGTCTTTGTAAACATTGGGGGTGCATACTGATCACATGCGCACTCATGGTTTGCAATTCTAAATTTAATTACATTAATTTTTTTTCTTAATTTCAAATTGTAACCAATGCTTGTAGTGAATTTTTAAATTCCTTAGGCTACTCAGCATTCTTAAAGGTTATAAAAAAATTTTTACCGTTTATACCATTCGTTAATTTAGAGATTTTAATTTGCAAATCTGAATTAATTACATTAATTTTTTTTAAACTTTCAATTGTAACCAATGCTTGTAGTGAATTTTTTAATTTCTTAGGCTATTAAGCGTTCTCGGAGGTTATAAAAAATTTTTTCCAACTATGCACATCCATCGTTTCAATTTCTAAATTTTTACTTTAAATTAATTAATTTTATGAAAGATTGTTATCCATGCTCTTAGTGAACCATTGCAATTTCTTATGCTTTGAGTATGTAGAGGGATAAATTAATAATTTTTTTTTAGTGGTCTGGGACATTCACTTCTCATTAGTCGTGTCAGGATTTCGATGTTAAACGATTATGAGGTGTCTGTTTCTGGGTGCCACGCTTGAATTGTATATAGTTGTTTTCACTAGCGCTTATTTCTTATCAGTGTATTTTGTTCAATACTCCTATGTGTGGTTATTGTGAGTAGCGCAGTTGTTAGATACGCAAATCTTGAATTTTTTTATGTGGTACTCGTCTTAATTTTTTATTATTTAGTGGCACACGATTCTTTGTGATTATTTAATTATTTCTATTTGTCATTCTGTGTTTGATGTTTTTGTAAATTGTTTGGGTGATCCATTCAGTGAATTTTTTTTCCTCTTCGTACATGAACGTAATTGTAGTTGTTATGGCTCACTCCGTCGAATACTCAGCACTCACTCAGAACACAGTTTTTAGTGGACTGGTGTTTATTTTTTACTCACAAATCTTTTTAGTTACATCAGAATTACTGGGCATGCGCAGTCCAGGCAGCGCTGTTGCGCTTGCGCAAACATTCCGCCCGGCATTGCAATGTTACAACATTCAATAAGTTTCATGGCTTTTTACAATATTGTTATATTAAAATGTAACATTATTAAAATAATTATAAATCAGAAAGAATTAACTAAAATACACACAATACTAAAAGCTTAATTACAATAACTTAAAAATAAGTAAAATCTTGTAATACAAAAAAGAAAAAAAAAATTCATTCTCTCATGGGCAAGATACAAATTTTAGAAATAGGTCTTTTTACTACACCATGTTGAGTCTTGATTGTTACAACCCTAATTCTATTATCCTTTCCAGGAAATACCTCGATCAATCTGCCCATTAGCCATTTATTGACTGCTAAGTTATCCTCTTTAATAAGGACTAAATCACCCACTCTAGCGTTATCCTTTTCAAATTTCCATTTAGATCTCTGTTGAAGATTACTTAAGTAATTATTACTCCACCTTTTCCATATAGACTGCACAATTTTTGTTAATCTCTGATATATGTTTAATCTATTTGTTTCTATATGTATAATGTTTGGTTCACTAATGGAAGTAATTGGTCTTCCAATTAAAAAGTGTGCCGGTGTCAAAACCGACAAATCGTCTATATCCGTTGACAAAGGGGTGAGAGGACGGGAATTCAAAATTCCCTCAATTTGAGTCATAATGGTTAGAAACTCTTCATAAGTAAACCTAGAATTGCCTGCCTCACGTTTAAAATGGAATTTGAACGACTTTACGCCAGCTTCCCATAAGCCGCCAAAATTTGGTGCTCTGGGAGGGAGAAATTTCCAATTTATATTTTCATCTACTAAGAAACCAGCCAATTCAGGATCAGGATTTATCACTAACTTGTACAATCTCTTGAGTTCTGCATTAGCTCCTATAAATGTTTTACCATTATCAGAAAATATTAGAGAGGGTCTTCCTCTTCTAGCAATAAATCTCTTTAATGAGGCAATAAATGTCTGAGTTGTTAAATCCGACACTAATTCAAAATGTACAGCTTTAGTGACAAAACACACAAAAATTGAAACATATATCTTATACAAACTGCTTTTACGCTGTTTGTTGCTCTTGATCCAAAACGGTCAAATAAAGTCAACCCCACTGCAATCAAAAGGAAAATTTTTCCTAACTCTTTCTTTTTAGGCAAATTGCCCATTATTTGTTCACAAGTTATAGGTTTCACTTTAAAACATACAAGACAATCATGTACTATTTTCCTATATACATTACGTCCTCTAAGAGGCCAAAATCTCTGTCTTACTTGATATAGTAAGGCCTGTGGACCTAGATGGAAGTATTTTAAGTGAAAATATTCTACAATTAAATTCGTTAATTTATGGTTACAAGGTAATATTACAGGAAATTTGCATTCAAAGTTCAAATCACTATTACAAAGTCTACCACCAACTCTCAACACACCATCTTTATATAAAAAGGGATTTATAAGCTTTTTATAAGACTTTCTGCAGACACTCTATTATTTTCTTTCAAACTCATTATATCTTTTTTGAACTCCTGTAGTTGCACAATCCTGATTAAGGTGACCTCCGCTTGGTTGATTTCTTGGACATCTAAAGGTCCTCTCCTTTTTTCTCCTCGGCAATTTGCTATGAACCTAAAAATAAAACTTAACATTCTAATTATTTTAGTGTACTTATTACTTATATTTAACAGGTCAGTCATAAATGTGTGTGTGTGTGTGTGTGTGTGTTGAGTTTGTTAGATTTAAATTAACACAGTGCTTTGCGTTACTTTTAAATTCACAGTTAAATTCCTCATTATCAGTCACTGATGAAAGGGTATTCTTTTCCTGAAAATCTTTCGTCGTTAAAAACTTAGGTCCATTCCACCACAAAGAGTTGTTGAGAAGACTGGACGGGTCGAGACCTCTTGAAACGAGGTCAGCTGGGTTCTGTTCCGAAGAAACATGATGCCATTGCTCTGCGTTAGTCAAGTGTTGGATTGTGGCAACTCTATTTGCCACGAAGGTTTTAAGCAAGTTATAGGCTCCTTCTGGATCCACGTTAAGACAATAGTCGAGTCACTCCACAGGTACACGGGGGGTGTTTTCATTTGTAAGGCAGTCTCAACTCTTTTCATCAGTTTTGCAAGAAGAACGGCGGCACACAGCTCGAGTCGCGGCATGGTGACACTCTTCACAGGTGCTACTCTGCTTTTACTTGTTACAAGCTTCACTGTTGTTGCACCATCTGGCGATTGAGAACGGCAATATATCACTGCTCCGTAACATTTCTCTGAAGCATCAGCAAAACCGTGAAGTTCTACCCTTGTCGCTTGAGGATGCACAATACATCTACCAATGCAGATACTTCTTACACTGTTGAAGTCCTCTAGGAAACGATGCCACTCTTTGGCTCTCTCAGAAGGCAACTCGTCGATCCAGTCGATTTTAAGACTCCAAAGACTCTGCATGAAGATCTTGGCTCTTGCGACTACTGGACCTAATAGTCCTAATGGATCAAACAGTCTAGCTATTGTCAAAAGGACACATCTCTTGGTGTAGGAGTCTTTTAACTCCACTGCAATTTTGAAAATAAAACAATCCTCTTGTGATTTCCAGGACACTCCTAACGTCTTGGTTTCAATTGGATTCTCGAACTCATAGTCTCCGAGGATGTTTGAAGCCAGTTCCGGATGACTACTACCCCACTTGTGCAATTCCATTCCTCCCTTTTTCAAAATGCCGGAAAGTTGATTTTTCAAGGCCTTGGCTTCCATTAAAGACGCAGCGCCACAAAGAACGTCGTCCATATAAAAGTTTTCTCTTAGAACAGGTGCAGCCAAAGGAAAGTTCTTCTCTTCATCTCTCGATAACTGCAGTAAAGTTCTCGTTGCTAAAAAGGGTGCACTCACCGTACCATATGTGACTGTTTTCATCTCAAAGGTTTTCACTGGATCCTCTGGACTTTCTTTTCACAAAATTCTAAGCAACGGCTGTTGGCTCTCATGGATGAGTATCATTCGGTACATCATCTTCACATCTGCCGTAAAGGCATAAGGATGCTCTCTAAATTTAATCATAATTGTAAACAGGTCATTTTGAACCAGTCCTCCATTGTATTGTATGGAATTCACAACGATAACCCATTACTTGTAGGATTGGTAGCATTAAAAACTACCCTCAGCTTCGTTGTGCTCTTTTCTGGTCTAAGGACGCCATGGTGTGGCATATAATAGGCAACCTCAGAGTTGTCATGCTCTGCGACAACTTCTTTCATGTGACCAAGTTGGTCATACTCATGTATAAAGTCTCTATACAACTTAAGATATTGAGGATCTCTGATTAATCGAGTCCACAGCGCATTCAATCGTTTTAGAGCGATGTCCCTCGACTCACCTAAACAATTTTGTTCGTTTTTAAGGGGCATTTAACCACATACCGACCCTCCTCATCTCTAGAATGCGTTTTTAGGAAGTGATCCTCACAAAAAATTGCTTCTTCATTTTTAGGTTTCTCTACGTCAACGTTTTCCAATTCCCAAAACATTTTTAAAGTTTGATTTAAATCTCCTTTAATTAATCCACAATGAACCCATGCTTCAGTATCTGCAAAACTATTGCTCCCTGAAGCCACGAACCCAAACACAGTATTTTGGAAAATAAGATTAGAATTTTCAGAACGAATTTGCCCACTACGCAATAATTCATAAAAAATTTCTGCACCCAATAAACAATCAATGGGACCTGGCACATAAAAGGAATCATCTGCTAAATTTATATTTTCAGGAATTAATCCTTTCACATTTAGATTTTTAACTGGAGTTAAATCAGTAATTTTATCTACAACTAACATTTTTATTCTCTTTTTATAACTACCATCGGAATTCGAGATTTCCGTAGTTACGCAATTTTTAACACATACAGAGGAGTCATTTAAACACGTGACCAGAATATTTACTTTTTCTTTTCTTAATCCTAATTTTTCTACGAATTTTTTCGTAATTAGATTTGTCATAGAACCGACGTCAAGCAGACCTCTTACTTGCCATTTCTCGTCGTATGAATATTTTACAAAACACTTCACGGAACTCAAAAACACACTAGTGGTTCCCTTTTTTGATTAATTGCAAACACCGCATTACTATCTTTCTCCGAAACCTCTCTAGAGGGAAAAGCAGGGTTAAATTCTCGTGCTTCCGCATTTAACCTTGACTGGGTTGATGGATGGAAAGCATTCGACTTGTTATGGCTTGTTTGAAAATCCGTATTTTGTTTGGGGAAATGTAACGAGACATGGTGCCTCTTAGCGCATAATTTACAAGGTTTCGCTTTGCACTTCGACGCCATACAACCTACTCTTAAACACAGAAAGCATAGTCGCTGTTTTTTAACTATCTCTACTCTATCATGAACGGAAAGTTGTTTAAATTTTGTACGAAAAGGAATAGCATGATTTTCACAGCAATATGAACATTTTGTTTCATTGACATCGGACAAAAAAACACTAGTTACACCTTTTAACCCCTTTCTGTCGACGCCACTCTTAAAGAATTTATTTTGTCGGAAACCCGTATTTATTTCATTTCTACTTGAAACTTTAGATGACATAAACAAATCTAATTCACGACCCAGCTTATCTGGTGTGTACCAATTTTCGCACATTTTTAAATTAATATAACTGGTCAGTTCTTGATCAAGAGAATTAATTATCTGATCGGCAACAATTAACTGGCATAATTCATTAAACTCATTAACGTTTCTTAATTTACAATAATAATCAAACATTGCTTCAATTCTAGAAGCAAACTGAACATAGTTCTCATTTGGTAGTTTTTGGGACCTTCGAAACTGGTTAAGTAATACTCGAGGTGTTGGTTGAAATTGTTTTAGCACTAACTGCTTGATTTTTTCGTAATCACCCAGTTCCTCTTGTTTAACATAAATCATTAAATTTCCCGCCCTTTCTCCCAACATATTCAATAAAATCTCTGCTTTAAATTTATCCTCCACATTTTTTGTTTTAAAGCTTTTTCTAGCGATTGAAAAAATAAATTATAGGCTTCTGTATTAGAAGGGACAGGTATTGTTAGAGTTTTGATACTTTTAATTAAGTTTTCAATATCAGATGGGACAGATTCGAAATGTTCACTTTTCTCTTGCGCAGGGGACAATTTACATTTAGCATTAGTTAACTCAAGCTCTTTCTTTAACTGTTCTAATTTAATTTTTTCAAATTCAATCTTGGCCTTTTCAGACTCTAATTTAAATTTTTCTTGTTCAATTTTAGCGGCCTTTTCCGCCAAAACGCCATCAATTACACTTTGCAGAAACTCCTTATCAGTTTCAAAGATTTCACTACTCTCAATTAGATTTTTTAATACTATAATTTTTGGATTCTGGGGTATGTCTAATCCCAACTCCTCGGCGACCAGCAAAAGCTCGTCCTTTTTAAGACTTAATTGTCGACATTTTAACACATAACATTAATTTGATATCAAATAAGAAGCAAGGAAATCGCTCTTACTTCGACTGATGAATTGCGCTGGACTCTCAAGACACAGAAAATACTTCGGAAACTCAGTTTCTTCCCTCAGTATTCAGACACAATTTCCTGCACAATTTTAACTCATCACTACACGCGGTTTTTCTCCGGATTCTACCGGACCAATGTTATGGCTCACTCCGTCGAATACTCAGCACTCACTCAGAACACAGTTTTTAGTGGACTGGTGTTTATTTTTTACTCACAGCTCTTTTTAGTTACATCAGAATTACTGGGCATGCACAGTCCAGGCAGCGCTGTTGCACTTGCGCAAACAGTAGTTGTTGATAGTTAATTTGTTTTTCACTCACGGAATTGGGTAGGAACTTTGGAAATTGCTTATAATTTTTTTTTAAATTCTTATTTTATGTTATGAGAGGTGAGAGGAGTGGAAGGTAGGTGCTTGGAGTCTACGACGGCGGTCACAAAGGGCCAGGTTTTTTTTAATTTTACAAAACAATTGTGGCTTCATGACTAATATGGTTTCCCTGGGAGACAAAGTTTTTATTTTGCAGTTTAGCAGATTTCGTTGGAAATGTGGAACCGCCGGAAAAACAACAGCCAGAGCATTATTGTCTTATCAGGGACGTTGGACTCTACATGCATCACGAACGAGCCACAGACTTCTTTGGCGGTGTGGCCGGAAAACAAACAGTCAGAGCATTATTGTCTTATCAAGGACGTTGGACTCTACAGGCATCACGAACGAGCCGCAGCCTTCTTGGCCATAAACATAAAATGAACAATGAACCCTCTTCTAACATTGATTACATGTTTTTTGTGTGTTTTTAATTTGAAGGAGGGGAGGAGTGATGGGAGGTCGCCAGTCCCCAAAGTTATAATTGCAGTTTTTACATTTGCCCTGTTTACAAGAAACGGAATTCGGTGGAATGCGTCTTTCTTACCCCACCTCTGAGGGCGAACCCTAGCAAAGGGTGACACGTTCCCACGCCTGGAAGGGGCATTGTACCCATAAAATATCGGGATATCGTGGTGTGTCATTAGAATTTCCCGCGCTTAAAATGTCATTGACAGTAAACAGTGAGGTAACTATACGCCGACTCTGGACCAATCAAAAGAAATTAAGCGGACGAGATAAAGAATCCGCTCTAGGATTCAGCAGCAAATAGGCGCCAAATAAAAACGGGATGCACCCCGATTTTCGACTCACTCACACATACTTGGGACCCAGGCCTTGAACTGGACTCCGCGGGGCTTCGAACGGCGACATGTTTTCACTCCTTTCAATCCTCCCTTTCTCAAAAGCTAAGTAGAATTTTGTTATGCAACTATTTTTAAATTAACTCAAAATTAAAATTGTTAATTCAAAATAAATTAATAGTTATTTAAAGAACCGGCCTTTTTAATTTAGTGTACTGTTTTATTGTTTTTAGAGGATTTAGTGTTTAATTTTAACTTAAGTTATGATGCGACGTGTTAGTAGAACCTGGGTAATTGAAATTGGGTTTATGGAATAGGTTAATCAATTAAGTTTAAACAAGCGTCGCATCACTACACACTAACGTATTTATTCGATTCGGAACCGCACCCCAAATTTTCGGTATGGTTTGGGGAAAAGATAAATAATAGTGTTAAATGGCTTCTGGATGTTCGATATTTACGAAATTTAAAATGAAAATGAATAAAAAGGGAATAATTAATTTACTTCAGCAAGGTTAAAACTTTGAAATGCACCCATGAAATTGTAATTCCTCTTATCGTCAGTATCATGTTCAATTCTCCCCATTCAACGAATTTTCCGCCTTCGATGCTGAGCCGTACTCAGTTTTCAGAATCATTAATATAAGACATGCTGCACAACAGTAAATAATGGTGAACTCGATTCACTCAGCGTTATTAATCAAGATCTTTCTCACTCTGATGCCACACGATGGATACTGGCAAGAACGTCGTCATTTTGAACTACGAAGTGACGAGGACAATACATGAGCTGCCATCTCACTCTCCATGCTTCCACGTTATCCCAACGTGAGGGCTTTGAATCTTGACCACTGTATAGCGCTTTTCACGCCGAGTCTTTTGTGATGAAAGACTTAGCAGAGACAATACTGGACACGAGTACGTGACCATGACCATTTGGACATCGCTGTCATTGTTTGTTCGGAGAGAGGGAAGGACTTTGTTCACTACATTATCCTAAATATTCAATGGTAACGTTGACACATGCTTGTTTAAGCTTTATTTTTCACCAATTAAATGCTTAGTAGAGTTAGGGGGTGAGTAAATAGTAACGTCGCACTTTTTTCAGCTACATGAAGGCTTTTAACGTTGACCTCGTCATTTTGAACCATGGTCAAGAGACGAGGACGACACTTAAGTTGGCACCCCCCTCTCTTAACTACCACACCAACGGGAGGACGTTTGAGCCCTCCATAGATTTAAAGTGCATCGCTTCCCTACACGGTGGGTCTTTAGTGGTACTGGGCTCGAAATCAGGACATGCCAGCCCCGATGATACTTTGACCACTGGTAAAGCTAGGAGCAAAGCAGAAAATTTTTTAATGGCTATTTTTGTTTACAATTTACTGTATATACATGTAATTGTATAAACAATTGTGTTTACGTTTTGAATTATCGGAAATAAATTAAATTCAGAGAGAGAGAAACATACGATTGATATTATATATATATTTAAGTGTATAATCATCTTTTTATTTAGAACATAGTTCGGAATATAGGATTTGCTTATTTCGACTAGTATAATTATCCATGATTTATCTATTTTTTTCGATGCTGAAAGGTTTAACAGAGCATTTATCTTTTGCATTGCAAAGATAAATCCATTTAAATTGATATATTCTACCTCTACTTCTTATAAACACTGCTTGCATTAGTATGTATGTCAACGTCTAAAAAAATTAAATTCATTTTAAAAAGTAGTTTCATTTTTTCCATGTATTTTTTTGCCAAAAATTGAAATCTTAGCAAAATTGATTTTTAAACGCGTGAATTAAACAGTGATATTAAACAAAATAACAATTTTATGCAATGGATTTTCTATGTCTTCGCAAATGAATTCAAACAAGATCTATTTTTAATAATCGTCGATTAAGCTTTGTGCAAAGTAGGTGTAGCTGTACTATCCAGACTTGAGAAATGACGTCACTGCTGAATTAAAAAGAGCGGGAATCTGAGTGAGAACGAAGACAAAACAAACCCACTTCGGGTTGGAGAAAAATGAAATACTGGGAATTATGTAATAGGTTGTGGTTTTCAAACACAAATATGGATAATATCATTTTTTTGCACCATTGATTGTTATCTTTTGCTTGTTGAAAATGGGTTTTATCCCCTTTATTTTCTAATTCTAGTTTTTAATTTCAAAGACAAATTCTGTTGTAAACGCTTTCTTATCCTGTTGTAGTTGTACCAGCTCAGGTGTCGTCTACTTCACTTGACCGTGGTTCAAAATTACGTGGTCCGTCGCCAAAAACCCTCGTGTAGCTGAACAGTGCGACGTTAATATTCAATCAATCAATCAACCTATCCTGTTGTAATTTAAAAGTCGACTTTTCCATCATAAACGTTAATAAAGAATAGTAAAACAAGTACTTTAAAAAATATATATATAAATATCGGTTTTCGATGTTTTTATTAGGTGTCAAGAGAAGCAGCCACTGATTTTTATATATTATTTTATTTTACTATTTCATTTTTAGTGTTTCCTCTTTGAAAAGATTTAATGCTTTAATTTTATATGATTTCAAAATTTGTTTCAATAAACTTGTTTAACTAAATGTTTTTTGTTAAATTTTCTTTTCTTTTTCCCCCTTCCTATTTTAAAATTTTAGTACGTACTTCTTAGAGTGAGGGAAGTATCGTCGCACTATTCAGCTACTCGAAAGCTTTTGGCGACGTACCTCGTCATTTTGAACCATGGTCAAGTGACGAGGACGACACCTGAGCTGCCCCACTCTTTCTCCTAACTTCCATACCACACCAGTGGGAGGACGTTTGAGCCTCGACATATTCAATGTTTATCGGTCCCCTCTACACGGCGGGTCTTCAGCAGTACAGGGATCAAACTCATGACATACCTGCCACGAGTACACTATAATGACCACTAGGGTACCGTCGGCGTCTTGGAATAAATTCTTTAGACTGTGACACTGTAAGAATTTTGATATATACATCTGTGTACATATTCTTGCATTCTTGAAGTTTATTTATGCATTATTATTATACATATATACGTAGATATATGCTACATATAAATTGGATGCAAGAATAAAAGCCATAGTATGTACGAAAAGATTGATATGACCATAGGTTCGCGACGCTGACTGCGGTGCCGTAGGAACTGCGTTCGAATCCCGGAGAAGACACGGATGTTTGCAAAATGTATAGTGCATTTGCGGCATGGGGGTGCTCTAAATAGCTATCTAGCCGCAAGTCCTCTCGTGTGGATGGTGGAAGGGGAAGAGAGGTGGGTTCACACTATTACGAGAATGAAAAATTTGATACAGACTCTTGTTACTTTTTCAGATACATCGATGATTTAATTGTTTTCAGCAATAAAGTTGACTTTACTCCTAATTTAAAGTATTATCCACTCTTCTTGAATTTAATAAAAACCAATTGCTATTTAGAGTCAGCAAATTTCCTACATCTCCAATTAAAAGTTGAAAATAATATGCTAAAAAGTAATATTTTTGATAAAAGAGACTCTTTTGATTTTGATGTTATAAAAATGTCATATTGGAATAGTTCCCTTCACATTTCAATTTTTAGAAATATTATTCTGAATTATATAAAAAGAAATAAAGATTTAGTATCTGAAGAAGTTTTAAAAATTAATAATTATAAAAAGTTCTTTCAAAGTTGCTTAGACTATAATTATCCAGCTAATTTTAGAAATAAATATATGTCTTCAAAGTTATAGCTATTTAATTATTTTATTTAATATATTCAGTTCCATTTAGTTTATAGTATATTATTCTTAATTTTCTTATAATAAATTTAGTTACTAAAAATAAACATAGATGGGGTGCCATTATGTTTAGTTATGCGGTTTTTTGTGCTTGCGTTAGTATGCTATTAGAATCGGAATACATCGGGTAAGTTTTTAGTTTTTTCGCACATTTTCATTGCTATTACTTTTGGTCATAATCTTTATTAACCTCTATTGCAATTATTTATGTTTATACCAGTGTTTCTCAAAGTGTGGGGGGCGCGATGACTCTACAAGGGGGGCACGAGCATATCGAAAATTTAAAGACTTAAAAAAATAGCTGGAAAGAGAAGTAAAACAAAATGCTTTCTTCCATAATAAAAAAAAATACACACAACAACACTGACATAATTTATGTTTATTATCTGGCTTTTTTCCGTCATCAAATAGCTATCTTTGATATCAAAACCAAATTAAAGAAAAAAACATTTTGTTTTATTTGCTGTATTTCCTCAATGAGAGATTTTTTATTACGTTTTAACATAAAATATTACTCGTTAAAAGAAAAAACGAAACCCAGACTCTGAGAAAATTCTAAGAAGATAAACAATATTCATCACTGTAATTATTATTGAAATACTGTACATTAGTTGTAGAAAAAGAAAAGGAAGACATGATTCACTTTTCAGCCAGGCTGCATAGTACGTTTGCTAATCATTTGATTGACCTTCAATCTTATGGTATGGTTATTCAATATTATTTCCGTCCCATCTTTTATGCGTTTGCTTTTCGCTTAGGGAAATTGTAAATAACAGAGTTTTACGATATTTGGAAAAGAATTGATTGATTTAACATTTCAGTAATATTAGTGAAACGTATCTGATTTGCGTCCTTTATTATGGTCTTGTACTTTTGAATAATTTTAGTGTAGTTTTATTGGATTTTTTCTCAAATCATCAAAGAATTGAATAGTACTTGAAATAAGGTAAGTATACTTTCTATAAATTAAATATTCACTAGAATTCCGATTTGTATCGTGTACAGTAAAAATAATTATAAACAAATGAGTGGGGTGACTGAGTCCCCCCGCACTACCATTAGCGTTAGTATCGAGTACGTGCCTGTTTCAGGTTTAAAACATGTTGAAGTCTTTTCTCTTTAAATATTGAAAATAATACAATTATTCTTCATCAGAATTTTTTTTATTGTTCATTATTCAACATCAATTCTAAATGCTAATTCTTTGAGGCTTAAAATTACAGTTAGCTTAAAACTAATTATAATTTGAGGAATCATTTTAAAAAAATCATTTTACATTTTTGTAAACATTGTCGCACACTTGGATTTACTCTCCCTACAATTAAGTGATTATATCAATAATGTTTTATTTTCTTATAAATGACTTGTGCAAAGAGCGGGTACTTCAGCCGGTATACTTTTAATGTATCAGTGCTGCACAGAGTATTTTATAACTAATTAATTAATACTAAATTAAGAACAAGTTTAATAAGTATTAGCGACTTCCATGGGCTTGTCTTACAGAGCAAAGTTTTTCAAAGGAATGCTTATGATTAGAAATTGACCCTCTGAGTTCTTTTTCTACATTTAGCTGATATCTATATTTTGTCTTCTAAGCAACCGACGCATTTTGCAATATATTCCAATTTAAAAATTAGAGAATGGAAAAATAACATAATAATTATCCTATTACTTAATTTTTTTGCTTAAAAGTAACATATACAAAATTTAATACTTATGCCATGAATTTGTACGGTTTATAATATAGATTGTTGCTTTAGCGTTGAAGTAAAGCCCTAGTGTAGATGAACAGTGCGACGTTAATATTCAATCAATCAAGCAATTAGCGTTGAAGTGCATTATTATTGCATTCAGTACATTATTAATGTATAAGGGGGGCGCGATAAAAATTGTGATCGAAAAGGGGGGCGCCAGTATTGAAAGTTTGAGAAGCACTGGTTTATATATATTTATATTTGTCTATTTCGTCCGGATTTCTATAGTAATTTAATTTTTCAATTCTATTCTATTGATGTTATATTTCCCCACGAAGGGTTTTTCGGCCTTTGCCTTGGTTTATCTCCTATGGTATTATGTCGAAAGTTTCAGCTGAAGGGAAAGTTGAGATCTCGCAAAACACCGTTTAACCCTGTTTCACTGCCCTAACCCAGTGACAGCTCGGGAAACCATAATAATTTTTTTCCAGTCTAGCTAGTGATGGGAGGCGCGGATTCATTCAGGAATATTCAATAGAACTTCAAATTTGCGAACTCAGTTTGGTGGAATGTGTTTTCTTTCCCCACCACTGAAGGAGAATTCCTTAGCAAAGGGTGCCTACATTCCCACGCCTGGAAGGGGCATTGCACCCATAAATATCGGGGTGTGTCATTAGATTTTCCCGCGCTTAAAAATGCCATTGACCGTTGTGCGGTAACTCTGCGCTGGTTCCGGACCAATCAGAGGAAATTAAGTGGACAAGGTAAAGAGTCCGCTCTAGAATTTAGCAGTGAAGAGGACGCCAAATAAAACGGGATGCACCCCGATTTGGAGACACTCGGACACAGAGAGACAGAGACAAACTAATCAGATCCAGGCCTTGAACCAGACTCCGCGGGACTTCGAGCGGCAACCATGTCCCCACTCCATCCCGCCTATCTCTCTCAAAGCTAAGTAAAATCTCAATCTTGTTATACAGTATATGTGCAGTTACTTAAATTCAAATATGTTAATTCAATAAAATCAATTGTTACTTTAAGAACCGGCCTTTTAATTTAGAGCACTGTATTTTGTCTATAGAATATTAGTGTTTAATTTTAACTTAAGTCATGATGAGATGTAACTTAAGAACCTGGGAAGTTAAGAAATTAGTATTTTGATTAAGAAAAAGAAAGTAATTAAATAAGTTATCATTAGCGTCGCATCACTATATTTCTCTTATTTGGTTTGTAATGGTTCCATGTTCTAGGTTCTTTCGGTGTGTTCTTAAGATGTTTTAGGATTTATTAGTCTTCTTTTTAATTTATTTACTGCTGGCTGGCTGGATGGATGGATGGAGTGTGAACACTAATAGTAGGAATTGGGGGAAAAGCATTTGAAGCAGGGACCGGAATCTTCCGGTCCGGAAATTCACTTTCCCACTCAACTTTTAAAAATCCGCTCAAATATTTGAGGAGGGAGAGGGGGACTTCTAAAGGGGGGAAGCCTCTCGAGTTTTTGAAAATTCAAACGCCAACCTGCCTATCAAAGAGATTAAAACTTGGTATCAAAACAAAAAGAAACTATGTGAGAAAATTGATGCTTTTTTTTACTTTACTATGAAGAGAGATATACTGAAAGAAGCCCTGAAGAGTAATCGATCGCACGTTTTATACTTTTCGCTGAGAATCAATACTTATGGGAGAAAGTGTGGAAAGAATTTTTTTTTATCTCGTAAAAAAGTTGATTTTGTTCCAATGCTCGCGTTGTAACTTCGCGCGTTGCTTTAAGTCAGAGATTCCCAAATTTACTGTCTCATAGACCCCTTGCCGTGTTTTTTTTTTGGTTTGGCATCCCTAATATTGAATTTTTCGAAATTTATCAATTTAAATGTTTTTTGACAACTGGTATATATAGAGAGAGAGCTAAATTTACTTTAAAAGATTTAAATTTCTAACTGTTGTGAAGTATAGTGTTAAAAATTCTAAGAAACACATGTTAGTTAAATTAAAAAATTTAATGAATGTATAAAATAAGTGATCATCAAACAAATGTATCTTATGGAAGCGATGAATATTTTCTTTCAATAACAAATTTTCCTCATTTGGCATCAGTCTTGTCAGGTTTAAGTCTACTCGTATATTATAGTGCCTAGTCAGTTCAGTTCAGGTTTTGTAGGATATAGAGCGACAAAGGTATTATCCCCAAGTGTCTAGTCTTTTTTTATTTTTATTTTGGGCTGAAACTGCTTTTCACTATATAGGAAAAGAAATTGAAAACTTTCTTACAATACTCCATAATTCGGTATAGATAGGTATGTCTTTTTAAAGCCAAAATGGCTGACAACCCTTTTTAAACTTTACTTTAAAGTATATTTTACTGCCCATTCCGATCAGTTCCTGTTGTAATGTGACATTCCTTTTTCCTATGTGACATTACCACAATAGGCAATAAATTTATGATTACCATAATCAAAGCACTCTCAACCCTATTTTCAAAATCTGAATAAAGGGCATTTAAATGTTGAACGTAGGTTAAAATGTCTTTTCTGGTAGATTGCCTGTGGTCAATTGAGAAACTGGGAAAATTCTCGATGTCCAATAGTATACATCTTTAGCTTAATTCTGGAAAGAAACACTGAAATGATGGCTTTTGTTTCAATAAAATTAATGCTATCACTTTACAACTGTAAACTAACCTCATTAAATTTTGAAAATAAATTTGTCAAAAAGATATATATATATATAAAACTGGATTTCCATTTATTAAATTTTCTTTTAAAAATAAAGTCACTATCTGGTTTAGTGAGAATCACTATCCTAAACCTAATTTACTCCTCATAGTTTTGGTACACATTCGTAACTACGATATACATCTTAGTTGGCAGTCAATGGCGACAACTGCTTATAAGCTCACACCATAAAGTAACTCGCATAATCGTCGTAAACTTGTGATACCCCCGGGCTAGGGGTATCATCTTTTCCTCATCCACGCGACCTAAGCTTGTAGAAATAAAATATTGACCAATCAAACCTTCCATAATAAAACTAGTTTATTATATCTCAATTTATATTAAGCAATGCAACACAAGTATTAGAGGAAAATGATCAGGAGTGATACGACATAAATAACAACTCTTAGCAAATAGTGCATTATATCATACTTACAATCTTTATGATATATTAACCACCGAATCTATATCTATAGCCGATTGCTTAACTAAGTAGAGTCCACTCTATCATTAAAGTTTTATATTATATAGCTCTCTCTCTCTCTCTCACCGATATTCCACGGCGAACAGCTACCATTCTTTATATCTTCTATATAATACTGTAATCCAACTTGATATGGCAGCGAGGGAACCTTCTGGTTTCGAACCCAGTTCAATATTACTCTTATAATACTTCTAAGACTCCTCTTAGGCTCCTCCGCGAATGCTAAAGCTCCAGTACATATTAATCATTAATAATCTGCATATCACGTTTTCTTCTTGAATTGGTTGGAATGAAATTCTATTCTGGCCCCAAAGATTCCCTAGGAGGATTTTAGTGAAAGGCGCAATAAAGCCCGTCACAAACTCATCAATAATACTATAAGTGTTATTGACACATCGAACCTCATTTAAGACACGGTCATGTGACGAGAACGACACCTGAGCTGACAACTCATTCCCTTAACTTCCACTCTACGCCAAAGGGAGGACTTTGAGCGACAACATATCTAACCTCATCAGCTCCTTTACACGGGAGGATTTTAATTGCTCCAGGATTCGAACTCACAACAAGCTGGCTTAAAATGACAACAATTTAATTATTTTTAAAAATAGGGTGGGTATCTGAAGTGAGTGAGTGAATGAATTTTCAGGTCTCGCTATTCAGCTATTCAAGGGCTTTTGGTGACGAATCTCTTAATTTTGAACCATGGTCAAGTGACGAGGTCGACGCAAGAATTGCCACCTAATTCTTTTAAAAGTACTCACCCTTTTAAAAATCTCAAAATTTAGCGGCACACTAGCTATGAAACAAGTAAAAGAATTTTACTTATCTATAAAACACTATGAAAAATAGTTCATGATAATAATTTTCAACGTTAAATAAAATAATATGTGCGACAAAAACAACAAAATATTTAGTGAGTTACAAATTAATTATAAAAATACACATTTAATGGGAAATTTGAGCTTCATGCTTTGTTATAATTTCGTTTATAGTGGGTCGTAAAAATGATAACGGCACTTCCAGTTCGTCATCTGCATTTAAAAAAGTCTCGATTTTTTTTTCATTTTTTTATTTGTTAATGCTGAAAATCCAAATCCCCGCAAATAAGATGAGTAGATAATTGTAACAATATTTTTAAATCTTTTTTGGCTATTACGGAATAATCGCTTCTAATTTTATTTCAAAATGAGTTTGTAGACGATTTAGTCACAAATAATACATGAGATAAGCAAAATAATTATTTAGATTTAGTTCATCCTTTTTAAGAAGAAAACTCTTTTAGATTGTTAGAAATTTTTATTCTCGTTCTTACATCGCGCTACAATATGTCAACAACTTTTTGTTGCCAGATCATGAACACTAAATTTATAAAAACAAAGATATTATATAAATATAGCGATGCAACATTACTCCTTCCCCAGTGGATTGCTTCAGAAGACATTCATAAAAATATATATCGAAATAGAATTCAAAAAATAAATGAAACATTTTACTCGAGCAAATATTTTGAAAAATTGGGAAATATTCCAACCATTGATATAATATCAAAGTGGACAGAGAATCGAAGAGAAGAAATCTTAAGCACTCGAATCTTCAGTAAAATGATTATTACTCCAGGCATCCTACATAGATTTAATTTACAGGATAATGCAATGTGTATTACATGTAAACGTATAAATGATTTGGACCACATTGTATTAAATGTATTAGATATACTAGGCATCGTAATAATCTCTGGTTTATTCTTCGTATTGATCCACATTCCACTATTACATTTAGAGATGTTTTGGAAAGGGCAATGAATAATAAATAAACTTTCAGAGTTTTTTTAAAGTGAATGAAATTTTTCAATATCTACTAATCTATTAGGATTTCTCTTGTCTTGTCTTTTTTTTTTGAGGGAGCATAGCTTGTGTTGCTCTATATCCCCTTCAACCTTTCAATCAATCAATCAATCCTTCCCCAGTAACATAGTTACGATACAATATGCAATACATACAAATAAAAGTAAAAATACAACAAATGAGTCATAAAATAATATACAACTAATCTCTGTAACGCGCTGGAAACGTTACATGTCTGCCAGAGCGTGTAGTTGTTTTTTGGACATTTTTTTTCAGCAAATCTGGTGGCTGTTTTTCAATTTTTCTTTGCACAATCAGTTTCTTTCGGGCAGAGTTGGTGCATGTTCTAATTGTTTGAAATGATAATGATTATCACCATCAGTTGACAACAAATATGCAGGTTTTCATCTGTCTACAGATATGTTGATGTCCTTGCCTTTAATTTTCACAGTAAAATATTTATCGTATCTTTTTGCCACTGGGAACGGTCCATCATACGGAGGTTCGAGTGATTTTTTCACTCTGTCGACACGTATGAACACATGTGTACTGTTATGCAAGTCTTTATGGACAAAGTGTTTTTGAGAAGGTTTTGTCAGCGAGTTTTTAGTGGTTGTAACTGATCCATTTGTTTCTGTAATTCTTCCGCAAACGTATCTAGATCCAAGACATTTTTCGGTTTCTCGAAAAATTCTCCTGGTAATCGGATAGTTTGTCCGTAAACCATTTGTGCGATGGTGTAATTTGTGTCACTACGTAGAGCCGATCGTAATCCTAACAATACCGTTGGTAAGGTCTTTGTCCATTTAACTGATTTATGCGCTCTGATGGCTGCTTTTAAAGTGCGATGGATTCTCAATTTTTCCATTACATTGTGGATGATAGAATGTTGCGGTGCATACTTTAAATCCACAAATAACAAAAATGTTTTTAAAGAGCTCAGATCTAAATTGAGTACCTTGATCAGTTATCACACGGTATGTCATTCCAAAGCGTGAAATCCAGTGATTATAAAATTCTCGAACAACCGTTTCTGCCGTGATATTTGATAAAGGAATAACCTCTATCCAACATGTGAAGCGGTCAATGCAAGTAAGACAGTTTAATTTTCCTTCTGATACAGGAAATGGACCTATGATGTCAACATTAATGACACTGAATCGGTCATCTACTTCTTGGAAGGTGCCAATTTGTGAATGTGTATGCCTATTAATTTTGTTCTTTTGACACTGGATACAAGATTTTGCCCATTGATTGACATCTTTTCGAATGTTTAGCCAGATAAATCTAGAAGCTATTTGTTTAACAGTAGATTTCACACCAGGGTGAGCCAAGTTGTGAATTTTTTGAAACATGTGCATTCGAAGAAGCTGAGGTATAAATGGACGAATGTTTGCAGTTGAAATATCACACCAAAGTAATTTACCAGAGTCGAGGGGATATTGTTTAAAATTTAAGGGTGGTTTCAAGCGTAATTTATTAAGTTCTTCATTATCAACTTGTGCATCAGCAATTTTATCATAATCTATTTCAGAGATAGATTCAATCGTAGATAATGAATCTGCAACTATATTTTCTCCTTCACTAGGGTGGCAAATATTTGTTAAAAATTGTGATATATATTGTAAATGACGTAACTGTCTCGGTGAAGCTTTTTCATTCTTTTGATGAAAAGCATATGTAATTGGCTTGTGATCAGTATTAATAACAAAATTTCGTCCTTCAAGAAGTTTAACCTGTTTGACGGAAAGATATATTCCTAATAATTCCCTATCACAGGTACTGTAATTTTTCTGTGATTCAGTTAATTTTTTAGAAAAAAATGAAATTGGTTTCCAACTTCCAGCTTCGAACTGCTGTAATACCGATCCGATTGCAAAATTGGAAGCATCAGTAAATAAAGCCAATTGTAAATTAGGGTCAGGAAAGCTTAATAAAGTAGCATGTGCAAGATCTTGTTTACATTTTTCAAAAGTTTCTTTAGCTTCCTCTTACCAAACAATTTTTGTTTTGTCATTCTTTTTCGCGAACCATTTAAATACTCGTGAAGAATAGCTTGTTGTTTAGTAGCATTTTTTAAATATCGTCTATAAAAATTAAGGAGTCCAAGGAAGGTTCTCATATCACGAATTGTTTCGGGTGATTTGTATGAAAAAATTGCATTGTGGCGTTTTGAGAATAAAAACTGTTTTACATAATACAGTAGAGAGTCCCGAAAACTCAGCAATCTTGATAACTCAGCCATACCCTTGAAGATCGAAAAGTGGTGGTTCCAGAACTGTACCGAACAAGACATACTGTTCTATGGAGAAATTATAGCTGTTGCAGAAAATATTCCGGAAAAAGGATGAAGACATTACTGTACAAACTCGTAAGATATAAAATAGTAAAGGGGGAAAGGCTGCATCGGTAACGAACTTATTGTTCCTTCCTCGTCTTCGTGATGAAGCAGCAAAATAGTTTGTTGCTTTATCTTCTGAGGAAGACAGTAGAACATTTCACCTTTTTCTTATAAAAAAAAGTTGCCAGTTTTTGAAAAGTCGGCTACTTAACTTTTTTATACAGAGTTTTATGCATAAAATATTTTTCTGAGGTGTTTCTCATCAGGTAAATTACTGTATACTATGTATTCACTAATTTTCAGTTTATTGTAGTAAATGCTCCATGCCTTCATAAAAGATTTTGTTTAAGAGTATTTGTGTGCAGTTTGTTTTCTGTTGTATTCACAAACAAACAGTACGAGCATGTGCTGCACAATACTTTCTGAGGAATAACACGCAATTATACTCTTTTTTAATCTTATTCTCGACAAATTGGAATTTTCCCAAACTCGGTTATCCTTCGGGCCACATTAGGCCGCGTATATTAGGGACTCTACTGTGATGTACATATACAAAGGAAGCAACCAAAATATTTGTGGAAAGCTTTAAATCAATAAACCTTTTTTATAAATTGTACCATTCCCCCTAAATTGTGCTTAGTGCAGTAAATTGAAAGGACGTCGTTTCTTTCTACGCGATGTAGACTGTGTGTACTTATTATTACAGGAACGCAACATATATGGACCTTCAAAACAATCAATGAAAATGGTGAACTTCAAGGAGGCACTTCGACAAAGGTATTGTTGACGATAGGAAACTGGTTTCACGCCTGATTAAAAAAATAGTGCGTTTATTATTGGGAGATAAAAGCTATTTTAAAAAATATCTGTTTTTAAAATTACTTAGAAAACTAAAACGTTCCATTTTCTTCTTTTTCTTTTCTTTTTGCTTGCTGCCATTCCTTCTTGCCAAACTTTACTATCCTTGTTTTGTTTTTCAGTCTGTGCCTGTTGAGCAATTTCATAACTGTATGAACATTGTGGTTTATTTCCATCTAGGAAAGTCTGTCGTCTCAGTGTCCTGGCTACTTGGATACAGAAAACGTAACTTTAAATAAGTGGGTAATGAATAAGAATGTAACATAGTTGTTCTGTTTTGTAGACGAATGCTATAAAAATATGTGTCAGTGTGACATCAATATAAACCAGTAATGGTTTATATTGATGTATATTATTATTATTACCATGCGAAGACGATCGTTTTGACATGGTGGCTAAGGTACTCTTTTTTGGAACCAAAGGTACCCAGTTTCAATCATTCTTCAAATAGATGAAAATTCAAATATTACTTAATGATAAAAAAAAACCTAACAGAGTGCTAGAAAAAAAGTATTCTGAAATTTCGAAAGGTGATTTTGGACGATGACATTCACTCAATGTGTTATGTACTTCATAACAGAAGTTAGATTAGGGTTATGAAAAAGGTGAAAAAGTGAAAATTAATGAGTCTTTTTTCAAATTTTTACTGGTAAGATAAATGTGGAAGTATCAATTTTAGGTAAGCTGACAACAGTAGAGCTTGATCTGGCTCAAGTAGAGGAAATAGACAGTAAATTATGACAGTGTTCCATTAAAAGTCTGTGAGACAATTTATAAATTCATTTATTTGACAATTTTGAGCTTACGAGTTACAAGATTTTAATGTTCCATAGAGTAGTTCTGTCAAGGGATATTTGACAGAACTCAAGTTTTGAAGTTATGTTTTGTTCTGCTGTTTTTACAAACATTAATGAAGAAGCAGCCAATTCCGAGATTAAATTTAGCTTCATTGAGTACAGATCTTGCAGTTCGAAGCATATGTTCCATTTATTAATGGCATATGCAACGGCCGTGATGGCATCGTCCTCCTCTAGGACAGTGTCTATGGCAGTCGCGGTTGCTGTGGCATTGAGGACTTTCCTGTACTAGATCCCGATCAGCTGAAAAAGGACGAACTTGAATACAAAAGAAATCAATGAATTTAACTAACAGTATAGAAACAAAAATAGTACATTTTAAAACTACTCACAAATCCGGTGTTATTGTGCTAAGTTAATTTAATTTCTATAGTCATGCTTTTGATTTTATTGTCATGTTAGGCTATAACCTGCTCTATTAAATTATGCTTTTACTTCTCTCCGTTCTTTTTATACGCAGGGTGTTTTTCAATTCCTATTATTAGTTCACTATCTCCCTATACGTTTTTCAGATTTTCAATGGTTATTGAAATACATTTTAAAATGCGCAATTGAGCTGAAATTTAAAATACACGATTATTTTGGATAAAAATACGGCATTTTAATTATAATTAATAAAAACTAATTGATTAAAACTAAGTATTCAAAGAATTACAGATGCAGTCACGTTGACTTCATTTTTAGAGACTTACGTCAAAACTTTAGAAGATTATTTTTCTATCACGTTTTAAAGCATTCACTTGAACTGAATTTTTATACGCATGGTTCTTTTGGACGACAGTACGATACTTAAATGATTATTAATAAAAATTAACTGTCACTTAATATTGTGATCCTGTCATATGTGTATGATACCGTTAAATTGTATCATTCAGTTATTTCATAGAATAACTAGGTAATTCATAAAATGACTGCAAAAGTCTGTTAAAGTATATAATAAAAGAACAATTTCATACTTTACGTAGTTATTCAACGAAATAACTTGGTATTCCATGAAATATTTAAGCAAAGACGTTAAAGTGAAAAAAAGACAATTTCAAAAATGTTTTATAAATTCATTCATCATAAATAGCTATAATCTCTCGAAAAATACATTTTATCTCTTTTGCGGAAGAATAATTGATAATAACGGAAAGCAGATATGATATAATTTATTATATTACTCACATTGCTATTAATTAAATATAGAAGGGGAAAAATAATATTATCCTAAAATAGATTATGTTTAAATATTATTAACAAAAGTGCATGCTGGGAAGAAAACCCGTTGCTTCATGAAAACGTGTAAACTTTTTAAAACACATTTGTAAGAGAATATTAATTAAAATTTTATGAGATACCTTTATTATATATTTTTCATTATTTATTAGAGCAAGAACTACTGGAGGGAACTGCTTATTATTTTTCTAAATAAGCCCACTGTTTAGTATTACACATTTTTTTTCACGAGCACTTCTTAAATCTTTGTCCAGTACCGCAACTTTGAACTGTTGCAAATTATCGAAGCATTCCGTCAATATGTGGAACTTCTTCAATGGAAATTATTCTCGCTAACATATACTGAACTGATATCTAGAGTACAAATGATTTATTCGGCCTAATCTAAAAAAATCTTCCCAAACCAGCTAGAACCGGTTCAAAAAACTTTGGCGCGAGTGTCGTATTTCATACTTTAAAGATCAAGTAATGGTTTTTCTATGGAATATCAAGTTAAAAATAGAATTCAGTAATTTTGTATACTTTAAGACTGATATAGTTATTTCATGAAATAAACAGTTATTCTATGAAAGAATAGATTTCACGCTTTAACTGTAACATATATGAAAATTTATATTAGATGTAATTATTTGATAAAAAGAAACTTAAATAAAATTTTTCTTTGTTGACCTAAATAGGAATTGACTTAATTTTTCCTTATATTACTTGTTTCCTTTAAACTGACACTATTCGGAAACTCCCGTCGTTTCATCTAATGATGGCAATGGTAACAAACTAGATATGTAGATTAATCATAACATGTGGATATGGAGATTAATAATAACATTTTCCTGAAAAATAAGTTTTAGTTTTAAAAATCGCGCGATAGGGGTATTATAATGCTATCAAACCAAGAATCAGCATAAAACATGGTTATGAAAGCAAAATCCAAATTTATGCTTTATTGTGTGACGCCAGTAAATTGGCCTGCGTAACGAAAATATATACGTTGTCATGAATTTCCAACAAGACAGTAGAGGGAGTGAGTGAATATTGACGTCGCACTGTTCAGCTACTCGAGGGCTTTTGTCTCTGGACCTCGTAATTTTGGACCATGGTAAAGGGACGAAGACGTCATCTTAGCTGAGAACCCCTCTCATTACAACCAGACCACACCAACGGAAGGACTTTTGAGGTACATTGTTCACCTACACGGTATGTCTTCCGCAGTATTAGGCTCGAACTCATGGTCCGTTACCCTTTGACTACTAGGCAACCACAACCGCTCTAGACAGTAGAAGGTGTTTTTTGAAGTAATATGTTAAGAAAGGTCCACAATGAGAACTACAATAAAATTAGATATTTGGGTTACGTACATGTTTACCGTCGACCCGTTTCTTCAAAGCAAAAAAAATCACTAAATGATACGATTTATAGCCAATAGTAGAAACTGTTCCCCCACATATTCGAAGACAGTAACTATAAGGATGACAAAATTTGGCGACATTTTTCGTATTGGCGATGTATTTAAGTTTAGATAAATTGGTTGACGGTATAATACGTAAGTACCTGTATTTGTTTATAATTTGCATTTTGATTTTAATTTTATTACATTTTATTTTTTAAGAATTCGGCCAATCCTAGATTCGTATTTTAGTATTCGAGGTTGCCATATCAACGAACAGATATTCTTAGAATGTGGGCACAAACGAAGGAATACGAAACGAAGCGCATGGTTGCCAATTCAGCGCCTACGACAAGTGCGAAATCAGGATTGCTAGTTTAATAAATTATCTTGAAAGTTGGCATGGTTGGGATAGAACGCAGGCACCATATTAATCTAAATGATCGATTTATTTCTGTACGTGTTCGAATAACCAATATGCTTTGAGCAAGCATTTTCCGAAGAAGCACAAGACTTTGGCGTCACATTAAATGAAATAATTATTATAATTTTGGTGAAATAATTATCAGTTACCCCTAGTTACGGAATTTGACTGTCCCCGAATTATAACATCCACAATTGCCAGATTGAGAACTGAACACCTTAAGGGCAGGAAGATTCACCCAGACAAGATCATATGTGCAATGCAAACACTGCCCAGATCAACTCACGCCCAATCACATCTTGAAATGCCCAACCGTCGCAACAAAGTTACTAAAAATGGGAATAGTTCCTCTGAGGGACTCTTTGCGGGAAATCCTGTACAGCCCTGATGCTGCCAGAATAGCAGAGGCAGTGATCAAGACTTTCGACGGAATTTAGTGATATCTACTGTATTTATTTATGGACACGAGAACAGCAACAACAATTTTCAGTTTATTTTAGCGTAATTCTTAACGTGAATTTAACCAATAAATATTGAATAAAGACGCCTGAATGAGATATATTTCTCTTAACTTTATTTCAATAAGATTTAATTGCTGTATTGACCAATGCATGACGTGTCGTCTGGATAAAAATTAATTTTTAAATATCATTAATTTCCTGAGATAAAAAGTTTGTACTTCAGATATTAAAAAGCACTATTGTAATTGCTTAAACAGGTGACAAAAAGGTTTATCTAAGGGCACTACTTTATTTGTGAAATTGAGCATTTCAGATACAAATAATATATATGTGTGCCTTTATTTACGACTACCCTAGGGCTGCGATAGCCCAGTGGTCAAGGTATCTGACCAAGGCTGGCATGTTATGAGGTCGAGCCCAGTACCACTAAAGACCCGCCGTGTAGGGGAGCGATGTACTTTAAATCTGACGAAAGCTCAAACGTCCTCCTGTTAGTGTGGTGGGGTACTTAGGAGAGAGGGTGCCAGCTCAGATGTCGTCCTCGTCACTTGACCATGGTTCAAAATTACGAGGTCCGTTGCCAAAATCCCTCGGGTAGCTGAACAGTGCGACGTTATTATTCACTCATTAGGACTACTCTATCCATTTTCTCTTCGAAAGTAAATTAACTATGTGACGGGTTCTATTCACGGTCCTCCAACTAATTATCTTGAAGAAATTATTCTTTAACTGTGTGTGGTTTGAGTTTAAAACCGCCTTCCGTAGTGTTGACTTGATTTTACGCTATTTAAACCCTGGAAAGGGGTGTATTAGTGTGAATCGCTAATCGTGAGTAGCTAGTCGTAAATCGCTAGCATTGAGTCTTTAAGTTATCTTTCAAGCGAGAACTACCGTTCTAAGGAGCAGAAATAATACAAAAGCTGATTTGTGAAGAGGACTGTAGCAGTTTAGAAAAGAGCGGACATGTGATTCACAAATGGATCAAGGAATAAGTGTACGTACTAGTTAGATTAGGACGTTAATTAAGATTGCTTCCCGGGTTACTAAACTTAAATCTAGATATATATTATAAATGCGAAATTTTGTGAGGATGTTTGTCCGTCTTTCACGCAAAAACAACTGAATGGATTTTAATGAAACTTTACAGTAATATAGCTTATACATCAGAAAAACACATAGGCTATAATTTATAAAGATATTGTGTGAATTGTCCAAAATATAACGATATTTGTCATGTAAGTAGGAAAAAATTCTGCCATCTGCAAGCAATTCTGGTGTGCGCTGCAAAAAAGCCCACGACAGCATATATCTATCTTTTGTTTGTGAAGAAACCCTTCTTGTTTTGACTACGCAAAGCGCTCGCTTCTACTTAATTCCTGTTATCAGCATAATCCCAATTTTTTAAATTTCAGAATAAATTAAGTTTTGAAGGGAGAGGTTGTTATAAATCTCTCTTTATTTGAATGTTTTTTATGATTTTATTATGCACATTTGGTAGTAAGAAATTGATATTTTTTCAAAATAACTGCTTTTATCGGTTCTGGTACTTAAAGTAAATAAACTTTCTCTTTCACACTAGATCATTTGGACAAATTTTCAAAATTTGTTTGTGGTTAGTAGTTAATTATAACGCTATAATTTTATTTGACTAGGCAGTTATTGCATTTTTACGTATAAAAATAATTATAACTACTGTACTGTATTTTTGGAGTGAGTGAATATTAATGTCGCACCGTTCAGCTACACGAGGGCTTTTGGCAACGGACCACATAATTTTGAACCATGGTCAAGTGACGTGGACGACACCTGAGCTGGCACCCCCTTATCCTAATCATCACACCACACCAACTTAGAAGGAATATTCTACCAATACTTAGCAGGAATATTTTTTGAAATACACTCTTTCAAGATATACAGCAGCATGGGTTGTATGATGAGTATTTTAGCGGGGAAGGCGAATATCTTTGTAGCAGATATTGCGTTTTCAGCTGGCGGCGTTTTCAGTGGATTGCAAAGATTATTATGTTTGTCCCGAAAAAATAGTTTATGTCAAAATTTAAGTGTCTTATGTTTTTGTATGTTAATGAAGACATTAGAAAACGATTTGTCTATTTTAAGTGAAAGGTGTATATAATTAATTTTACAGTGGAATATCTTTAATTAATTTATTAGCTCTAACGGAATAAATTTCCCAAAGTGGAGTATTTTGTTTATGTATATCCCTTAAAATTCAATGTAGTGATCCAAAAAAATAAATTGTAAGAAAAAAAAAACTGCAGTAAATCATAATGCGGTAGATAAAGTATTAACGTGCATCGTGCCCCTACACGGCGAGTCTGACAAAGCTAATAAAAATCGATCTATGAAAGTAGCTAGACATTTGCCAACTTGACTCTATCATTAACATTTCGCTATGTTTTTCATTGAATCTCCATTATAATTTAAGAAACGGTGTTGCTTACGAATATTACAATTTTAACATAAAATAAATACAACAGAAAGTAATATTAATGTATTACACTTTCAGATATAAATTATTTACACTATTTTTTTAAGCGTTCATTACACAAAACTTTTAACAATGTGTTACTTTTGCTGAGCGGAGATCAGCTTTGGGAGGTATTTCCAAACATCGACCCTCAAGAGTGTTACGGGGAGTTATAAATGAAAAAAATCCTTTTTATCAGCTACGTAATATTTAACAAAGGTGTTTTTTTTTGTTTAGCTAAGATATGCAAAAAGCTTTTTTTGTTTAATTTGAAATTCACGTAAAATTAACTCATTAAAAACTTCTTTATCCTTAAATCTGTGTTGTTCAATTTTTCAGTTCACCCGTGCGAAGAACGGGTATACCAGCTAGTTAATCATAAATTGATTGGTCTGAAACAAGTGTAATTATTACTATGTTTTTATTAACTCACTTTCTTGTTTTTCCGGGTGGAGTTTTGTAATCGATTTTAAACTAACTTTCCGATGAGCTATAGACTTGATGTTTGCAACATAGATCAGAAGTGAATGACAATGCATGAAAATGTGAAAAAAGAAGTTACTCGGCTCCCGAAAAGGCGGGCTCCGATTTCGACAGGGGCCCCGCAACTCAGGAACGTACATGAATTTACACGAACAAATACCACATGTCGACAGCTGGTTCGAGTTACGTCTGCGTATTCAATTTCGTGGCTAGGGGGGGCAAAGAGGGGCCCCGGGTACATTTTTTTTTTATTAACTCGTTTTCTTGTCTGTCTATCCGGGGCGGAATTTTGCATTTAAATTTAAATTAACTCCCCGATGAGCTACAGCCTTGAAATTTGGCCCATAGCTCAGAAGTTAATGGCAATGCATGGAAATGTAAAAAAAAGTCTAGTCACGAACCTAGGCTCCCGAAAAGACTTGTATGTTTCTCCGGGTGGAATTCTCTAATTGATTTTAGCCTAACTTCCCGATGAGCTAGAGACTTGAAATTTCGACCACATTTCAGAAAAAGAAACCATTCATGAAAATGTGAAAAAAGAAAGTTTTAGTCTAAAACCCGAGCTCCCGAGAACTCCAGAATTTAAACGAATTGATAAAGGGTGTTTTTTTGAGAGGTATAGAACTTTAAATTGCAATAAAACAACGATGTATTTTTCGATTGACATGAATTTTTTTTATTCGAAAGATAATCTTGTGGCATTACATTTTAAATATGATTTCTGGCATAGGACTGCCACGGCTGGCTCGGATGTAGTCCAATTTTCGATGACTTTTTCCAACATTTGTGGCCGTATATCGGCAATAACACGGCGAATGTTGTCTTCCAAATGGTCAAGCGTTTGTGGCTAATCCGCATAGACCAATGACTTTACATAGCCCCACAAAAAATAGTCTAGCGGTGTTAAATCACAAGATCTTGGAGGCCAATTCACATGTCCAAAACATGAAATTAGGCGGTCACCAAACGTGTCTTTTAATAAATCGATTGTGGCACGAGCTGTGTGACATGTTGCTCCGTCTTGTTGGAACCACAGCTCCTGGACATCATGATTGTTCAATTCAGGAATGAAAAAGTTAGTAATCATGGCTCTATACCGATCACCATTGACTGTAACGTTGTGGCCCTCATCGTTTTTGAAGAAGGTTCCACCAGCCCATAAAGCGCACCAAACAGTCAGTTTTTCTGGATGTAACGGTGTTTCGACATACACTTGTGGATTAGCTTCACTCCAAATGCAGCAGTTTTGTTTGTTGACGTAGCCATTCAACCAGAAGTGCGCTTCATCGCTAAACAAAATTCGCTTATGAAAATCGACCATTATTTCCGAAATAAAATTGCACAATTTGAAAGCGTTGTTCATGCGTGAGTCTATTCATGATGAATTGCCAAACCAAACTGAGAATAAATCACTTGACAGCTGTTAAATCGTTCGCCATCTTGGAAAGTAATGCCAACTTAAACTTCTATACCTGGAAAAAAAAACTCTGTATAAACAAAGACCACCTGTGGATAGCTCGGATCGAGTTGCATATACGTATTCAATTTCACGGCTCTGGGGTGAAAAAGGGGCCCCCAGATTACCATGTTTTTATAACACTGCCTGCTTCTTTAATAACCCAAAATACACCTGAAACCTCCAGGTTGCAACTACTGTAATTTGTAGGTTTTGGCTGCACAGTATACTTCTAATATTATCTCATTTTTTAATTACTTAAAAATAGCAAAAGCTTCGTAATTTTAAAAAGAGAGTCAAAGAGTATAACATTTGATGAAATGTATACGATTATAATAATGTATCCCTCGATATTTAAAAAATGACTAGTATATAAATATTACAATCCTAAAAGATTCATACTTACTTCCTATGCGTTCACATTGCCTTTTGGAAACACATTCTCCGTACTGGTTTCTCATGTATCCTGCTGGACATCCGGAATCACAAGGGTCATAAAATTCCTGGCCTCTGGAGAATTCCAGTGCTGAATATAATAATGAGTAAAGTTATATTTTGTACTTGTGTGGTTATGAAATTTATATTTCCGTAAGGTAACTCCATAGATAAATGTTTTAGGGCTCCTGTTGTGAGTTTTAAACCGCTTCCCTTACATACTTTTTGAAAAAGAAATGCAAAAAATCGCCACATTTTTTTTATTTTATTATAAAATACAAGGAAACGAAACAAAATATGTTGGTTATAAGTTGAATTTTTAATTTTTTACAAGCGTAAAAGCATTTAGTTTTAATATTAGTTTACTATCCCGAGTTATCTTGGGCAAATGGAAAAAAAGTTAAATATTAGTCTTTGTATGATAGTTTTAGAAACAAGGGAAAACACAAAGTGATACCTGGCATTCTGACTGGTATCTGGTATCTTTTCTTACTGGTTTATCCCTGGAATATATCTTTTCACGGAAGCACAGAGTACACTATCTACTAGATTTGATTTTTTTAGAAGCAGAAATAACATCTGGAAAATGCTCTGAGGTGGACCTGAGTGGTGAAGAACTAATGCTGGAACTTATTGATGCGACAAAAAAATTCGTCACGATGATTATCTGAAATTATTTTTTCAACCAGCTCTATTCTAAATTGTTTATATGATCGTGAACTTCATGATTCAATGTACAAAATGTAGGCTACATACAGAAGAATCACTTCCAATGCTTTCAATGTTCACCTCTTCCTCATCACTATCTGAAATTATCTATTTCGCTATCTTGCAGCATCTTTTAAACTGAACTATTCTTTTTCATACATTACTAGTCCGATGTGTACTATATAATAGGGAAAACACACATGTGACCTGTCCCGTCAAAAGATCCGTGAAATCAATAAAACTTTGCAAACTTCCAATGAAAACTGAATATTTCGTTTCCTCCATGCCGAGTAAACAGGGATAAAACAAATCATACTGACAAATTCTACTTTGCACAAGTTTTATCGCGATGGTACATAACTGGAACATATATGAACCCGAAATAACTCGGGATAACCAGGCAAGCGGTTAATGACGTCACAAAACATTTCGGTAACTTTCATTAGGTATTTTAGACGTGACAGAGAATTATAAAATATTTCGTAACTGTCCCATTATTATTATTCATTTTAAGAACTGATGGGGCATTCTTGGTTACCATTAGTATGAAACATATTTGAAAGGAACCAACTAGTATCTCTCAGTTAGAATTAGAATGTTTAAAAACATTATGTCAAATATATAGGTTTAAAATTTCAAAAAAAAAAAAATCCTCACCAGTCATCAAATTCTCAAAATCCGAGACATTACTCCAGACAGTAATAAAACTCTAGGACGAGACCCAAGTTAATCCGTATGGTAAGACTATATGTATATAATATAATATTGTACAATATAAAATATATATAATAAAACATATTGTGTAAAAAAATGATATATGTTCTGATTCACATTACAAGATTTGATTATTAGGCACAATTCGAACTTCACCGGTCACAAGCTAGTGGAAATGAAACCTCCGCTAGAAAAATTAAAACTTTTTATGAGTTATGAATTATTATGAATTTTGGGTTGTAACTCGAAATTATCAATCAATCAATAATCAAAATAATTATATTGAAGAGATCGCTTAAAATAGTGCAGCCCGACCTTTTTATCGCAATGACCCGGCCAATCTTTGATAATTGTTTCGTGTCCTGCTGGAAGGGGGCGCGATGAAGAGACGTCGATTGTTTATATTTTAGATTGTTTTAATTTAATTGCATTTAAGTATACCTTCTGAATAAAACATAGTTACACAAAAAATGAATATAAAATGATTTAACATGGAATATAAAATGATTTCCGTATAAAGTGGCACAAACCCGAGAAAAATACTCTACAGTAAATAAAATGAAAATAATTTAATGTTTCTTGGGAGGCCCGGAACCATTTGACCCACTTACCGCTACCGGTTCGCTACCCGGGGGATAGGGACCAATGGGTTACAAGGTCCAATCCCTTTCTGTGTAAAGTCAATCTATCTGGGTAATACGTAAATAATGCATGTATATGCTCTAGAAATTCTGGATATTTTTTAAAAAAATGAATGATTATATTTGTACAGAAGTCACATTTAAAATATTAGAAATTATAATATTTATTTCTGCTAAAAATAATAATACTTTTTAGTAACATAAAAAACTTTTCGTCAAATATTTCATTCATTAAAACAGTCAAAATGCTAGAAAGAGACTGTATTTTGTAATAATTACCTTTTTTTATAATGAACATGAAGCATTGAGATAAATGATTAATATTAGTGCTTTCTGAAGCACATTTGCTTTTAAATATCTGGAACATTTTTCAAAGGTTATGATACTCGCTCTATTTTTGGTTTTTGAATTAACATTATCATTAATTAAAAAATGGTATTGTGCGGAATTGCAAATTTTCCTATGAAAGAAAGAAAAGATGGTGACGGATAAACCATTAAAAACTTATTCGACCGAAGAAGTACTTGTGAGGAACAGTACATGTCATTCCAATATATGAATGATATCTATTTTGAATTTTAACACTTACTTATACAAATTATATATTTATAAAATATAAACGGATTTACCTGCCAAGCAGAAAAGGCACAGAGCCAGGATAACTGTGTATTTAGTCATGCTGATGCAAATAAGGGTTAAGTATTAATTCCTCATCCAGCAGGCAGACTTATATATAGTAATTTTTAAAACGGGAACAATTGAAGTTTCGTATCGCTGGAATTTGTCCCGTTGGCTTCTTTTCTTTTTGTTCTACTTTGCGTTTCCGCTTACGGATTGCCTTTGTTCCAATCTGTGCATAGATTTCAGGAAGTCATTTCAAAATCTGTCTGCGAATCGTAAAGGTCATTTTTGAAACATCAACCCATAGCAATGTAATCACACATGTAACAAACCTAACCGAAACATCAAGTTTCATGTGAGGTAATACACGCGCTTGCATGATTTATAAATGTAACGAACACGATATCTTTTAAAATGGGAATCTTTTAGTTTGACTGATGGAATTCATTTTACTACGATTACATGATGAGTTTTGAATATCAATCGAAATCCACTTTCATATTTCACTTGTATTCTTTTGTAACAAGCACTGGCGAAGCTAGTTTTGAAGAGCCTTGTATCAAAATTCCTTCGGGGGGCCCTTTTATTGATATGAGAACCCTGTTGCTTGTACTGTAGTTACACATGTTGGGGTCCCTGTAGCTTGGGGCCCCGTACCATTAATACGGCTGATACTGCAGTAGCTACGCCCCCGGTAACAAGTAATAGGTGTTGATAATTCAAAATGGTGATAAACTTTTAAATCAAGGTTTCTAACCCAGTGCTTTTCAAACTGCCAATATTTGCGAAACCAATTTACAATCATGACTTTCATAGAGCCCCTCTCTAGATCAATAACAATATATTGAATTTAAAATTAGTGTACTTTTAAGCTGTATTACGACTTTAATTATAAACCGTACAAATTGTTAAGATATTAAATTTTTATATAATTTTATGTATGGCAAGCCCATCGGTTCACTGGTAATTATTAAACTTGTTCTTATCGTAGTATTGTTAAATTAATTATCAAATACATTGTGCATTACTGATACATTTAAAACTTTATTATATCAGTGCAAAAGAGTATTTAATTTTTATGATGTCAGAATGTTTTTGTTTTGCTCACACACACATATCATTTCAGTGAATTAATAATATTTTTAAATAATCTTTTATTTTCGACTTTTCGGTATGCTCGCACCTCCCACGTAGGATTATCACGGCCCGCTAGGGGGTGAGCCCTACAGTTTGAGAAACGCTATTCTAAACACGAAAAGGAACCCATGCCGTTTAAGGTATCCGACTACGTTCGGAATCGTGATTTTGCAAAAGCGTATAAATGGATAATATTTATGATATTTAGTGTCACTTAAATTAGAAAAAGTATATAAAACTGTTTTAAGAATAGTATTACAATAAAAATTATTTAAGTGCAATATTTCGGCTAAAAATTAACTTAGAATAAACTTTTTTCAAAATGTTCTCCTTTTATGAAAAATGCTTCTATTATAATAATATTGTGCCAGTATATAGCTCAGACCTCTGTTCAGAGGCTCAACTAGAATTTTTGAAATGTATAACTTAGAAGTGGGTTTCTCCTTGTTTTACGACAACAGAGGGGAGAAGTTTTAAGAAAAAAAACACCGTTAATTATTTGAAATAATTGTAACACTGAAAATAATGTGTTTTTTTTTAAAAATCGTAGCTGAGCCTCTGTACAAAGGTCTGAGCTATATACAGGAAAATATTAGTATAATAGAAGCATTTTTCTCGAAAGGAGAATATTTTGAAAAAGGTTATTCTAAGTTAATTTTTAGCCAAAATATTGTATTTAAAAAACTTTTTTTCTGTCAAAATGTCCCTAAAACAATTTTATGCATGTATTCTAATCTAAGTGACTCTAAATATCATGAAAATTATCCATTTATGCGCCTTTTTAAAATCACGGTTCCGAACGTAGTCGGATACCTTAAGATGATTGGCTACATTCGGAACAGTGATTTTAAAAAAAAAAGGCGTGTAAATAAATAATTTCCTTATATTTAGTGTCTCTTTAATTACAATATACAGTAATACCTCGAACTTACGCGATAGAAGGGACTGAGCCATAACCCCGTAAGTCAAATTTGCGTAAGTCAGGGTACAATTTCGCATGCGGTAGATAGAACCTGGTATCTATGAATCCGTAGACAAGTAACATGACCACAGGACAAAAGTGATTCCCCTTGTCTGAAGGCTGTTACTGGCTTATGTAGATACCACCGCTACACATATAAATTATTCCTATCTGGGGCCGGAGATGAAAGAAATTAATAACTTAGAAAAATAAAATGTTTAATAAATATTTTACATAACGCAAATACTAAACAGCTAACTGAAGTAATTTTGAAATAGAAGGGTCTCATCAAATTTAACAAAGAAGGTTTTTTTTTTGCCGGCTGAAATATTTATTCCCAGCAAAATTTCTTCGGAGTATGCTAACAATTTTTTTATTGATGGTTTTGTTGAAAAAAAATATGCTCTTCGGAGAAGTTCATATTTTCTGAAATTTATGTATTTTTTGAATTGAACCGTGGCTTTCTGCCGAATTCCCAACCGTCATTCGATCTTCTGATTGAAGTAGATGTAAAGACTCTTCAATGTCTTGATTTTTCTCATGTATGTTTATGAGCTCATCAGTTGTCAGCTCAGCTTGTGGGAATCCAGCAGCTCTTGAACGTCATTACTATCCACTGTCACATTATCAATTTTATCAGGCTACGGCGATGATTCCGTCTAAGTTTTAGAGATGAAAACAAAACAGAATTTGAAAATCGCGTAAGTCCATAATAAGTCCGTATTGTGTAAGTTGAGGTGTATTATACTCTACATTTAAAATTATTTGAAAAATATTACAAAAACAGAAATTTATACTTCTGGTCGGAAAAGTGTTATCCAATGCGAGGATGGATATTTTCTTGAATAACATTATTTTTTGCAAAAATACATGTCATGGTGTTTTTAATTCAAAACTCTCTTTGTTCTTGGTGTAAAATATAATCTTAAGCATAGCTATAAATGCTACAATACTTTCGCTTAAACTCTTTTTTTTAAGTATTGGCTATCAAACTCGAAATAAAATTTTAAAGTGAAACTTATTTGAGAGAGAACATGAGAACAAATAAATCAAGTTTTAATTATATCCAGCAACATATAAGTTTAAAGATACCCGTTTCATTTTTAGTATTGTATTTAATTTAGTTTCACTTTCCAACTTAATTTCTTATATCTGTTTTATCTCGAAAAGTTATCTTAAAGTATTGGAAATAAGCCTATGCAAGTGAATATTCATATCTTAAAAAAGATAAAAAGACATAAAGAAAGGGTACTGTGCTCTCTGTTATTGTGATTAGTTCTCTTTTCGGGATAGAGAACTGTCTGCTTTCGCTATCATTTTTTATCTCTTTTCGCTGTAATCCACTGCTTTCAACAAGATAATAATTTTTTAATGTTATTACACTTTTTTATATTATCACCATCCGATTAAAATATATAAAAATGCTCTGATATTTCATTTTTGAGACTTGTTTGGTAAATGGTTTTCTCCGGCAATCATGTAAGTAGTTTTTATATTGTTCAAGAACTGATTTTACTTATGCTTTGTGTTTGTCAATGTTTTGTACCATATCATTTCAATCATTGAAAATATGTTTATAAACTTGAACTGGATTTTTTGTAATGAAAGAAATAAGTTTAACCCCATAGGTGATCGCTTTTTTAAATTTATTTATTTCCCTAAAATATTTTTAAAAAACGGAACACTTTTTTTGCACATAACTAAGCCTATCACTTAACAGAATGCGAAGATGAAAGAATCTTACCATAATTTTCATTTTTGAAGTTCTCACACTATTTTATATTTGTGGAACGCAAAACCCCCTAAGTTTTTGCTTTTTATAAGTACATTCTGAAATCTATAAGAATGAACCATGTATCTTAAAAGAATTTACTCATACTTACAAAGAAATTCATGTTTTGTATTTCTTTTTCAAATGATGGAGGATTGCGTGTGTGTTTGTCACAGTTCGAAGCAAGGTCTAATACTTACATTACCATTGAAACAGAGGTAATATCGACTTTTTTAGATTATCTTTCACTTTAATTTCTTCTCAAATAACAAATTGCTTATTGTCTTGCTAGTCCCTGTTTTTTAACGAATTGTTTCAAGAATCTAAATTCCTGCCTTTAATAAAAAAAAAACCAAAAGCCCTCGTATAGCTGAACAGTGCGACTTTAATATTCACTCACACACTTAATAAAAAATCCCGCGTTCACACACACACACAAAAAAATCCCGGATGTGTAGTATTTCAGTACCATGGACACACACAAACTATACTTCTTAACACTAGCATTAATAATCTCTGAAAAAGAATTTAAAAAATGCATTGAAATATAAGATAGATTGAAGAAAATAACAGTGCCTGTAGAGCGTGCGGGCAATTCGGTTGTGGCCAGTTTTCAGTAGCTCGTATTGTGTACGGTCAAACCCGTTAAGGGGTTAAATAGCTATTTGGCTAATGAATCTACTTAATTTGTAATGCATGCGAAATTGAACTGTCAACTCAAATAAACATTAAGTGACGTTTGCAAACAAAAGCCAAAAAAAAAATAATAGATCAAACAATTAACTATGTTATTAATAAGAAACTCTATAAGTAGAAATGTTTTGAATCTCAGTTTTCTATAAAATTTTTCATATTGAATAAAGAAGTTGATTTAAAAGCATGCAGTAATATATATATATATATAAAATATTTTTAACGTACACATGCACACAAAGTATGTTCTGCTGTATGAAAAATGCTTGTTTCAAAATTCGTTGAAAAACCACCAATTATATCTTAAAACCTTCTGAAAATACTTGTATGTTGACGCTTTATTTTAAACTATGCCAGCCTCTCGTACCAGAAAGGAATGGAATCATCAACATAAGCATATATCCCAGTGTTTCTCAAACTGTGATGCGTGCCCCCCTGGGAGGGGGGCGTGGTATTCCTGCGATGGGGGCGCGAGCATATTGAAAATAAAAGGTTTAAAAAAAATAATTTTTTGGAATGAAGAAAAACAAAATGCTTTTTCTGACTTAATAAAAAATGCACATTTACACTGATATAATTTATATATATCATCTGGTGATCATCAAAAATAAAACATTCCACTTCAAACGTTTATTATCTATCTTTAATCCTATAACCAAATAAAAAAAAGACATTTTTTTTTGCTTTACTGTAATCACACGGTGAGAGATTTTTTTATTATGTTTCTTTTAATCCCCTAAAATACTACTTTTGACTATCATATATTTGAAATTCAAATTTACTGGTATGTTTTACTCCATCTGTTTTTCTTTTAGGAAAGTTGTAAATAATATTTTTCTGTTGCTTTTTTCCATGTGAATGAGTTATATGATACATGGATAAGCATACTGAGTACTTTGAAGGATTATTTGGCCAACATATAATGTATAACGGAAAACTTTTTACGCAATTCTTTTTTAGAACTAATATCCATATGTTTTATTGAATACACTTTTAACACGGGGGAGTCATCTGATGTTCACGAAATCGTTAATTCTGGGAAAAAACTGTTTATTTCTTACCAATGACCTTGACAGAGTATTCTCTCATATGAATTTATCACATTTCGCCCTCTTTATTTGGGGAGTTACAAACGTTTTTTTTACAATCAAGTTACTAGTTTTGATCGAGTTCCCTGCGCGACCACTTTAAACCATTTTAGTGCTACGCAGATCTGGAGAATTTTCATTAGTTATATTGGATTTTTTCTCAAAAAATCAAAGAAAAATTAAAAGTCCTTGAAAGTAGGTAAGTATATTTTCTCTTAATTAAATTATTCGCTGGAATTGTGATTTTTATCGTGTATAGTAAAAATAATTATAAAATAAATTATAGTTTAAAAAAAAACTTAAAAAACACGCTTTTATAGTGAATCGAACTAAAAAGTAAAAAAAAAAAAATAAAAATATAAATTACTTAAGGTATCCGACTATGTTCGGAATCGTGATTTTAAAAAAGCGCATAAATGGATAATTTTCATGATATGTAGTGTCACTCAGATTAGAATACATGCATAAAATTGTTTTAAGGACATTTTGACAAAAAAATTTATTTAAATATAATATTTTGGCAAAAAATTAACTTAGAATAATCTTTTTTCCAAATGTTCTCCTTTTGTGAAAAAATGCTTCTATTAGAATAATATTTTACCTGTATATAGCTCAGACCTCTCTTCAGAAGCTGAACTAGAAATTTTGAAAAATTCACATTATTTTCAGAGTTACCACCAATTGAAATAATTATCAGCGTTTTTTTCTTAAAATTGCTCCTCTCTGTTGTCGTAAAATATGAAAAAACCCACTTCTAAGTTATGTATTTCAAAAATTCTAGTTGAGCCTCTAGTCTGAGCTATATACAGGCAAAATATTGTTCTATTAGAAGCATTTTTCACAAAAGGAGAACATTTGGAAAAAAAGATTATTCTAAGTTAATTTTTTTGCCAAAATATTGTATTTAAATAAATTTTTTTGTCAAAATGTCCTTAAAACAATGTTATGCATATATTCTATTCTAAGTGACGCTAAATATCATGAAAATTATCCATTTATGCGCTTTTGAAAATCACGGTTCCGAACGTAGTCGGATACCTTAAAAGTAACATGTACAAAATTTAATACTTATCTTTTTAATTTGTACCGTTTATAATTATAATCGTATTGTAGCTTTAGCACACACTCTCAAAGTACATTATTATTGCATTCAATACATTAGTATTTTTGGGCGGCGCGATAAAAATTATGATTGAAAATTGGGTCGTCAGTAGTTAAAGTTTGAGAACCACTGATATATCCCGTTTTAATTTCAGCGGAAACGTTCCATATTTAGATAGCTTGTTCACTAACGTAAGTTAATTCGGAATCGTAATTTTGAAAAAGCATATTTAAAATATTTGTCTAAAAATGTATATTTTTAAAAATTCCTATTTGTTCACGCTATGCTTATATATGTATATTTGTATATATATCTTGTTCCAATTTTCAATCGTTAGTAAAATACTTTTATTCATCCACTCAATTTGAAATACATATTTTTAAACTTATAGTGGAGGACACTTGATGTTAATACAAGTTTTTCAAATTTAATTCACTCATTAAATTTAATTAAATGAAACAATTTTTTTTCTTGACCTAAGTAGGAATTGATTTTTTATATATATTACTTGTTTATATTTAATGTCACTTGATTTAGAATATGTGTACAAAATTGTTTTAGGCATATTATTAATATAAAAAATTGTTTAAATAGAATTTTTGAGGAAAAAATGACATATTTTCAAAACAATCTTATTTTATAGAAAAATTTTCTATTATAATAATATTTTGCCCCTAAGACTTCCATAGAAAGCCAGAACTAGGATTTTTGAAAAATTCACTTTAATTTTAGAGTTACAATCATTTGAAATAATAATCCGTATTTTTTTTATAAAAATTTCTCTACTCTGATATATTAAAATATGAATAAAATCACTTATAAAAACTACATGTTTCAAAAATCTTAGTTCTGTCTATGTACAGAAGCCTTAGTTATGTTCAGGCAAAATTTTATTGTATTAAACGCATTTTCTGTAAAAGGAAACTGTTTTGAAAACATGTCTTTTCTTCTTCATTTTTTGCCAAAAATTGCATTTAAATAATTTTTATTACACTAATATTTTCAAAACAATTTTATATCTGCATTTCAATTAAAGTGATATTAAATATATATCAAAGAAGCATTCATTTATATACCTTCGCAAAATCACGGTTCCAAATGTGATCAGATACCTTAAACACATCCAGAATATTCCTGTTCTTCCCAAGCTTAGCGAAAATATCTCGTTCTCAGAAAGAAATTTACTGAAGCAATGTTTTTTTGAAAAAGGCACAAATGTGAACAACAATAGTAGTCTCTAGTGGCGACGTGCGCTGTACGCCTTCCATACGTGCAATTGTCGCTCAGAAAAGTCCTTCTCCCCGCTAATTATTCTTAATAATACAACTGAAATAAAAGTAAAATTTAAAACATCTATTGGGAACAAATTCATTCTCATTTGAAATTAACACTGATGCTCCTAAGTACCGTCAAATCCGGCGTATAGCGAGCACCGACACCTTCAAGCTGCCTTTTGTAATATTTAGGTAGATTCGCGGTATAACGCGCACCCTCTTTTTGAACACGCTTTTATGAGTGTCACTTGAATGTAACGGGATCTTTGAACTCGATTTTTTTACCACTTTAAAAAGTCAGATTAATTCGAAATTTTATACACTTGTCAAGGACTGGTGACAATACAATAAGTTTCATAATTTTGTTCCAATGTTCTGATCAGGATAATCAGGATTAACGATTTCCAGATTTGGCGACTAATTCCAGTTTCCATTTCCAGATTTGGCAACAAAAAGATTAAGAGTAGCTCCAAAAACGAAAACTTTTTTTAGCGTTAGAAATTACTAACCATAATAAAAATAATTGCCCAATTTTTCTGAAAATGGAAATTAAAAAAAAAAAAGACTTGCGCAAAAAAAAAAAAAAAAAAAAATTGTTCTAACTCACAGATGGGCAAACTTTTTCGGTCGCGGGCCAAAAGTTAAAAAAAAAAAGTGTCTGAATAAATGATAGTTTAAAAAACTAAAAGCACACGCTATTATTGTAGATCGAACTAAAAAATGAAAAATAAATTATAGTTTAAAAAAACTAAAAAAACACGTTTTTATAGTTAATCGAACTAAAAAGTAAAAATAGAAGAAATTTTTATTCTTAATCTAAGAATAAAATGATTTACGAGAAAATTAATGTAATTGTGTGTGATAAAAGCGTCGGGTGCTTTTTAGTAAATATTTATACTACATTAGTACTTTTGTGACGTCTTACGCGTCTTTTCTTTAACATGTCCTTTGGGTTCTTTGGGCCAGAATTAATGGCAATTCTTTTCCAAACAAATCCAAGGAACGAGAAGTGAAGAGATGCAAATAATATAGGATAAATATAGGATCTTAGAGTAAGCGAAATGGCAATGTAAAGGAATGCTAGACAGTTGATGTGCGTTGTGGCAGTTGTGGTTCAAGATTTCAGTTCTATATTAGTGTTCGACTAGAAGTTAGTCGTCAAGCTGCGTACCATTGCAGATAAAGACAAGTAGCATTACGGACTAATATAAGGTAGGATTGATTATTTATTAGAATTCAGGATTAAGAGAGAGAGAGCGATTCAATTATTGAGATTGCTCTGAATTGAGTTAGGTCTTATTATAAATATACATATATTGTGTGTTGCGTGTTACGTCATCGTAGATTCTCTCATATTAATTATTATAATTATATTTGTTAAAAGCTTAAGTTGAATATCTTAATAAAGTCATATTAAGATAATGTTTGATCCGAAGTTCTTTCGCTAACCCTACACCTGTAGCTCACGCTGATACTTCGAGGGATGTACTTCCAAGGGGAGGTACATCACACTTGGTAGTAAATTTTTGTGCTATATTAGTACTTTCTAGTACATTTTTGTTCTACATTAGTACATTGTATACATTTTTACACAAACTCAGCATTTCCGAACAGAAATAGTAAGAAATTATAACAAATGATATAGAGCATCCCATGCTTTTACCCCAATGGCATTCATTTTCTCGTAAAAATAATTTTATTTCTATATTAAGAATTATTTTTTTTACTGTTTAGTTTGATTTATAAAAAAAACCCGTAAAAAAGTGTTTTTTAGTTTTTTTTAAACTATAATTTATTACGAAATAACATGAAGTGTGCGTGTACTAAGCTAGTATGTTTTTAAGCCATATATTCTAGGTATTATCCCAGGATTTTGAAAAAAAAATAGTACACTTTTAGAATCAGAATCCTTTAATTTCATTATAGGTATGTAATTCTTTCAAATAAACAGGATTCGATCTATGTGGAAGACTGATTTTTCTTATCCTCATCTCTTTTTTTTTTTTTTTTGAAACCATCATTTTTCGGTAAAATCCTAGGAGAGCCCACACCCTTGGCGACAAACCGAAAAAAGCGCCAAGCCAGAACAAGATAGCGCCAAGCGAAGCCGACAATGGCGGCAAAGGAAATATAGCGGGAAAAGGTGGATGCGTAATGAAAATATATGTAAACAATACAGAAATTAAACATTTAAGATAAAAAATATAAAAACGGCACTTACTTTCTTACTGCTGACCTTTTCCGAGTGGAGGGTGCAGCGTAACAACAGATTTTAAAAAGCTTTAAAGGTCTTATCTCTAAGCGAATGATCGTGTGAGCGCCGCCATATTTATTCTGCGAGGTAATGGTCAAACATACATTCGGCGTGGCTGGTACAATTTCGAAGAAAGCGTTTTATTGCCGACCATGTTACATCATGCCGATCATTACATTTAGGACATTCATAACTTGAAGCAATCAATCCTTCCTTCATACACCATTCAATCAATTCTTTCTTACCTTTCGCATTCAACAAAGTAAAAAATTCTAAAGTATATTCCCACACACACACACGCAGCCAGCCCGGAGCCCAACAACAAAATGAAATTCGAAATCTGCGCCCACAATATACGAAAATGCTAGAAATAGTTAGGGTTGCCACATGCAGTGTTTAAAAAAAGTAGGGTTACCAAGATGGCACAATTATCGCCAATCAAAGTAATTCGCTCAAGGGTGTGGGCTCTCCTAGGAGTGAACCCATTTTTCATACACGGCGTATAACGCGCACCTGTAAATTTCGATCTTCTTTTTTGTGTTAAAAGTACGCGTTATACGCGGGATTTTACGGATAATATTTTTTCGTAAAATTATTTTTTTTATTTCTAATGGGGCTGTGGATTGGTGTTTTTCCGTTGCAGGCCTAGTATATCCACCGGGATTTGGTATCGCTTTCTATTGCGGCACCAAATAGGTAAAATACCAATCACGGACTTCAATTTTAACTCCCAATTATCTTCCCAGAGGGAGGGACCTGAGCTCAGCGAAACCTTTCTTCGGAATTTACTTTTGTCGTAAGCACCCAAGCCACATAGGCACTCAAAAGGGATCTTTTACGTGCCGCATAATCATACGTTATGGACGCTGTCGATTTCCTACATCATGAAAATACACCGACTTAGGCCGGGGTCAAGCCTGCAACCTCAGGCATACAAAGCCAGTGACAAATCAACTACGCCATCCAGACAGCCTTCGTAAAATTATAAGAACAAATAATTTATTTACTTTCACTCGCTCATTTAACTCTTTTTATTAATAAATAAAATATATGAATATGTATGTGCCGGTAAAATCCTAGGAGGAAAACACTGGTGTTTTTGGCGCCAAAAAGCGCCAAATTGAAGGTTTTCAAAAAGGCGTCAATGACGAAAAACTCTTGGGAAGCGTATGTGTCAGCGGGGGTGGAGAAGGGGGGGGGATGAAATGGGCGAAGGGCAACGATTGGTTTCTGAAAGTGAGGGGGGGAGGTACGAAAAGTTAAAAAATCATGAAATGAACGGTGATTCATGAATGATTTCCGTTGAAAACCGTTGGTAGTAAATGTTTTACATTAAAAAAAAGGAAAAAAATATGCCTTTTGCAAAGATAAAAAAAGGAAAAAAATGCAATTAATCATTTTGAAAGAGATTTAAACGGAGAAATCAATGAAATTCATTTTAAAAAAGCACTCAAAAACCAGTATATGATTTATTTAAAAAAAGGACGAAATGAGCGTTTCGCAAAGATGAAATCGAATAAATACATTAAATTAATCATTATAAAAAGTTAAAAACGGAGAAAGCAATGAAATTCATTTTAAAAAAGCATTCTAAAACCAGTGTGTAGAACATGATTTACATTTTTAAAAAAGGACAAAAGGGGCGTTTCGCAAAAATAAAATCGAAGAAATACATGAAATCAATCATTTTAAAAAATTTTAAAAGGCACTTACCTTACGCTTGCATTTCGTCATGTTCCGTTGGTGGATACACCCTTGCGATGGATGCAAGGAATTCATGAAAATTGTCATCCACCAACTTGTGACCTATTCTTATTAACTTTCAAGTCATTCACCACGAACGCATTCATGCTCTTGCCGAACCAATATCTGGTCAAACGCAAGATAATAGTTATAGCAAGTTAGCTTTCGCTAAACCAAGTGCCCTTTCTCACACTCCGAACGACGTCGTGGGGATTATCTTTCAACTGGCTGCGGCAACGCCATTCGTAGCCGTCAACCGTTCCCTTTCGCTCTTGCAAACGCATTTCTTTTTTACACCTCGGACAGTCATAACGAGAAGCAATTAAATTAGCTTTCATACACCATTCTAACGTCTCTTTCTTCCCCTTTGTGCCCAGGAGCACAAAGAAACCTGTCGTAGCCTCACTTTCAAGTAATTTCCTTTCACAAGCCATTCTTAACAAAAACCGGTGGAGAGCAAACCTTCTCAATCGAAGTCAGGTGTCAAAAAGACGTTTTTTCGGAAAAAGCGAAAAACGTTGCACTTTTTTAGGGTTGCCATTTTTTCGGTGATTTGAAAATCCAAATTTTTGGATGAAATGGTAGGGTTACCATATTGTAACCTTTATCGCTCAAAATTTGGCGACCAAAAGTGGGTCCTCCTAGGACTCAACCGTATGTGCCTTCTTGAATAAACATACTATTCGCCAAAAAATTAGTCGGTGTATCGAAGGAGGATGAAGAAGTATAAATGACCGCCCAATCAATATTTGCCACCCAATATTCAATCATAAATTTCATTGCGCTCCCTTTCCGTAGAATAACAATGCATTGAATTCAATAACACTACACTTTGACGCTAAAGCTGCAATACGACTTTTACCTCCAAAGCACCCCCAGCGTATATATACGTCTCACTCAACCAGTGCGTTAAATGCCCCAGATGTATATATACGTCTTTATGAAGTACGATCTTTTCTGTGCACTGCTATCCATAAAATTATTCCATAAGCCTTAGAATGCAATAAAGGAATGCATTGCAAGCCCATGGGGTCACTGGTAATTATTAAACTTGCTCTTTACTTAGTATTGCTAAAATAATTATAAAATTCCTTATGCATTACTGATACATTTAGAAAAATATTGTATCAGTATAATTGTTAATTTTTTTATGTCATAATGTATTTTATGTTTGTTATTTTTTTAAAATCTTTTATTTTCGACTTTTCAATGTGCTCTCCCTCCCCCTCGTAGAGTTATCACGCTCCCCTAGGGAGTGTGCACGACAGTTTGAGAAACGCTGCCTTAGTCCTGGCCATGTTAAACGGGTGGCTCTTTAGGATAAGCTTTCTACTCAAGCTTTGTTTCTCAAGAAAATGCTGAATAAGCAAAAACTGATACGAGAGTGGGATTGCGAACTTCAGTTTAGTATATTGGATATCCACGAATATCAAATGTTGCTGAAATTGTTATGTTATCAGACAACCATAATGAGATTTATCTTTAGGCTTGTGCTTTTTTAGTATATATAACAGAAAAAATTTAATCGGGTAAATTTTGGAGCTGCAAAAACAGGATTATTTAACAATCGATCAAAGCTTTTAATGAGAAATAATTGTTCTTTGATTACATAGTTGGAAATAATAATGCTCAAAATTTACTTTTTAAATAACTTCCCAAAAAAGCCAACCTAAGAATTTCTCAAAAAATGATAAAATTTTTTTGTGCCCATTTCTTGTTGACTGGAACAGTATTCCTGAACATTTGCAAATGGAGTTAATTGACTAAACGGCTAACAATGAAATGAACACACTTTAGTGTCTATATCATAAATGGGTTTTTACTCAACTCACATATATATATATATTAAGTTTGAGAGGTATATTCCAACTTCACACACTGATTTGTGGTGTTTTTGGATCTCCTTTTTTGTAAAAACATTTTCAGGGATTAAATCTACTAAGAGTTCATCACGTACTTCATTAACTTATGGCAGTTTGTCGCGATCCTGCGGTGGCTGGTGAAATTGGAGATGCCGAATAGAGTCCTTTTAATAAAATTTAACATTCATTTTACTTTAATTACTATAAAATGATTGCTTAAGTAAAGGAAGTGGTCAAAACTTAATTACTAACTTAAGGTATCCGAACACGTTCGGAGTACTTTTTAACAAAATAACATATTTAACCATTATAATATTTTTTTAGGATTCAATACCAATAAAAACTACTATTTAACTATACATATATAACAATATTTAAAATAAATTACCTGAATTTTACAAAAATCACAATTATAAGTGAAATTTTAGCAATATTTTTGAGAAAACTTTAAAGAGCAGTTAAAGAAAAAAGTAATAAACTATCAGCAACAGTATTGCTAAAAAAAATTAGATGCATTTATCTAGAAAATGTATTAAAATTTTAATCTTTTATTAAAATTTAAAAATTTTACAGCTGATCGAGTTAACATTATAAGAAATGTTACATTCTTTATGAGACCATTATTTAAATAACAATCCATAACTCAAAAAGTATTCATACAATAAGAAATATTTTGGTACATTCTCTATAAAATAATATAAATATCAGATTTGGAAAGTTTTATAGAAATGCATCCGTAACATTTTGAGTTATCAGACTCGCAATGATAGATTGTGAGCAATTTAAATACCTACTTCTGGCAGATCAAAGACCCTCTTCCGGATTTCAATCTTCATAAAATTTATTGTATAACTTGGCCTCTAGGTAGCGTAGTAATAAAACAAAGTATGTTTCTTAGAGACAAAAGATAGCTTTATTCAATAAAATAAAAATAAAAAATATCTGTGTTGACCGAATTTGGTAATTTTTAACGTGTTCGGATACCTTAAATCAGTGCTTTTCAAACTTTCAATACTTGCGACCTTATCTCTCTCTCTCTCTCTCTTCAGTCATAATTTTATTCGCGTCCCCCTCTAAACAATAACAATGTATTGAATTAAATATTAATATACTTTGACGTAAATTTACAATATGAATAAAATTATAAACCGTACCATCCTATAAGTATTAAATTTTTTATATAATTTTATAAATAACAAGACCTTAGGTCACTATTAATTGTTAAACTTGTACTTAACTTGGCATTGCTAAATTAATTATCAAATATATCGTGCAGTACTGATGCATTTATAAATATATTATATCCGTATAAATGCGTGTTTTATTTTTTATTAGGTCAGAATGTATTTTGTTTTGCTTCCTTTCAGAAATTAACAATATTTGTAAATAATGTTTCATTTTCGACTTTTCGATATGCTCTTGCCCCTCGTTGGGTTGTCATGCTCCCCTCCCCTCCTTAGCGGGGCGCGCCCCACAGTTTGAGAATCGCTGTCTTAAATATCTTCAACAATTAATTGGATCCCTTACCTGTTGTTAAGATGCGACGTAATTCTACTCTTCCTTCTTTGACGGAATATCTTGTCCTGCTACAATTTATAAAAATGTGAGTTGTGGGATATAAATAGAGATTTTCAAAAATAAAGTGTAAGAAAAGATAATCAAATATCTCATGAATTAAGACTCGAATTTCAATTATATTTTATCACAGTATAAAAAATAAACAATTATTTGATTTTGTATTTGTATTACATTTTTTAGCGGCAAGTTTATTTAAAGTACGGTCCTCGTAATATTATGTGCCATCAAAGTGGCCGATGGAACCATTTATGTTACCCATCCCTGCTCTAAAGCGTCAAGGATCCAAGTGAATAAAATAAACTTTAAGGCTGTCTTTTCTTAAAGTTAAAGAATAAGACATAATTTTGGAATATTTTTGCGGATCGAAAAGTACTCTAGCACTGATATTATATTTTGGTTTCGCTGTGGTATAGAGAGCCCTATCAAACTAAACTTTGAATAGGAGTTGACCTGTTTTAGCGGCATGAAATGTTTCGCATTTTCTACTACACCAGCGTTTCTCAAACTGAGGGGCGTACCTCCCTTGGAGGGCATGGCAACTCTACGAGAGGGGCACGAGCGTATTGAAAAAAAAAAGATTATTAAAAAAATTATTCACACATCTACTGAAAGTGTGTGGACAAACAAAACACATTCTTACATAGTAGAAAGTAAAATACAAATTTATACTGATATATTATACTAATAAATGTATCAGTGTTACACAATGTATTTTATAATTAATTTAACAATCATAATTTAAGAAAAAGTTTATTTTTTACCAGTGCCCCATGGGCTTATCATATAAGTAATAAAAAACAAAAATTAACATTTACCTTAATAGTAAGTCCGTTTTATATATTTCCCCATAACTGCCGATTAAAATTAAAGCGATTCGCTTCCTAATGCCAACTGTTTTCCACGTAGCCACACGTACGTGATGTATTGGAGGGGGAGGAAGGAATAAAGAGCAAATAATCTGAAATAAGTAAGTAATTCGCAAACACTGTCAAGCTCCTTTTATTGCATTCCAAGGCCTCTGGAATAATTTCATCGATAGCACTGCACATAAAAGATCGTACTTTGGAAAGACGTATATATAGGTCCGAGAAAATAAAGGCTTTGGGTTAGCGAGACGTTTATATACGCCGTGGCGCTTAAGAGGTTAGAGTAGTTTCGCATTTTAAGGTCAAAGTACATTATTATTGAATTCAATGCATAGTTATTGTATGAGGGGGCGCGATGAAAATTATGATTAAATATTGGGTCGTGTATATTGCAACTTTAGGAAGCACTGTACTAAACTGTAATGCAGTGTTTCTCAAATAAATTCAGTTATCTCAATTCCATTAAATTCAAATTGTTTCAATTCAGAAGCTATTACAATCTTTACTGGGTCAAAGCTCATAACAATAACCTTTATAATGATTACTCCGATTTTTATGCAAAACAGGCTGTATATGATGGTGAAGTGTTTTCGGTTCCCGCTCCTCGCTCCTTCCTCTCCAGTTCCTTAAATAAATTTATCCTAGAGTCTTTTTTTTGAACCTCCTCTTGGAATGATTGCAATACTGGATTAAGGGTCAAGCGCTTTTTCAATAATCCTAAATTAAACATTCTTCCCATTTCTAAATATCTGGTCCATTTTCTAACTAATCATGGGCCTTTCCCCGCTTACTTGCACAGGTTCAATCTCCTTCCCTCTCCAAATTGCCTGTGTGGGTCGCCTGGAGACGCCGACCATTACGTATTCCACTGCCCCTTCACTTCTGATCACCATCTTGTTAACCCCAGCCCGAACGCTCTCTATCCTTGGGTCAACTCTATTATTAATAATCGTGCAATTCACAATAAAATAATTTCCTGCTTTGCTATTTCCAAATCCATGTGTGATAATTTGGCTTAACTTTCCCTTTTCCCCTCTTCGGTTCTTGCTATTCCTTTAAATTTTTTTTGTTCCTCTCCCATAATTTTTTGCAGCTTCCTGTTTTAACTCTTAGTCATCATTCTGGGTTTACTTTAAGATTAATTTCTTGTTTTTTTTCTCTTTTAGCAAAAATGGTTTCTTTAATAAAATTCAATAACTTATCTGTTCCCCCCCTCCTTTCCCCCTCTTTCTCTTTTTAGTGTCTTAAAAATATAATTGGAGGAGGAAATCTAAAAAAAAAATCATCTTTCCAGTGCTTTTTCAAAAAAAAAAAAAAATCTAACGACAACAGGAAGTGTTGGCGCCAACTGGAATTATGGTTCAAATATATATATTTTTTTGTTTCCTGTTTATTTTTTCTCTTTTTTTCACACCTCGTGCCCTATGTCTGTTTCAGGATTTGTAATTGTTAAGCGTTTTTTCTGTATTCCCCCAATTCTCAAGAATGTTGGGGAAGGGACTTTTTTGTACATGTTTTTCGTTTAATTTGATAATAAAATACTTCTCGGAGGGTCGGATGCAGCTCTAAACCCTTTGGGTGAGCTCGATTCTCTGGAGAAAAACAAACAAACTGAGAGCTCCTACGGGGGTCGCAAGCATAATGAAACTTCGAAAACAAGAGATTATTTCAAACAATTATTCATTTACTGAAAGTAAACAAACAAAATATATTCCGACAAAACAAAATGTGAAATACACATTTGCACTGATATAATACACTTATAAATGTATCAATTCTGCACAAAGTATTTTATAATTTATTTCACAATATAAAGTTAAGAACAAGTTTAAGAATTACCAATGGCTCCATGGCCTTGTCATACATAAAATTATGTACAGAAATTAACACTTGTCTCGATAATTTGTCCGGTTTATAATGAATCCCTTAATTGTCGATTCAAAGTTACACTATTGGCTCCACAATGCCACCGTTTTCCCGTAGGCGAGAGTATATGATGTATTGGGGGGGGGGGAAAAGGAATAAATAAGTAAAACCTTCTGTGAAATAAGTAAATCCTTCGCAAACAGTGTCAAGGGTCTTTTGTTCCATTTCAAACCTTTCGGAATAGTTTTATGGATAGCAGCAGTGCACAGAGGCGATCGTACTTCGGAAAGACGTATATATACGTCGGGGGCAACTAATGCCTTGGCTTAGCGAGACTTTTATTTTCACCGGTGGTGCTCAAGAGGTTCAAGTAGTCTTATAGTTTTAGCGTCAAAGTATAGTATTATTGAATCCAATACATCGTTATTGTATGGAGGGGGCGAATATTAAATTGATTGAATATTCGGGGGATGTGATTGAAAATTGAGTCGTAAATATTGAAACTTTGAGAAGCACTGCTGTACTGTAAATCACTTTTCATATACAACAAAAAATTAATTATCCGTGTTTGAAATTTTAAAAGCGCTATATATATATATATATATATATATATTCCAAATTTTAATGAAGACTGAGACATTTTTCTGTCTGAAAATGTGTTTCGTGTTTAGTTCATACTCTCGTACATTTGGCGAAGGCAGCCTTAAGAATACACTGAATAATTCATAGACTTATTAATAAAATTAATTTTTTCTTTTAGGAGTAAAGCACTTATTTACACGACACTAGTATTGGTGTTGTCATCCTACGTTTTATCGGACGACCTCAATGAAAACGGTTCTTTAGTTAGTGGTGTACCCGGTTCACCTGAAAGCCCACATCCATCTACTTCTGGAGATGAAGATTTTTCTGTCTCCCTCAACAAAGGCTTAACTGCTTTTATAACGAAACTCCACGGATCTCCTACTAGTCCAGAACCCACCAGAACGACTTATTTCCCCAAAACAAGTTCAGCAAGTACATATGTTACTACATCTACTACTAGAAGTACTACTCAAGTTCCTAGTACATCCACACCCCTTACCTGTAAGTAAAAGATGTATTTTCAGTATATAACATCATGATACACATGTTTTCAATTTAGAATCTGAAAATCAGCATTTCTTTCATGTCAATAATTACATTTTGGATCCATACTAGTTTTTGATTCTGGTTTGCTGCTGTAAATCTTCGGTAGTTTTTTTCTTTCTTATATATAATTAAGTCTTGATTGTATATATGAGTTACCGAAAGGAAAGGTGGGTAAGTTGAACAAAAAAAATCTTCATTGTAAATCAAAATTAATAACCATGGTAGTTGGTAATACAGTTGCAACAAATATATGACTGGGCTATATAAAAAGATTATGCTGCACTGTAGAGTAAGTCCTGCACAACTTCCTTCATTCCATCAAAGGAATGGAAATGTAATACTTTTTTAAGGGAAAAATGTGTGTAAGGTCTCAGAGGGTTACAAATCTGGACTGTACGGTGGGTGTCCAACAATTTCAAACGAAATTTTTTTAGGATTGACTGTATTTCACGGGACATGTATGAAAGAGAATTGTTACGGAAATCTGACATAGTTTGGTACCCCTCACAAAATTTGTTGCCCAAATGAAAAGCGGATGAGTTGAATAAAAAAAATACGTTCATTGGAAATCAAAAGAAATAACCATGGGTGTTGGTAATATAGTTACAACAGATCTACAGATGTGCTATATAAAAAGATCCTGGTTCATTATTGAGAAACTTCTGCACAGTTTTCTCCATTTCAACAAACGAACGGAAATGCACTGCTTTTTCAAGTGATAAAAAGCGGGGAAATTTCAGAGGGTTACAAATCAGTACTGCACGGTGGGTGTCCTATAATTTCCAATTGATAATTTTAAGATAAAGTATATTTCATAGGGGAGACGTGTGAGTGGGAATTGTCATGGAAATTTGGTATCGTTTGGTACCCCTCATGTAAACTTGTCCACCAATTGTTCACAGCTGTTAGACTTAAGAAGTGCTTAACATAGATTACCCCCATAAATTTCCTCTTCCACAATCGAAAACCGTAATATAAAGCTTTATTCCAATATGGGGACATTCTACTATGGGGGCACGACTACTTTCGATAAATTTCCTGTACCGCAAACAGATTTTACTACTGAATGTGTGGGGTGTATACCTCCTACCACTCTTTACATCCCTGACTGGAAACTTTTTTGTAGAAGCAATCATTCTGGCATAGATGCATGTGTCCACTTTTCGTTTGGGGAACAATCATACTTTTAAGAATGAAGAGAATTCTATTGATTTCCATAATTAACTGCAATTTAATTACCTCGTTTCTACTTTACAATATTGTCAATTTATTACTTATAGGTCCAACACCAGTGCCCTATCCGAAACCCGTAGATTGCGAAGAGGTCAGAAGGAATGGCCACAACACCAGCGGCATCTACACAGTGTGGCCACGAAGCAGGGTCGCTCACTGCTCATTAGTTGTATACTGCGACATGGAAACATCTGGGGGAGGATGGACAGTGAGTGCTCTTCACTTTTAAATGAATACGCTTCCAAAGTGCATTTAAATAGAGCACTTTTAATTTAAACGAAATTCTACGTCAGTTTCTATAACATTGCCCAGCAGCCAACAAGAAATTAACGAAATAAACGTATTATTAGTGAGGAATGTTCTATAAAAAGTTTCGTTATCGTTTGGGTCAAAGTCACTTTTGGCTGGCATTTCATGACTTCGAGCCTAGTGCCACTGAAGTAACACCGTGTTGAGGAGCTGATACACGTTAAATCTGTCGTGGCGGCTCTAAGTCGTCCCGTTGGCATGATGGAGAGGGGAGGAGGTGCCAGTTCAGGTGTCCTCTTCGTCACTTGATCAAGGTTCAAAATTGTGAGATCCGCCGCCTAGTGGCCCGTGGGTTGCTTTAAGAGCACCGTTAGTGAAGCATTCACTCATTCGCCAATTTTTTCACTGGGAAGTCGTATTGCAAAACGAAAAAATACATTGCTGTGGTAAGAGACGTGCCAGAATCATTATGGAAGGAACACCGCGGGAAGGGGAAAACAATTCCATTTTGGGAGACAAACAATAAACTGAAATGAACTTATTTAAAAAATTGACAATGTGTGGCTTGTTTTCATGTTTCTAAAGCAGGGGTACTCAATATTTTCTTCTGCTGGCCCGCATGCATATGTCAGCAATTTCACTCGGGCGGCAAGTATATGTTAGCAATTTCACGAGAGCTTCATCATGAGGATAAAAAGGGAGGGGAGGGGGTAAAAATGTGTAAAATTGATCAAAATATTTTATCCCCTCTTTTCTTTTTATGATTAGTATTTTTAATTTTTTGTCACTAACACTGAATAAGAAGCATTTAAGAAACGCGCCTTCGTAATTTATGCGCAATAAACGGTTTCATATTATTACCAATAATATAATAAACTTCATAAGATGTATTTGTTACCACACTGACAAAACACATTGTTGCTCTCGCAAAGATTATTCAAGAGAAAGCCTATTTATTACCTCTTGAAAGAGATCTTCAAAGAAAAGTGTCATTGAGTTATATTCCTGTTTATTGGTATTTTTTTTAAGTACAGCACTTTCGCGTGACAAATCAAACAATTACTGATCCGTGTCTGTTTTTCACTACAAAATAGAATCGAATACTTTTCGCTTGGAAGATATGAAATAGAGTTAAAAATTAGTTCCTTATATGAAACTGTTACTACTCCAATGTTGTCTGTCGATGTCTAACCATAACCGTTTCAAATAGAAAAAGAACATCAATTCGCACTCGTAGGACATCGACAGCAAAAAGCAAAAGTGATAAATTTGATTTCTTGACACCAAATTTTTTATCTATTGTTCTTACATAACTGAATCTTTCAGAGTAATGGGCACTGAGAGAGCCACTTAAAAAGGCTCGGTGGGCCACATGCGGCCCACGGGCCGCAGGTTAAGCATCGCTGTTCTAAGGTAATGAGAAGTAAACTAAAAGTTCCTGGAAGCTTGAGCTGATCGGACGCCCAACAAGAATCTTTGAAATATATAACTTAGAAGTGGGTTTATTCATATTTTACGACAGCAGAGGGAAGCAATTTTAAGAAAAAAACTCGAATAATTATTTTAATTGGTGGTAACTCTCAGAAAATAATGTGAATTTTTCAAAAATTGTAGTTGAGCCTTTGTAGAGAGGTCTGATCTATATACAGGCAAAATATTATTATAATAGAACCATTTTTCACAAAAGGAGAACATTTGGAAAAAAGATTATTCTAAGTTAATTTTTTGCCAAAATATTATATTTAAATAAATTTTTTCTCAAAATGTTATTAAAACAATTTTATGCATGTATTTTAATCTGAGTGACACTAAATATCATGAAATTTATCCGTTTATGCACTTTTTTTAAAATCACGGTTCCAAACGTAGTCGGATAACTTAAACACAATTTAGAAAATTTTAAAAGTATTTAAAATACAATTTTAACAGAAGAGAGAGCTTTTACCCTACAAATGATTACATTAAAAACAAATTATACCTACCTATAATACCCATTATGATTATTACCTAAATTATACTTATTCTGATTACATTCAAATGATTGGCATTACTACGTATTAGGTAAACTTTCATATTTGGCTAATAGTACTCATCCTGATATATCATTTTTGACCTCTTATTTGTCACAATTTAATCATAAACTAAAGAAAAGGCATTATAATTTGCTTGAACAGATGTTAAGGTATTTGATGGGTACAAATAAAAAAACATGACAAGGAAGTTAGCATTCTAAAGACTAGTTCAGATGCTTGTTGGGGAAATGCCACTCGGTATCAACCTAATGTGAAATATGAAAAACCTTATCGATCAGAGCTTCTCAAACTTTCACAATGCTTGTGACCCAATTTTCAAACATTATTTTCATCGCCCTCCTCCCGTCCATACAATAACAGTGTATTGCAGTGCTTCTCAAATTGTGGGGTGGGCGCGGTAACCCTGCGAGGGGGGCGCGAGCATATTGAAAATAAAAAGTTTAAAAAATAATTTTTTGGAATGAAGTAGAACAAGATGCTTTCTGACATAATAAAAAATACACATTTACACTGATATAATTTATTTTTATCATCTGGTGCTCATCAAAAATAAAAGATTCCACTTCAAACGCTCATTAGCCATCTTTGATCCTATAACCAAATTAAACAAATATTTTGTTTGCTTTGCGGTCAATATGAGAACGATGAAATATTTTTTTTTCGTTTCTTTTAACGATATCAAACGATGAGAGTTTTTTTATTACGTTTCTTTTAACCTAAAATATTACTTTAGCTGACCTTCGAACTTACTGGTGTGGTTATCTCCGTCTTTTTTTTAGGGAAGTTGTAAATATATATAATATATTTCTGTTTCATCTTTTTTCCATGTGAAAGAGTTTTATGATATATGGATAAAAGCATGAGTATTCTGAAACATATGATGCATAATGAAAAACGTTTTACACAATTATTTTTTAGAATATGCTACACTTTCCCCATGAACAATTTTGTAGTTTTGATTGCTGTGTTGTACGACTTATTATGGTTTATAAACGTAAATAAGTAGAATATTAAAAAAAAATGGGCATCTGTGATCCCTATTAAAGGAAGTTGAAACTGATCAAGCAATTGAAGAACCTACTGAAATAATGCATATTAATAAAGATAGCGAAAGTAAATATCAGAAAAGCGTGAGACATGAAACGTTTGAGTTGATTTGAGTTTAGCTGGAAAATAACGTTCCTGTGTTGTTAGCGAAAAGTGCCTGTGATTTATGTCCTTTATTAAGGGCATTATTTATTTAGAACATTTTCTTTAGTTTTATTGGATTTTTTCTCAAATTTTCTAAGAAAAATTGAAAAGTCCTTGAAAGTAGGTATAAGTATATTTTTTCTTAATTAAATTATTCACTGGAATTTTGTGATTTTTATAGTGTATTGTAAAAATAACTATAAAATAAATTATAGTTTTTAAACAATCTAAAAAAACACGCTTTTATAGTGAATCGAACTAAAAAGCAAAAAAAAAAAAAAAAAAAAATACTACTTAAAAGTAAGATATACAAAATTTAATACTTATCTTGTTAATTTGTACGGTTTATAATTATGATTGTATTGTAGCTTTAGCGTCAAAGTGCATTATTATTGCATTCAGTACATTATTAATGTATAAGGGGGGCGCGATAAAAATTGTGATTGAAAAGGGGGCGCGAGTAGTGAAAGTTTGAGAACCACTGGTGTATTGAATTCAACAACACTATATTTTGATGCTAAGGCAACAATATGACTTGAACCTCTAAAGTGCTACCGGCGTATATAAAAGTCTCCCTAAGCCAGAGTGTTCGTTGTACCGGACGTATATATGCGTATTTCCGAAGTACGATCTCTTCTGTGCGCTGTTATCCATAAAACTATTCCGAAAGCTTTGAAATGTGAAAAAAGGGCGTTGACTGTGCTTATTTTCATTCCTTTTCTCCCCTCCCCATTACATTACATTCGCGCTCCTTTGAGTAAAACGGTAGCATTGGGGAGCAAATCGCGTAACTTTGAATCGGTCGTTAAGTGATTAATTATAAACCGTACAAATTATCAAGCCAAGAGCTAATGTTTGTATATGATTTCTAAGTATGATAAGCCCATTATGTCACTGGTAATTATTAAGCTTGTTCTTATCTTAGTATTATTAAATTAATTAGAAAATACTTCGTGTAGCACTGATACATTTATGCCATAGTGTAATGCCTATTTTTTATGATCTCTGAATGTATTAACTTTTGTATATGAAAAGTCCCACGTGAGAGTCACTAGTAATTATTAAACTTGCTCTTAACTTAATAATGATAAATTAACTATAATATACATTATGCCGTACTAACACATTTATAAGTGCATTATATCAGTGCAAATGTGTATTTTATTTTTTATTATGTCAGAATGTATTTTGTTTGCTTACTTTTAGTAAAATTAACAATTTTTTTTTAAATTATTTGTTTACGACTTTTCAATATGCTCATGCCCCACTCGTAGGGACATCACCCCCACAGTTTGTGAAAGGCTGGTTTAGTTGACTCTTATTTATTTAACTAACACTGAAAGAGTTATCTTTTTAAACCCACAAGCTATCTTAACAGATAAAAGGTCATTTTTTTTAGTTCAGAGTCCAAAACATTTCCGTCATAACACATTAAAGAAAAAAAAATAATAGAATGATTTTTTCTTCTCTCAGAAACATGGTACATTTGTAGAATTTCAAATAATGTTCTTTTCGACACATAATTTAGTTTCGCAGTTCAGTTTTGTATGTCTTAATATTTCACTGGAATCAATATGTTTATATTTTATAACAATAATATTAATAACATGCGCAGAAAAATGCTAGAAGAAATTTACTAAAAAATACATTGATATTCTAGGTTATACAAAGGAGAGGTAAATTTGACGGTCCCATGAATTTCTTCAACAAGAATTGGCAACGTTATAAAGATGGATTTGGGTACTTGGATGAGGAATTTTGGCTTGGTAATCTCTCTCTCTCTCTTTTATAATTCAATTCCTAAGCAAATTAACCAGTTCGATCAGAAATAAAATTTAAATGAAAAAGACAAATAATGTTACAGTAAAATTTAAAAATTAGAACAATTTTGAAAAATGTAAGAAATACTTCGGAAAATAGGAGTTTCTAGGTGTATTACACTCTACTACGATTCCTATTATAATTATCTTTGCTTATTTTATGAGATGGCACTCCATAAAGTTTTATTTAACCTTTTGGACTTTTTTTTAATCATCCTTTCAGGAATGTGGGTTTGTAATGGTTGATTAACTTAAACTATGATAAAAAACTTAACTATGACAAATTTAAATACCCTTAAAATATTATAAACACTTCATGAAAAATTCGAATTAGGTTCCCAAATAGCTCTATAAAAGGCTTTATTTTCTTTTGTTTCTTTTTTTTTGTCTTGTGGTCCCGGCAGTTTATTAGTCATGGTCATGGACTCGTGGCTAATGTGTCATGAGTTCAATCGACCCACCGTGTAAAGAAACATATATGCCGATTAAATATGTCGAGACTCCAAGTCCTCCCGTTGGCATGTTGTGAAAGTTCAGAGAGGGGATGCCAGCTCAGGTATCGTCCTCGTCGTTTCCTGCCTCGCAGCTGCATGATCTACTTTCCAATGCAGATAACATTACGCCGCTCATATCTACATGTGCACCCCTAAAATATTGCAAGATATTTTCATCTGACAGCCGATGACTCCGAGAAAATAACAGCTGCTTTCCAAGTGCGAGCTGAACCTCGAGTGAAATTTGAGGTGTAAGAAGGGACCACCCTTTACTTCAGTGGTGAACACTCGCCTCAGCTTACAGACAGCGAGGAACACTCAAAAAGAAACATTGTGTTTCGCCTCCTTCATCACCAGGAAAATATTCTTTAGTATTGAAATACTCTATAGTTGGAATAACTTTTATCTAACTTTAAATATAGTAATTAATAGCTGTAGGCGTAATAAATCAGTACTTTAATTTCTTAAGTCTCACTCTGCTCATCAATTTTCCCAATAAGTCACAACTCACTAACTCTTTCCTTTCTCCAGGCAATGAAAACATCTACGCCCTGACAAACCAAGGTCCATACACTGTTCGCTTCGATTTAGAGAAAAGGAATGGGGTCCGAGGTTACGCTTTGTACGATACGTTTTGGATTGACGACGAGCCCCAGAAGTACAAGCTGCACATACACGGATACAGTGGAACTGCTGGTAAGATCTATTGAACATGGAATATATTTTACCCCGCGGGGATCATAAAACTGAAAATGGAGACAAAAAAAAAATTTGAAACTAATGTCATGATGTGCGAGTCCATAAAAGCTCCAGAAACATTTCTCACTGCTAAAAACGAATTTATAAGTGCAAAAAGTAACCGTCTCCATAATGCGCCAATGATTTGTGTGATAGAAGACATTTGGCTCATCATGGAGAAATTACTTTATTATTAGTTTTCTATACATAAATATAACAACTTTTCTGTTTATTTACTTCTATTAGGTAGCTTTAATAATATTTTTTTGCTACAGCTGTGAATTGAATTTTTCACAAAAGCAGACTTGGGGCTTGCAGATTATACCGTCGACCTATTTCTTCCAATTAAAAGAAGTCGCAAAATGCAGTCAATAGTGAAAAATGGTCAAATACAATATTAAAAACAGTCACCACTTTTGGCGATATCTTTTGAATTGGCAATTTCGTTTGATTTGGTGAAATTCGTTGAAAGTATAATGCGCAAGTACTCAAACATTTTTTTTTAATTTTAAAGTGGTCAAGTCATTCAATTTCTAATATTAGCTCACACTCTCTATTTATTTATCTTGGTGGAATATTCAATCGTTAAAAAAATACATTTTAAAAAGCTCCATTGAGCTGAAATAATTTAATTATAATTAAAAAAAATCAATTGATTAAAACTAATTATTCAAATAATTACAAATATAGTCACGTTGGCAATATTTTTGGCAACTTGTGTCAAAACATGGACGGCTTTTATTTTCTCACATTTTAAAACGCTCATTTGAGCTGAAATTTTCTATACACTGTTGTTTTGGGTAAAAATAACATTTTTTAATTATAATTAATTAAAGTTAATTTACTGAAACTAATTACTTAAAGAATTACAGACACAGACACATCGGTTTCATTTTTAGCGACTTGGATCAAAACTTTAAAATATTTTTTGTTCTCACGTTTTAAAGCATTCAGTTGAACTGAAACTTTTCTACACGATTGTTTTGGATGACAATATAATACTTTAATGATAATTAATGAAAATTTATTACCACTTAATGTTGCGATTCTGTCCTATATATATGCATATTTATATTTATTGTAACTAAAGGGTGTTTTTTTTTAGAGGTATAGAACTTTAAATTGCGATAACACAACGATGTATTATTCGATTGACATGAATTTTTTTATTCGAAAGATAATCTTGTGGCATTACATTTTTAAATATGATTTCTGGCATAGGACTGCCACGGCTGGCTCGAATGTAGTCCAATCTGGACGTCCAATTTTCGATGACTTTTTCCAACATTTGTGGCCGTATATCGGCAATAACGCGGCGAATGTTGTCTTCCAAATGGTCAAGCGTTTGTGGCTTATCCGCATAGACCATTGACTTTACATAGCCCCACAAAAAATAGTCTAGCGGTGTTAAATCACAAGATCTTGGAGGCCAAGTAACAGGCCCAAAACGTGAAATTAGGCGGTCACCCAACGTGTCTTTCAATAAATCGATTGTGGCACGAGCTGTGTAACATGTTGCGCCGTCTTGTTGGAACCACAGCTTCTGGACATCATGATTGTACAATTCAGGAATGAAAAAGTTAGTAATCATGGCTGTATACCGATCACCATTGACTGTAACGTTGTGGCCTTCATCGTTTTTGAAGAAGGATTCCACCAGCCCATAAAGCGCACCAAACAGTCAGTTTTTCTGGATGTAACGGTGTTTCGACATACACTTGTGGATTAGCTTCACTCCAAATGCGGCCGTTTTGTTTGTTGACGTAGCCATTTAACCAGAAGTGCGCTTCATCGCTAAACAAAATTCGCGTATGAAAATCGACCATTATTTCCGAAATAAATTTGCACAATTTGAAAGCGTTGTTCAGGCGTGAGCCTATTCATGATGAAACCAAACTAAGAATAAATCACTTGACAGCTGTTAAATCGGTCGCCATCTTGGAAAGTAATGTCAACTTAAACTTCTATACCTGGAAAAAAAACACTCGGTATTTAATGAAAAGTAGCTAAAATTTTAAAAAAAAAATTGTTTATCTAAGTAAGAATTATCTTAATTTTTAAATATTTTTTATATTACTTGTTTTTATATCATTCCAATTGAACAGATTACCAAAGACTTTCTAGTGTATGCGAACACTGGTTTCCTAAAGTATATATCTATAATAAAGTTTGATATATATATCCCTAAAGCAAGCATTAGGATAGTATAAAGATACTATTCAGTTAACCAGGAATATGTGCCAAATGTTGTTATGAATCCCAGAAGAATATCGCCTAACCATTCCCTGCTCTTTTCCACGAAAGTTTTATTAATATTTCAGCAAAAAGAATGATAATTAATAGCAACTTTTCTCCGTGCATAGATTGTTTGTCTTCATCAAAAGGGTCGGTCAAACTTACCACTCCGGTACCTGAAAAGTACAAAGGAAAAAATACGCAGCTGTGATAAAATGCAAACTAACATTTTCGAATCATTTCCAATTCCAATGTATGGATTTTCGTTTTAGTTTTGCACTTTTAAAACGCCTCTTTTCGGATATATTCATCTACTAGCTGTTACTCATTTTCTTCGCTGGGCTTTTCTTGATGTCGCATGACAATATACAGTTTTTAAGTCATCGATGTCTAAGTTCTAACATTACACTTCCGATTCTTTTAAAAACATTCTTATGGCCCTAGTATCTTGTTTTGAAAAGGACAGGACTGGGAATTTTTAATTCAGAAATACACTCCAAGGTATTCCCTATCCTCGCAGTCAAGTTCCACAAAACCTGTTCGTAGCAGGTCTCTGCTCAACAAAAGAAGCATGCGTTTCGAATGTCAAGTGTGTAAGGGTTCAAAAATGCATTTATTTTCTGTGCCTATGTAACCTCCGGTAACCCTTTTTCGGAGTCGATTTCCACAAATCCCGTTCTTAGACTATATCTACTCAACGAAAGTAACTTGTTCAGCGAATTTCAAGTCTGTAGGTATAATAGTTAAAAAGCAGGAATTTTTCATACCTGTAACACCCCCTATATATATATATATATAATACCTTATAACCTCTTCTTCTTGATAGTCATCTTGTACAAAGCTCATTATTACAGGATCTCTGTTAAAAATATGTTTGCCAAATTTCAAGTATGTATGTGCGTGTGTGTGTCTTTTAGTTAAAACATGTGAATATTTTAAAATCTCTAACGCTCCAGTTACTCTCTGCAATGGCCCTTTTTGGTGTTGGTTTCCACAAATTCCGTTCTCAGCGCAGAGTTGCCAGAAACTTATGCAGCAAAGTAGCACGAAGAGGGAGAAAAAGTAGCGAATCTCGATTTTCGCTTGCAATTCATAAAAATAATTTTTTTTTCATTTTGTAAAACTACGTTAAAATGCTTTAATTATGTAATTCCTTTAAAATACGTTCAAATTCTTCCTGCTAGGTATCGTGTCTTTTTTTATAAATTTCTGAATTACATTGAAACCTTTGTGACGATGAAATGGAATCAACACAGCAAGTCCTTCATTCTTCCAAAGTCGTTTGGATTCTGAGAATTGACTCATACACATTCGATTCCTTAATTGTGTCTTTTCTGACGTCACTCTGGAAAATGCCCTTTCTACAGTGACATTACTTATGGGTAGGCTGTAGATAGTCATCTTGTACAAAGCTCATTATTACAGGATCTCTGTTAAAAATATGTTTGCCAAATTTCAAGTATGTATGTGCGTGTGTGTGTCTTTTAGTTAAAACATGTGAATATTTTAAAATCTCTAACGCTCCAGTTACTCTCTGCAATGGCCCTTTTTGGTGTTGGTTTCCACAAATTCCGTTCTCAGCGCAGAGTTGCCAGAAACTTATGCAGCAAAGTAGCACGAAGAGGGAGAAAAAGTAGCGAATCTCGATTTTCGCTTGCAATTCATAAAAATAATTTTTTTTTCATTTTGTAAAACTACGTTAAAATGCTTTAATTATGTAATTCCTTTAAAATACGTTCAAATTCTTCCTGCTAGGTATCGTGTCTTTTTATAAATTTCTGAATTACATTGAAACCTTTGTGACGATGAAATGGAATCAACACAGCAAGTCCTTCATTCTTCCAAAGTCGTTTGGATTCTGAGAATTGACTCATACACATTCGATTCCTCAATTGTGTCTTTTCTGACGTCTCTCACTCTGGAAAATGCCCTTTCTACAGTGACATTACTTATGGGTAGGCTGTAGATAGTCATCTTGTACAAAGCTCATTATTACAGGATCTCTGTTAAAAATATGTTTGCCAAATTTCAAGTATGTATGTGCGTGTGTGTGTCTTTTAGTTAAAACATGTGAATATTTTAAAATCTCTAACGCTCCAGTTACTCTCTGCAATGGCCCTTTTTGGTGTTGGTTTCCACAAATTCCGTTCTCAGCGCAGAGTTGCCAGAAACTTATGCAGCAAAGTAGCACGAAGAGGGAGAAAAAGTAGCGAATCTCGATTTTCGCTTGCAATTCATAAAAATAATTTTTTTTCATTTTGTAAAACTACGTTAAAATGCTTTAATTATGTAATTCCTTTAAAATACGTTCAAATTCTTCCTGCTAGGTATCGTGTCTTTTTTATAAATTTCTGAATTACATTGAAACCTTTGTGACGATGAAATGGAATCAACACAGCAAGTCCTTCATTCTTCCAAAGTCGTTTGGATTCTGAGAATTGACTCATACACATTCGATTCCTTAATTGTGTCTTTTCTGACGTCACTCTGGAAAATGCCCTTTCTACAGTGACATTACTTATGGGTAGGCTGTAGATAGTCATCTTGTACAAAGCTCATTATTACAGGATCTCTGTTAAAAATATGTTTGCCAAATTTCAAGTATGTATGTGCGTGTGTGTGTCTTTTAGTTAAAACATGTGAATATTTTAAAATCTCTAACGCTCCAGTTACTCTCTGCAATGGCCCTTTTTGGTGTTGGTTTCCACAAATTCCGTTCTCAGCGCAGAGTTGCCAGAAACTTATGCAGCAAAGTAGCACGAAGAGGGAGAAAAAGTAGCGAATCTCGATTTTCGCTTGCAATTCATAAAAATAATTTTTTTCATTTTGTAAAACTACGTTAAAATGCTTTAATTATGTAATTCCTTTAAAATACGTTCAAATTCTTCCTGCTAGGTATCGTGTCTTTTTTATAAATTTCTGAATTACATTGAAACCTTTGTGACGATGAAATGGAATCAACACAGCAAGTCCTTCATTCTTCCAAAGTCGTTTGGATTCTGAGAATTGACTCATACACATTCGATTCCTCAATTGTGTCTTTTCTGACGTCTCTCACTCTGGAAAATGCCCTTTCTACAGTGACATTACTTATGGGTAGGCTGTAGATAGTCATCTTGTACAAAGCTCATTATTACAGGATCTCTGTTAAAAATATGTTTGCCAAATTTCAAGTATGTATGTGCGTGTGTGTGTCTTTTAGTTAAAACATGTGAATATTTTAAAATCTCTAACGCTCCAGTTACTCTCTGCAATGGCCCTTTTTGGTGTTGGTTTCCACAAATTCCGTTCTCAGCGCAGAGTTGCCAGAAACTTATGCAGCAAAGTAGCACGAAGAGGGAGAAAAAGTAGCGAATCTCGATTTTCGCTTGCAATTCATAAAAATAATTTTTTTCATTTTGTAAAACTACGTTAAGATGCTTTAATTATGTAATTCCTTTAAAATACGTTCAAATTCTTCCTGCTAGGTATCGTGTCTTTTTTATGAATTTCTGAATTACATTGAAACCTTTGTGACGATGAAATGGAATCAACACAGCAAGTCCTTCATTCTTCCAAAGTCGTTTGGATTCTGAGAATTGACTCATACACATTCGATTCCTTAATTGTGTCTTTTCTGACGTCACTCTGGAAAATGCCCTTTCTACAGTGACATTACTTATGGGTAGGCTGTAGATAGTCATCTTGTACGAAGCTCATTATTACAGGATCTCTGTTAAAAATATGTTTGCCAAATTTCAAGTATGTATGTGCGTGTGTGTGTCTTTTAGTTAAAACATGTGAATATTTTAAAATCTTTAACGCTCCAGTTACTCTCTGCAATGGCCCTTTTTGGTGTTGGTTTCCACAAATTCCGTTCTCAGCGCAGAGTTGCCAGAAACTTATGCAGCAAAGTAGCACGAAGAGGGAGAAAAAGTAGCGAATCTCGATTTTCGCTTGCAATTCATAAAAATAATTTTTTTTTTCATTTTGTAAAACTACGTTAAAATGCTTTAATTATGTAATTCCTTTAAAATACGTTCAAATTCTTCCTGCTAGGTATCGTGTCTTTTTTATAAATTTCTGAATTACATTGAAACCTTTGTGACGATGAAATGGAATCAACACAGCAAGTCCTTCATTCTTCCAAAGTCGTTTGGATTCTGAGAATTGACTCATACACATTCGATTCCTTAATTGTGTCTTTTCTGACGTCTCTCACTCTGGAAAATGCCCTTTCTACAGTGACATTACTTATGGGTAGGCTGTAGATAGTCATCTTGTACAAAGCTCATTATTACAGGATCTCTGTTAAAAATATGTTTGCCAAATTTCAAGTATGTATGTGCGTGTGTGTGTCTTTTAGTTAAAACATGTGAATATTTTAAAATCTCTAACGCTCCAGTTACTCTCTGCAATGGCCCTTTTTGGTGTTGGTTTCCACAAATTCCGTTCTCAGCGCAGAGTTGCCAGAAACTTATGCAGCAAAGTAGCACGAAGAGGGAGAAAAAGTAGCGAATCTCGATTTTCGCTTGCAATTCATAAAAATAATTTTTTTTCATTTTGTAAAACTACGTTAAGATGCTTTAATTATGTAATTCCTTTAAAATACGTTCAAATTCTTCCTGCTAGGTATCGTGTCTTTTTTATGAATTTCTGAATTACATTGAAACCTTTGTGACGATGAAATGGAATCAACACAGCAAGTCCTTCATTCTTCCAAAGTCGTTTGGATTCTGAGAATTGACTCATACACATTCGATTCCTTAATTGTGTCTTTTCTGACGTCACTCTGGAAAATGCCCTTTCTACAGTGACATTACTTATGGGTAGGCTGTAGATAGTCATCTTGTACAAAGCTCATTATTACAGGATCTCTGTTAAAAATATGTTTGCCAAATTTCAAGTATGTATGTGCGTGTGTGTGTCTTTTAGTTAAAACATGTGAATATTTTAAAATCTCTAACGCTCCAGTTACTCTCTGCAATGGCCCTTTTTGGTGTTGGTTTCCACAAATTCCGTTCTCAGCGCAGAGTTGCCAGAAACTTATGCAGCAAAGTAGCACGAAGAGGGAGAAAAAGTAGCGAATCTCGATTTTCTCTTGCAATTCATAAAAATAATTTTTTTCATTTTGTAAAACTACGTTAAAATGCTTTAATTATGTAATTCCTTTAAAATACGTTCAAATTCTTCCTGCTAGGTATCGTGTCTTTTTTATAAATTTCTGAATTACATTGAAACCTTTGTGACGATGAAATGGAATCAACACAGCAAATCCTTCATTCTTCCAAAGTCGTTTGGATTCTGAGAATTGACTCATACACATTCGATTCCTTAATTGTGTCTTTTCTGACGTCTCTCACTCTGGAAAATGCCCTTTCTACAGTGACATTACTTATGGGTAGGCTGTAGATAGTCATCTTGTACAAAGCTCATTATTACAGGATCTCTGTTAAAAATATGTTTGCCAAATTTCAAGTATGTATGTGCGTGTGTGTGTGTTTTAGTTAAAACATGTGAATATTTTAAAATCTCTAACGCTCCAGTTACTCTCTGCAATGGCCCTTTTTGGTGTTGGTTTCCACAAATTCCGTTCTCAGCGCAGAGTTGCCAGAAACTTATGCAGCAAAGTAGCACGAAGAGGGAGAAAAAGTAGCGAATCTCGATTTTCGCTTGCAATTCATAAAAATAATTTTTTTTCATTTTGTAAAACTACGTTAAGATGCTTTAATTATGTAATTCCTTTAAAATACGTTCAAATTCTTCCTGCTAGGTATCGTGTCTTTTTTATGAATTTCTGAATTACATTGAAACCTTTGTGACGATGAAATGGAATCAACACAGCAAATCCTTCATTCTTCCAAAGTCGTTTGGATTCTGAGAATTGACTCATACACATTCGATTCCTTAATTGTGTCTTTTCTGACGTCTCTCACTCTGGAAAATGCCCTTTCTACAGTGACATTACTTATGGGTAGGCTGTAGATAGTCATCTTGTACAAAGCTCATTATTACAGGATCTCTGTTAAAAATATGTTTGCCAAATTTCAAGTATGTATGTGCGTGTGTGTGTCTTTTAGTTAAAACATGTGAATATTTTAAAATCTCTAACGCTCCAGTTACTCTCTGCAATGGCCCTTTTTGGTGTTGGTTTCCACAAATTCCGTTCTCAGCGCAGAGTTGCCAGAAACTTATGCAGCAAAGTAGCACGAAGAGGAGAAAAAGTAGCGAATCTCGATTTTCGCTTGCAATTCATAAAAATAATTTTTTTCATTTTGTAAAACTACGTTAAGATGCTTTAATTATGTAATTCCTTTAAAATACGTTCAAATTCTTCCTGCTAGGTATCGTGTCTTTTTTATGAATTTCTGAATTACATTGAAACCTTTGTGACGATGAAATGGAATCAACACAGCAAGTCCTTCATTCTTCCAAAGTCGTTTGGATTCTGAGAATTGACTCATACACATTCGATTCCTTAATTGTGTCTTTTCTGACGTCACTCTGGAAAATGCCCTTTCTACAGTGACATTACTTATGGGTAGGCTGTAGATAGTCATCTTGTACGAAGCTCATTATTACAGGATCTCTGTTAAAAATATGTTTGCCAAATTTCAAGTATGTATGTGCGTGTGTGTGTCTTTTAGTTAAAACATGTGAATATTTTAAAATCTCTAACGCTCCAGTTACTCTCTGCAATGGCCCTTTTTGGTGTTGGTTTCCACAAATTCCGTTCTCAGCGCAGAGTTGCCAGAAACTTATGCAGCAAAGTAGCACGAAGAGGGAGAAAAAGTAGCGAATCTCGATTTTCGCTTGCAATTCATAAAAATAATTTTTTTTTCATTTTGTAAAACTACGTTAAAATGCTTTAATTATGTAATTCCTTTAAAATACGTTCAAATTCTTCCTGCTAGGTATCGTGTCTTTTTTATAAATTTCTGAATTACATTGAAACCTTTGTGACGATGAAATGGAATCAACACAGCAAGTCCTTCATTCTTCCAAAGTCGTTTGGATTCTGAGAATTGACTCATACACATTCGATTCCTTAATTGTGTCTTTTCTGACGTCACTCTGGAAAATGCCCTTTCTACAGTGACATTACTTATGGGTAGGCTGTAGAGTAAACATAGCTAAATTTCTTAAAAATCAACTGCGTCTTTTATATTAAAAATAAGACACCAAAAGAATTGAAAAGCTCAGATTCAGAAAGAAAAACATTTTTCAACTGTATGTTAAAAATTTGTCTCCTTTAATTCTACAGAACATAGAATTTAGATTGGCCTGCTAATTCTAAAGGCAGATAAAGAAATGACTATTTGAATTTAAAAAAAAAATTTCAGGAGAAAAACACTTCCTCTTTTTTAAAGTTCCGTCATTTGAAGGGTTTAAAAGTTCCTCACAGAAATCTTGAGAAAATTATGACATCTTTGATAGATTTCTTTAGTACATTCTGAGAAATGGCTTGTCAAAAAGACATCCATCAAGTAAATGCTTGTTAAATTCCTGGAAATTTCCAGATCACACACTTAGCACTTTTTGGAAAACAGTAAGGGTGCAATCTTTTAATGCTTTCAGTAATTTGCAATGATAAACACTCGTGATCACTTTGAAAGAACAAATTAATCGACTTAAATTCTGCTAAAATTGCACTTGTAATTTAACAATATTTAATTCTATCCTTATATTAATTTAAGTAAAATGATAGTAAGAAAATAATAGTTGTGATTGGAAGAAACTATAGGCAGTGGCGTAACGGAGAATATTAGGGTCCCTTGCAAAGTCAGCTTTTGGACACCAAGCCCAAATATGTACTTGGCGTCAGTCAGGCTTGGATTCCCTTAGAATCACTGGGCCACCTGCAATTGAGGGGGTACGTTACGCCCTTTATTCTAGGTCAAAACCTTTCAAAAGGGATTTCATCAGATTTTTATCACATCATCTCTCTAGCTGACGCAGGAGTTCTTTTGTCATTGTATGCTATTTTTTACAAGTCCAGTGCTGCAACGTAAGTTAATTACAAAAATAGATTTGTGTTCTGTAAGGTATCCGCCAACGATCGGAACCATGATTTTAAAAAAATTGCATAAATGGATAATTTTCAAGATATTGAGGGTCACTTAGATTAGAATACATGTATAAAATTGTTTTAAGGACATTTTGACAAAAAAAAAATTACTTAAACGCGCTATTTTGGCAGAAAATTAACTTACAATAACCTTTTTTCAAAATGTTCTCCTTTTATGAAAACTGCTTCTATTATAATAATATTTTGCCTGTTTATAGCGCAGACCTCTCTACAGAGGCTCAACTACGAGTTTTGAAAAATTCACATTATTTTCAGAGTTACAACAAATTGAAATAATTATCTGCGTTTTTATCTTAAAATTTCTTCCTTCTGTTGTCGGAAAGCATGGATGAACCCACTTCTAAGCTGTATATTTCAAAAATTCTAGTTGAACCTCTGTACAGAGGTCTGAGCTATATACATGCAAAATATTATTACAATAGAAGCATTTTTCAAAAAAGGAGAATATTTTTAAAATGGTTAATTTTTGTCAAAATATTCTACTTAAATAATTTTTTATTATAATACTATTCTTAAAACAATTTTATATACATTTTCTAATCTAAGTGACACTAAATATCATTGATATTATCCATTTATGCGCTTTTGCAAAATCACGGTTCCGAACGTAGTCGGATACCTTAATTCAATGCAGTATCGTTGATGATAATTATACAATTAACTTAGTTGTATAAAAATTTGCCCTTTTCTCAATTACTTTTCCAGTTTAATATTTATGTTGAAACTCTCTCCAAGCCTATTTTTAAAGAATATTACAAGTTTCATTTTCATGCTTCTGTCGGGGTTAGAAAGAATCCCACCATTTCTTTTTTTATCTACCACTTGCAGTGGAAAAGAGTGCTGAGACAGGGGAGTCCCGCTTAGATAGGCTCCGATTCGTGGTTGTGGTGAGGGGTGGGGGGGGAGAAATTGCAGCGTTTTGTGTCGTTTCGGAATGGTGAACATACTGCAACTTCATGTTCTCTTTGGAAACTAAAGTCACTTTTTTTTTTGCTATTTTCCCGAAATTTTCGAATACTTTTATATACGGTTGAAAGTAGAAAAATGTAGCGGGATCTTCAAGTGAAGTAGCGTAAAATTCGCGATGTAGCAATAGGATAAAAAAAAGTAGCGGAAAGTTTTAAAAAGTAGCAAAATTCAAGAAAAATCATACGATCTGGCAACACTGTTCAGCGAATCTGTACTCAAAAAAAGAAGCATGCTTGTCTAATTTCAAGTCTGCAGGTCCAACCACTCAAAAGCGGGAATTTTTTATTATAACGAGTCTGCATCCGCCTGCCCCCGTGAGGTGAGATTTTGCAAAACCCATTCATAGCTATATATTAAGCAAAAGTTATAGGCCAGCCAGATTTCAATTTTGTCGAACTAATAATTAATGGTATCTCACGATAAGTGAGTATGTAAGTCACTATTCTCTTCCTATGTAACCTCCCGTGACCCTTTTTGGGAGTCGATTTTTACAAATCTCGTTCTTAGACGATCTCTATTCAACGAAAGAAGCATATTCGGCAAATAGATGGAAAAACCAAAACCCAAAGCGGATGAAAACTCTGAATGTAAGAGTAGAAATCACGTGTAGGGTTGCTATGAAACTCTTGCACAGGATCAAACTTTGAAGAATTTTTAAATTTTGGTGACAACACTCTAAACTGAAGCGGAAAATAAATTGTTCTTGCGTAGAGTGACTGCCTTCACTTAGAAACACATTAAATAAACACCGACGCCATCTAAAATGGAGAATTGGAATTGAACCGTTGATGCGATTGTGTTTACTTAAGTAAATGACGACGTTTAACACGTTCGCTGCAGCTGTAGGAGAAAAATGCGATCACTACGATACCAACTATATAAACGAATTTCTCCCCACATGCCTACTTAAGAGGAGACTGACGTTGATGATCAGCACTTCCAGCGATAGCTCGAAATTGGCTATAGAGACATCATCCCACGTCCCGCACTTTCACGGGCTTGAGTTATCGTGTTGATGCCAGGTTCCGCGTTGACCAGGGATTTGGCAGAGAATAAATTAAGTATATACGCCCGTTTCAGATTCATTGGCTCATGTATGTTCCCTGCTCGCTGCATTGAATACGCCCACACTCTAGGTCTAGCTATTGTTCACAGTTATCACAAAAACTCAACAATTTTGTATTGCTTGTGTTTTTATAGTAAAAATAATAATGTTTGTATTTTAGAAGTTGGTCGAAAACAAGTGTTGAGAAACGAATGCACACAATTTTAAATTAGAATAGCCTCACCTACGCTATTGGGCGAACCGCAAAGCCTTTAAAATATTAGAAGTATCCTGGTTAAGTCCACTTACCCTTCTCATACGTAATTGAGTAATTTTTTTTACTCTATGCCTATATCTATATAAAATAACTCCTATATTTTTGTGTTTCTTAGGGGACTCAATGGCCTACCATAATGGCATGTATTTTTCGACACCAGACAATGACAACGATCGGTCAGACTATTACAACTGCGCCAATGACCGTAAGAGTGCTTGGTGGTTCAATTATTGCATGGAATCCAACCTTAACGGCCTCTATAGGGACGGTTACTACTACGCAGAATACAACGACGGCATTGATTGGCATACTTTTGGCGGATACAAGAACTCGCTCACTTTTACGGAAATTAAGATAAAGCCCAGGAACTCTTGCAGGAAACGAGCTTCTCTTCGTACATCCAAGGATTTGTAGCTTATTTTCATGTAGCCTGTAAAATAGGCATTATTTTTTAAAGTACTTTTGATACATTTCAGAAATTAACTCTGAAAGAAATTTTTTTAATCAATTTTCTGAGAAGGATTTTTATTTACATAAGTGTTCATTTTTGTATAGCTAATTCATACTAATCAACATGGATTTGTTAAATCAGATACTTACATATTATGAAGCTTCAAATTCATGAATGAATAAAACATATTAATTAAAACAAATGTTTTATTTTGTTCAATTCCTATTATTAGTTCACTCGGTTTCTATCTATCTATATATATTGTTCAAATATTCAATCGTTAATAAAATACTTTATATTCGTCCATTCAAGTCAAATACATTTTTTTAAACTTATAGTGCATGACACTTGGGCGTTAATACAGTTTTTACAAGTATTAATTTATTAATTTAATTAAAAAATGAATAAATATTAACAAACAAAAATAATTATTCAACACCATACATAGAAAGGAAAATCACTCGTGTCCCCGTAGCGCTATGGATAGCACTTTGAACTTCTAATCCAAAGAACGTGGGTTCGAATCTCTGCTGGGTTGGCCTAATTTCTGAGAATGCGATTTCTTTTTTACTATACTAGTCTATTAGAATAATTTAATTTAATTTATGAATAAATAGTTACAAAAACAAACAAAAAACTGATCGAACACCGCATATAGAAAGGAAAATGGAAAATTACAAGGAAAATCGCTTTCTTTAGTTTGTCACTGAATATTGTGATTCTGTCATATGTATATACATATTTATATTAATTGTCACTATTTAATAAAAATTAACTAAAATAAAATTTTTCTTTGTTAACCTAAGTAAGAATTGACTTAATTTTTTTCTTATATCACTTGTTTAAATATGTATAAATTTTTAATACTTATGCATTATAACCATAATCCAATATCGCCAAATGTAAAGACATTGCCAATTCAAAATGTGTTGCCAAATGTAGTCAGCATTATTGTTACTGTCTTTGAACTTTCCCGGGAATGGTTTCTCCTGTTGGCAATATATCGAGGCATTTGGTGACATCTTTTGATTTGACAAAATTGGTGGATGATATAATACGTATAAGTCCGACTTTTTTCCCCACCAATTTCCAAAATTCTTATTTTGAATATTAATTTCTTATCGAGTGATAGTCTGATATTCTGTCAAATTCAAAGCGGTTTTATTCTATTTGATCATAGGTGAAACTGATTCACAAGTTTAAAAAGCCTTTGATTTGAATCTTACAATGAAGATAAAAAAGTTTTCCTCTTCCTTGGGGAATGAAATGTATGCAAACAATCAATTTTTCAATTCCTATTATTCGCCCATACTCTTTATATATTTATTTATCTTGGTTGAGTTTTCAATCGTTAATAAAATATACATTTTAAAGCGCTCAATTGAGCTGAAATTTTATGTGCATAATTATTTTGGATGACAATACAGTAACTTTTAATTATAATTAATAAAAAATTAATTGATTAAAACTAATCATTCGAAAAATTACAAATACAGCTACGTGGGCATCATTTTTGGTGACTTAGCGACCCTTTTGGCGACTTGTGTCAAAACATGAAAAGGTTTTTTTCTCGCATTTTATAACTCTCGTTTGAGCTGCAATCTTCTATACGCTATTGTTTGGGATAAAAGTACGATAATTTAATTATAATTAATTAAATTTAATTGACGGAAACTAATTATTTAAAGAATTACAGATACAGCCACGTTGGGTTGATTTTTATCGAATTGGATCAAAACTTTAAAATATTTTTTTTTCTCACGTTTTAAAACATTCAGTTGAACTGAAATTTTATGGGCACGATTGTTTTGGATAACAATACGATACTTTCATGACAATTAAAAAAAATCAAATACTACTTGTTGTGATTCTGTCATATGCATATACATATTTATATTAATTGTAACTATTTAATAAAAAGTAGCTAAAATAAAATTTTTCTTTGTTGATCTAAGTAGGACTTGACTGAATTTTTTTTAATATTTGTTTTGTTAGATTTTAAATACACTAACTTCAATCAAACGATAAAAAAAAAAAATAAGTCCAAACATGGAACAACTTCATATCTTTTAAAAAGTTAAGAGTCAAGCATATTTTTTTTGTCGGAACGGAAAGGATTGTTTTAAAAGTTTACAAAATTAAAGACCTTTTATTAAAAATATACACAATTTTTTTCCTCCGCAAAAAATTCCATTCTTTTTTAACTAATGTTTTTAGGTCTTATTGGCACATATTATTTAACATCTGCAAAATACAATAATATGCACTATAAACAGAACAATTTTGAAACTGATACGGATTTACTTTTTTATACTTTTCATCTAATATAGAAGTACAATATTGAATTCGCTCGTGTATTTTTTTCGTAGTATGAGTAATTTTCATTAATATGGAGGCGAATGCTTTGATAGTCTCAAATTAACACACTAGATGGCAGCATTACATTCGTCTTTCCGTTTTGTGATTTTGAATTAAATTGCAGTATGTGGGATAGATGGAAGCACGTATCAAACACTTACGCATGACAAAAAATATTTACAGCGAAAATGAAATATATGTAAAGCGGAATTTTTTTTTTTTTTTTGAAGAATTCACTTTAAGTCACATCATGCCTATAAATTAGAGAAAAATTTCCATGAAAATTTTTTTCATTTACAATTGATTTGGTGGACACTGAATACAATTCTTTTGGTTAAATAAAGTATTTTTTTTTCACAAGAAAAATCCAATCTTTTGCGAAGCAATTTTATCCAGAGATAATTTCTAAGTAAATTAGTCCCCCAATTTAAAATTAATCATTAAATTATTTAATCATTAAAATGTGCAAAGTGCTTCAATGAGCCAGTCAACATGAACATAAAATCATTTGTTTTCTTAGAACTTAAGTTTCAGTTGCAGCGATATTCAGACACATCCAACGTGGAATTCTTGTAACTTAAGCAATAACAGGTTTAAATTGCATAAATCATACATTTTCTGAGAAAAATAAAATTCTATGAAATTAGGAAAAAGTCTAATGCACATGGGTATTTTTCTTATTTTCGTTAAAATTTAAATCATCATTATTAACGTGTAGGTGAGCTTTTCTTAGAGTACTTTTTTATCCTGCTTCTTTCATTCGTATCTTGTTCTTTGGAAACTGATACGTAGTAATTTGAAAGATTAAATTTCTAAAATAATCATTATTTGTAAAGAGTGGAATTCAAAATGAAATGCTATGTATAATAGAACAACTCAGAATATTGCGTACTTGGTTGTACTGGGGTTTTTTTTCCAGGTATAGAAGTTTATGTTGGTATAAATTTTCAAGATGGCGACCGATTTAACAGCTGTCAAGGGATTTATTCTCAGTTTGGTTTGGCAATTCATCATGAATAGACTCACGCCCGAACAAACGCTTTCAAATTGTGCAATTTTATTTCGAAAATAATGGTCGATTTTCATAAGCGAATTTTGTTTAGCGATGAAGCGCACTTCTGGTTGAATGGCTACGTCAATAAACAAAACTGCCGCATTTGGAGTGAAGCTAATCCACAAGTGTATGTCGAAACACCGTTACAACCAGAAAAACTGACTGTTTGGTGCGCTTTATGGGCTGGTGGAATCCTTCTTCAAAAACGATGAAGGCCACAACGTTACAGTCAATGGTGATCGGTATAGAGCCATGATTACTAACTTTTTCATTCCTGAATTGTACAATCATGATGTCCAGAAGCTGTGGTTCCAACAAGACGGCGCAACATGTTACACAGCTCGTGCCACAATCGATTTATTGAAAGACACGTTTGGTGACCGCCTAATTTCACGTTTTGGTTCTGTGAATTGGCCTCCAAGATCTTGTGATTTAACACCGCTAGACTATTTTCTGTGGGGCTATGTATGGTCTATGCGGATAAGCCACAAACGCTTGACCATTTGGAAGACAACATTCGCCGTGTTATTGCCGATATACGGCCACAAATGTTGGAAAAAGTCATCGAAAATTGGACGTCCAGATTGGACTACATCCGAGCCTGCCGTGGCAGTTCTATGCTAGAAATCATATTTAAAATGCAATGCCACAAGATTATTTTTTGAATAAAAAAAAATTCATGTCAATCGAATAATACATCGTTGTTTTATTGCAATTTAAAATTATATACCTCTAAAAAAAACACCCTTTATATAGTGAGACAGTTGCGTAACGGAGAACACTTGGGCCCCCCCTGCAAAGTCAGGTTTTGGACCCCCAAGTTGGATTTTACAAAGGGTAGGTACTTGGCGATAGTCAGGCTGTGGGCCCTCTAGAGACCTGGGCCACCCCGCGATGCGGGGGTGTACGTTACACCACTGTAGTGAGACCTAACTTTCTTCATTAAATTGGTCCGATGTAATAGTTTGTTTTGTTTCTGGATTTCATTATGGCAATGTATATTTGTTCTTAAATGTCTACGGCGTAGACATTTAAGGCTTGTTTAGTGTTTACTCTACGCCAATCAAGAATGTTAGTTTTTAATAAAGTCCTTGGTGTTTTGAGCAGGAATTCTAGGATTTCGGCCGCCCGCGTGCAAACACCTAGCGAGCGCTCTAGAGATTTTTGTTTTGATTAATAGTTAACATTGAAATTATAAACTCCTCTACCTGTACGGGAAAAAAACTGACTTTGACGCTAAACCTGAAATACGACTTTAACCTATTAAGTGATGCGTTCGTAAATAATTGTCTCGCTCAGACAGTGTATTAATTGACCCAGACGTATGCATACGTCTTTCCGAAGAACGATCGATTCTGTGATTTCTATTCAGAAAATTATATTCCGGAGGCTTTGGAATGCAATAAAATAACCTTGACAGTGTGTTTGCGAAGGATTTTATTTATTTCAGAGGATTTACTTATTTATTCTTTTTTATCCCCCCTCAATAAACCACATTCGCTTGCTTACTTGTTTAACAGTGGCATTGTGGAGCGAAACGCGTAATTCTATTAATCGGCATTTAAAGCTGTTTTCGCCGTAGACACAAGAGCGTGAACTTAACGCGGAGCCCATTTTCAAACAAGAAAAATTCTTAAATATGCATTATTTTTATACACAAAGATAAGTATCAAAATAAGAGTAATTTAGCATATAATAGTTAGTATAAAATCTAATTTTCTTTACGAAAGGCTGTTTTAAACTCAAACAAGAGTTAAAGAAGTATTTTTCCCCAGTGGATCAGAGAAAGGGCACGCATAGCACCCGTCACATGTTTTCTAAAAAAGTGGGGGAATATTTGGTTTAATGCTGAGCGAAGTCACTTGAAATAAAAAAAAAGAATAAATATTTTAAATCCATCATCAACACCTGAAGCAGTATTCGAAAATGCTTAATTCAAGTTCAAATCAAACAACATTAAACCAGTATTTCATCGATTCAAATTCAAATTCAAAACTTGACTAATAGCATTATCAATAAGAACCAGGGGCGTAGCTACCGCCGCATCAATAATACGGCACCCCCTAGCTACAAAGCCCCTTTATGTGTAAGAAAAAAATATAAAATGTCAAAAAGCCCCGAATAGGGGCCCCAAGGAATTTTGAAACAGGGCCCATTCAGGACTAGCTACGGCAGTGATAAGTACATATATTTGTAAAGAAGTAGGCTTAGGATAAGTACATGGCATAACGTGCCCCCTCTGCGTGAGGGGCCCAAGGATTCAAGGTTGCCCAAAGTCTGGCTTATCCCAAGTACATACTCTTTGAAGGATCCAGCTTGGAGCCTAAAACCTGACTTCGCAGTGGTGCCTTAATATTCTATGTTCCGCCACTGATATGTAATATAACTTTCATGAACCTTCTTATTTCACGTACCACAAATATTTTTCTATGCAATCATGGTGTACGCGTACTTCGTTTTAGACACCATTGATTTAATGGTGTCTAACCCCATGGTTTTTGAAAAAGTTGATAGAACGAAGTACTTTGATCTTATTCCAAAATTCGTTCGATAAAATAAGTTAATTTGCAATCATAATAAATATGAAAGCAACTTTTGGATGACTCAACCATGGAGATGGATGGCAGCAGGATCATAAGAAGTTTGGAACGTATCAGGCATCAGTTGCAATATACTTGTCACTTTTAGTTGGCTGAGCACAACGGGAGGCGCATGAAATTTTCCCAAGAGCAAACAATAGCCGTCGTGGAATTTTATTTTGCTGTAAAATTTGGTTGAAGTGAGATAGATGTATTTCAGCAAAAATATCCAGGTGAAACATCGCCAATCTCATCAACGATAGCATTTTTAGTGCAACGGTTCCGTGACGCAGGATCTGTTGCAGGTAGGAAGCGATCGGGTAGAGCTTCCGTAACGAAAATGAAAGTGGTAGATGTGGAGACCGCTTTTCAAAGAAGTCCATTGAAATCAATGTAATTCTGAGTATTTCTTCCAAGAAGTGCAACCTGTAACTCTCATTGTCCAGTTTACTAGAAACATCTTCAATATCCCCTTACACCCTCAGTAGAGTTGCCTTCTCTGTCCCCGAATTAGTCTCCCATTCAATTGCAGTGTTGATCAGTCGTTCTGGTAACTTCGTTTCTTGTAGCTCATGGTGTATTATGACACAAAGCATTTTTTCACACGCAAAAAGCTCAAATAAAATTAAAAGATTTTATGAGTAAATAAATTTAAGGACGCATGTGGAAATGTATGCTTAGAATTTCTAGTTAAAAAGTAATACATGTTTAAAATTACTTGTGTATTTTAAATTAGAGAATATTCTTATAAGATTGGTTAATTTTAGTAAAAAATTATTTTCCCAATGTTGACGACATTCCTTTTTCTTGTTTTCCCTGCAGTTTTCTTTTTCTGTTGGGTAAGATATATATATATATGTAAAATAAAGTAGATATTAATGTACAAAAAGGTGTGAATAATAATTTTTTTTCAGTATACAGTGTTTATGAATTTAAAAATTTCTTTCACGTGGTTTATAAAGTATATTGAAAGGTGAACCTCTATATAACGAATTTTCCTTATAACGAGCATTTTTCGAGATTTAGTGACTTCGTTAAATAGAGGTCCGACTGCATATTACTTGTTTTTAAGGTATCCAACTACAATCGGGACCGTGATTTTAAAATGCGCATAAAAAGTTGACAAAAAAAGTATTTAAATACTTTTTTTGCAAAATTTAACTTAGAATAACTTTTTTTTCAAAATGTCCTTTTTTTTAAATAAGAAATGCTTCTAAAATAACAAAATATCTTGCTTTTATAAAGTAAAAACTTCTCCAAGTCTGAACTACTTTTTTTCGAAAAATTCATAGTATTTTCAGAGTTACCACCCATTGAAATAACTGTCGGTTTTTTTTAATTAAAATTTCATTCCTCTACTGACGTAAAACATGGATAAACTAACTTCTAAGTTTTATATTTCAAGAATTCTAGTTGAATCTCTGTAGAGAGGTCTGAGCTATATACGGGCAAAATATTATAATAGAATCCTTTTTTTTCACAAAAGGAGAATATTTTGAGAATGGTTCATTCTATGTTCATTTTTTGTCAAAATATTGAACTTAAATAATTTTTTATTGTAATACTATTCTTAAAACAATTTTATATACATTTTCTAATCTAAGTGAAACTAAATCTTATCCATTTATAGGCTTTTGATAAGTCACGGTTCCGAACGTAGTCGGATACCTTAAATAAAGGTCCGACTGTTTATTATTTGTTTTTAAGTAAATGGTGGAATTACCCGAGAACACAGTTAATAAATAAAACTTTTAAATATACCCCCTGGAGGATTTAATTTCCGATTTCTTTATATTAGTAGAGATAAAGGTTTCCCCCATTTTTCCCTTGGCTTCCGTCAGCGAATTCAATTTCATCCCTGTCAGATGAATGAGAGAGGATGAGCTTCAATTTCCGGTCGTCTGGTGCTTGGTCACCATAATTCAGTCTCTTCCACGTCCTCTCTATTTCCCTGCCATCAGCACGTAGAGTCATTTTTCGCGGCCTCTCTTACCCCAGGCAATCCTTTTAAACAAGAATGAGATACATCGCCAACCACACATTTTTTAATCCTACTGGGAGGGAAAAGCATTTTTTTAGTTTTTTTTTTTGGGGGTTGAGTGAAGTTGAAATTGAATTTTTTCCTTTACGAACTTAAAATGAAACGTGTTAGGAGCTATCATAAGTTTTTGTGCTTTTGTTATTAAAAAAAACAATAGAAATTCAGTCGGATCTGCATATAACGAAGTCGCTAAATCCCGAAAAATGCTCGTTATGTGGAAAATTTCTTATATAGAGGTTCATCTTTCAATATACATTATAAATCACATAAAATAAATATTTTCAATTCATAATCACTATATATTTAAAAAAGTAATTATTTACACCTTTTTGTAAATTTTACTATCTATTTATTTTATCTATCGTATTCCAGGGTTTCTCAAACTATGGGGCGAGCCCCCTACGGGGGTGACAACCCTACAAGGGGGTACGAGTATATCGTAAAGTCGAAAACAAAAAAATTATTTAAAAAGATTATTAATTTATTGAAAGTAAGCGTAACAAAATACATTCTGACATAATAAAAAATGCAATACACATTTACATTGATATAATGCACTTAAAATGTATCATTATTACACAATGTGTTTCATAAGTAATTCAACAGTACTACGTTAAGAATAAGTTTAATAGTTACCAGTGGCCCTACGGGCATGCCATAAAATTACATATGAAAGTTAATACTTATCTTGATAATTTAAGAGAACGGTTTATAATTAAAGCCGTGTTGCAGCTTTAGAGTCAAAGTACATTATTATTGATTTCAACACATTATTGTATTAGAGGGGACTGAAAATTGGGCCACGAGTACTGAAAGTTCGAGAAGCACTGTCAGAGTTTCTCAAACTGTGAGACGCGCTCCTTTGGGGGGCGTGATGACTGTATAAGGGGGCGCGAGCCTATTGAAAAGTCGAAAACAAAATATTAATTTAAGAAATTCTAAATTTACTGAGAAATAACAAATAAAATACTTTTTGATATAATAAAATATAAAATACACATTAACGCTGATATAATATACTTGTAAATATATCAGTACTTTACAATGCATTTCGTTATTAATTTAACAATATTTAGTTGAGAGCAAGTTAAATAATTATCAGTGACCTTATGGGCTTGTATTTTCATTTATCTTGATAATTTGTACGGTTTATAATAAATTCTTTAACTGCCGATTTAAAATTACGCGATTCGCTCCAATATTCCACCCTTTTCCACGTATTTTGATGTTTTTGGGGAGAGAAAGGAGAAAAGGAATAAATAAGCAAATCCTCTGAAATGAGTAAATCCTTTGCAAATACTGTCAAGGTACTTTTATTGCATTCAAAAAAGCCTTCGGAATAATTTTATGCACAGCAGTGCACAGAAAAGATCTTACTTTGGGAAGAAGTATATATACGTCCAGAAAATTAATGTTTTGGCAGAGTGAAACGTTTATATACGTAGGTGGCATATAAGATGGTAAAGTAGTATTGTAGCTTTAGTGTCACAAAGCACATAGTATTATTTAATTCAATGCATTGTTATTGTATGGAGTAGGGCGCGATAAAAATGATGATTGAATATTGGGTCGCGCATATTGAAAGTTTGAGAAGCACTGATTTAAAGATATTTATTTATTTTTAACACAAAAATAAACAGCATAAAGTACAACTACAGTCGAACCTCTATATTGCGAATTTTTCTATACAGCGAACTGTTTCCTGGAACCTTGAACATTTCAGGATTTTCTTCGTAAGATTACCTCTCTATAGCGAAGTGCATTTTCTATAAAACCAACTTTTTTTTGTGATTCAATTTTTGTTCTCCCTTTTTTAAAAGTATTTCTGAAAAAAATTCAAGTTATTCTCTCTTTAACACATTTTATGGTGGTCAAAAATTTTGAACTGGTTTTATTGGACCCTAACTCGCCAACAGCAATAGAATTCTGGACGTTTCATCTAAGAAGTACAATCTTTAACCCCCATTGCCCAGTTTACTAGAAACATCTTCGATATCCTCTTTCACCCTCATTGGAGTTATCCCGTGTTCCCATGTGTTCTAATTATAAAATAATGTATGTTTGATATTACTTGTATGCTTTAAATTAGAGATATTCCTCAAACTACATTAATTTTTCTATAAAATTATTGTTTTAATATTGTAAATACAATGAATTCTTCTACATTCTTTTTTCTTGTTTTCCTTGCAGTTTTTTTTTCTTTTTCTTTTTTTTTGAAAGGTAAGATATATAAAATAAACATGTATTATTTTTTTGAAAAAAAAAGTGCAAATAATTACTTTTTTTAATATATAGTATTTATGAGTTTAAAATTTGTTTTATGTGATTTGTAAAGTATATTAAAATATAACCTCTATATAACGAATTTTCCATATAGCGAACTCTTTTCCGGGATTTAGCGACTCCGTTATATAGAGGTCCGACTGTATTTCTTCAACAAAAATAAAAAAAGAACATAAAATTGTATATATAATATGTATTTTTGTGGTAGTTACTTAAGCCACCTGATGAACAGTAACATCAGATCAAAGCCCACGGAATTTATAGCTGCATGGGGCTGGATTCTTATGCCAGTCGTTAGCCGTAGACTTGAGCACTACGCAGGTAACAGTACGATTTTGCTCAGTTCCACCCCAATTTTGAGGGAGAACATTCTGGGGGAGGTTAGGATCTTCCAGCTCTCTCCCCACTCCACCAGCCTCACGAGAGAACTTGAAACTCGACGGCTATTTGGAGTACCCTCCTTCCGCAAGGTCACTCTTCATGTACAAACATCCATGCCTTTTCCCTGATTCAAATCCAGGCCCTACGGCACAGCACTCAGCGTCACTAACCACTATATTAGATAGGCGGCTTAATGTATTTTAAACATATTTATTTAAATAAGAAATAGACAACATAAAATGTAAGTGTTTCCCTTCATTTTAGTTAATTAGAAAAATAAATTAAAAAATTATCGTAACTTTCATACCGCAAAATCAGGGGTATAACTTGTGACTTTCCATTCCACTCGATTTTGAGTAGTGAGTTATTAAATAATTTCTTTTCGGACTCGACACATTTTTCATATGACGAAAGACCTTTTGTTTAGATATGTAGAGCCAAAAGAGGAAAGAAAAGTGCTATAGCAATTTTCTCTTTTCAAAGAATTAAATCTCTCCAACAATGACCTCCAATAATTTACAAAAAAAGATGTAAATTTATCTTCAGAGATATCTTTCAGATTTTTTGTAATTCCTGAGATGTCCATCATTCTGAAGATGTTTGTCAAATAAAGTCCATTAAAAAATTTATCAACTTCAATCTATTCGAAATTTGGTAGAGTAGTGCAGAGTGCCACTGAGAATTGTACCGCGTGCCATAGGTTGCCGACCCTTGTTCTACATCACATCAAAGTGAACGTACCACACACACACAAAGTATGCTCTACACGAAGGAAGTTTTATATAAAAAATTCAACTTAATTCGGTACGGATATCACATTTTTCACAGTACTTTTGCTTGTGAATCTGAAGAAGGCAGACAAAATAATAATATTTTTTACTAATTTAAAAAATTTGAATTCCCTATTTATGTTCAATCAATGAAAGAAATTTTATTTTTTAAATTAGGCACCAAAAAATAATTCAATGTTTCCCTTATTAGTTTAAAATCAAGATCTTCTATATTTCAAACTCGTGACCGGTGTGTCATGAGTTCAAGTCTCAACACCACTGAAAACCCAATGCAGAGAGGAGCTGGTGTACGGAAAAAACTGTCGTAGATCAAAGTCACCCCGTTGATATGGTGTGGTAGTTTGGGGAGGAGGTACTAGCTCAGGTGTCGTCCTCGTCACTTGACCGTGGTTCAAAGATGCAAAGTTCGTCATCAACAACCCTCATGTGGCTCACTAACACATATACGTACATCATAAGAATACTTGCTTTAAGTAAGAAAATATTTATTTTGGAAGCTCTCCATGGTTTCTGTTGAAGCTTAATCAAAATCTTTGTATGATTTTTCGATTCAAACTATATATCTTACGAGAAACCTGAAGTACTAAAAGAAAGGACAAGAATAATTTTCTTTTTAAATCTGAAAATAGGAAGACGGTAATTTGTTTTCCACGTTTTTCAGGTGCGTGAATAGTCCTGGTCATTAATAAAGCTTCCCTCGTGCCAGAAGATAAATTGTCGGTTGAAGAATTTCTTTGGAAAAATCCTTATTCCCTTTTCTTACATCCGCATCATTTGTTTATTTTAATCTAGCAAAGTAAAGAGAACTTATCTGGTGTAATAAGTAATTTATATATAAATTTTAAAAAAATCTAGGATAAAGAATTTTTCTTTTATATTCCGGCAGATAAACAATTTTATTTTTAATTTGTCAATTTTCACGAACACAATGTTTTGTATATAGTATATATTATGTATGCATTTTTTTATATAATATACAAATATTAGAGCGAGAATATGAGTACAATATTTTAAACTTGTCCCATATAAATCATCTATAAATTTAAAATATAGCCTTCATTATTACTATTAGTCCTTTTGGTAAGGAGAAATGGCCGCGGTAACGTAGTGGTCAAGGTAACGGACTCGTAGCCGGAGTGTCTTGAGTTCGAGCCGGGTACAACCATGAAGGGGGATGCATGCTTAATCTATTGAGGCTCGTACGTCCTCCCGTTAAGGTGCCAGCTCAGGTGCCTTCCTCGTCACTTGGCCATGGTTCAAAGTTACAAGATCCCTTCGCCAATGTCCCTTGTGTAACTAAATAGCATGGCGTTAATATTCACTCACTCGGAAACTATAGTATGGAGGAAAATTATCAAAAGAAAGTGTGTATCAACGAATAAAAATTTCATAGCTCCACGTTGGTCTAACACGAAATTGCGAATCGTCAGTCAGTGAGTTGAGTGACAATTAATTCCACACTATTCAGCTACATGAGAGATTTTGGTGAC